>JARBJD010000032.1:0-404068 GCA_033064195.1 Blattamonas nauphoetae
CTCCGCCTCCCTCGCCCTCCAGTCCACCCCTCCACTCGTCTGCCTTGTCCTCCACTCGCCTCCCTCGCCCTCCAGTCACCTCCACTCGTCCTGCCTTGTCCTCCGTCACCTCCACTCCGCCTGCCTTGTCCTCCAGTCACCTCCACTCGTCTGCCTTGTCCTCCCACTCGCCTCCCTCGCCCTCCAGACACCTCCACTCTGCCTTGTCCTCCACTCGCCTCCCTCGCCCTCCAGTCACCTCCACTCGTCTGCCTTGTCCTCCACTCGCCTCCCTCGCCCTCCAGTCACCTCCACTCGTCTGCCTTGTCCTCCACTCGCCTCCCTCGCCCTCCAGTCACCTCCACCCGTCTGCCTTGTCCTCCACTCGCCTCCCTCGCCCTCCAGTCACCTCCACTCGTCTCCCTTGTCCTCCACTCGCCTCCCTCGCCCTCCAGTCACCTCCACTCGTCTGCCTTGTCCTCCACTCGCCTCCCTCGCCTCCAGTCACCTCCACCCGTCTGCCTTGTCCTCCACTCGCCTCCCTCGCCCTCCAGTCACCTCCACTCGTCTGCCTTGTCCTCCACTCGCCTCCCTCGCCCTCCAGTCACCTCCACTCGTCTGCCTTGTCCTCCACTCGCCTCCCTCGCCCTCCAGTCACCTCCACCCGTCTCCCTTGTCCTCAAGTCACCTCCACTCGTCTGCCTTGTCCTCCACTCGCCTCCCTTGTCCTCCACTCGCCTTCCTCGCCCTCCAGTCACCTCCACTCGTCTCCCTTGTCCTCCACTCGCCTCCCTCGCCCTCCAGTCACCTCCACTCGTCTCCCTTGTCCTCCACTCGCCTCCCTTGTCCTCCACTCGCCTCCCTTGTCCTCCACTCGCCTCCCTCGCCCTCCTGTCACCTTCACTCGTCTCCGTCGCCCTCTAGTCAACTCCACTCGTCTGCCTTGTCCTCCACTCGCCTCCCTCGCCCTCCAGTCACCTCCACTCGTCTGCCTTGTCCTCCACTCGCCTCCCTTGTCCTCCACTCGCCTCCCTCCCCCTACAGTCACCTCCACTCGTCTGCCTTGTCCTCCACTCGCCTCCAGTCACCTCCCCCGTCCTACCAATGTCCTCTCTTGTCATCTCTCATTCTTCCCTCATCCTCCTCATCCCTCAACTCCCCCAACACATCCTTCCCAACCCCCAAATTACTCTTCTCATTCATCCTCCACTACATCAATTTCATCTCTCTCAATCACCAGCCATCTTGTTTGACTCTTTATCCTATCCTTCTTGTTACCTCTCAACATCAATATTTTCTCTCAAAAAAACATAACTAGTGCAGTGAGGACGATAGTTGAGACAACATCGCCCACCACAATAAGATCATCCCATCAATTGTTTTTCTCTCCATCTGACTAGACATCTAGTGGGATGATTTTGAAAAAAACACTCATGATCAGCTATTTGAGGTGTGAAAGAGTTATTTAAGAGAGATTGGAAAAGTTGACAAAAAGAATGGCGACGGTTGGTTTCGATGTGTGCTCGAACTTTTCTATGATGTCAAAAATATTGACCCAAATGCCTCTTCATGTCCTGCTTCTCGTTGTCTCTCCACTCTCCTCTTCCATCTCGACTTCTCATTCTTCTTGATTCTCACATCATCTTCTCTGATCATCTTCAGTATCTCTCCCAACTCATCCTCGTTTGTCTTTTCCACCAACCATCCCACTTCCCACTCCTCGCTTCCTGTCTCCACAATCTCACCATCTTCGAACAGATATCGCTCGAGCAGCAGTGTCCGAGTCAAAAGATCAGAAATTTGATAAGGAAGATCCTTGTCTCTTGTGTCAACAGTCGAAATGAGCTCCTCTCGCTGAAGAATGAACTGCAGATATTGTTTGCTAGGCTTCAACGCTCGTTCGAACTGCAACTTTTGGATTCGTTTCTTGTCTTCTTTGTCTTCAGTGATATTTTTTGGATCCCAAATCAGGTTGATAATAGCCCAGATGATATCCAAATGGAAATCACCATGTGTCATTGGAACAGTTATCGGATTGGATGGGTCGACCACTCGCTGAACCAGATTCTCTTCCAGCATGCGAGGAATTAGGCGAGGGAAAGTGGCAGGGAGATTGATGATCATTCGAAGATGAGAGGAGTGTGTTGGTGATGAGTGGCGGCAAGTCCGCTCCAAAAGTGAGCACAGCTGCGGAACATCGGCGAAGGTGGTTTCGACAGCTGGATGAAGTGATTCGTGACAGACGCAGTAAGCAGCCAAGTACCACAAGCAGTCGAGAATTTTGATCAACAGGGCAGTTCGATCTGAAGATGGACAATTCGATTCAGTTTTCGGCTGGTCAAGCAGATCGAGGCAGAAAATGATGGTTGATTTGAAAGGATGAACAAGAGTGAAGTCGATCAGAATCTGGACAAGATGAGAAGAGAAAAAGACACATATCGTCAAAGGTGTTGTCCAAGTCCGAGAGAAGTGAGTTGAGGAGAGCGAGCTCTTCACAAAGCATCCCCAGAACAGTATTTCCATCGAGAAGTGGTGATTTCTGGGGAAGTGAAGCGGAGAAAGAAGAGATGGTTCCATCCGAAGCTGATGATTCGGCGAAGAGTGATTTCATTTCCGAAACATGCTCGGCCAGTGTGGAACACAGCCGTCCTGCGAACGGGACAAGCTCCGACGAACCGTCAGTCGAAGCAGAAGGCACTTCGAGTGTTCGGAGGAAGGCGCGTGTTTTTGAATCAGACTCGCTTTGAGTGAAGAGTGTTTTGAGAGGGAGTTTCGATACTTCGTGATGGGGAGAGAAACAAAGACGGGCCAGAATCGTCACATGTAGAAAAGATGACTCTGATTTCTCACAATGATCGATAAATGCGAGGAATCGGGTTTTATGGTGGGCGAAGAAGGCAGACGACGATCGAAGAGTGGATGTCCACAATAACAGACAATTTCCGATCTGGAACAAAATAATCGAATTACGGAAGAAAAGAAACCTCATTGATCATATTTTTATCCGAGATTGAGTCCATCCATTTGAGGAAGAAGCATGGAATGGATGATTCAGAAATGAGATCCAATTCATCCTCCGATGTTTTCCCTGACCAAAGAAATCATGAAAAAAAGTCAGTGTGAACACAAAGCTTTGACAGACCAATCAGATACAACAATTTCGGGAGAGAAGTCTGAGAAATTATGACGACAAAAGAATCAAACTGGAACATCGCATGGTTGTGTCTTTGAACAATATTCCTCAAGAGCTTTGATGTACTCCACATTAAGAATTGTTGAGAGGGCCCAATCAGAATCTGTCAAAATCATCAACGACGATGAAACACAATCAATGCGAGACAAACCAGTCGCAAGAACGAGGAGATCATTCAACATCACTGGACGGAGTGACTTGCACTCTCCACAGATCTGACAGAGAAACACTTCGACTAAGATCTGCAAACGATTGAAAACATTATCAAGAGAAATTGGCCAAACTGTTTGTTTCGCTCTTGTGTTGTCTACTTGGGGATGTGAAGAGGTCTTGTTGACAACCACGGTATGTCGGAGCGACAAATAGTTGGAGAGATGCATATTGTGCTGATAGAAGACCTGATGTGAAGTTTTCGATTCAGACAACCTGGTAGTATGGTTTGATCAGATGTGAGAATCGTTTCCAGCACAATTGTGTCCTATGAACTTCTTAGTCATTCTGCCACTCTTTGTATTCAGAATCTACAATTTCCTGGTTTGAGGTACTGTATCAAATGAATGCGAGCACAATTTTGTTAAACCAGTGTCGATAGGATGATTTCGGTGAAATTGATGACGGACGAAGTGACTCAAACAAGAAGTATTCGTGTCAAGGTCAGATACTCCACAATTTTATTTCATTTCAATCCCAGAGGGTGTGACATTGATGAATCATCAATTTGTGTCCTCACTTCGTCAATAGATATATTCTTCCAAGGAAAGGTCCGTTATGCCGTCATGTCATTCATACCTGGTTCGACGTCTATGATAACGTGATGTGATGATTTGAGAATAGATCAAGCCTCAACATTTTTTACTCGTTGATGAATTGTCTCTGTGAGACTACATGTGGTAGTCTCAGGACAGGTTTGACTGATGGGAAAGGAGTTTGTTTCTTTTTCAACCTTATATTCCACTTTAAGGAAAATGTCCGATTCAATCGTCCAACTCATGCCACACTCCTCCCTGATGGAAGCCTCATGATTACAGATAGTGGAAATGGATGTCTAAGAACCATGTCTGGAGATGGCGAAGTAGGTACGATATTTCTCCTTTCATTAAGAGACATCTTCCATTCTCATCACGTCTGGATCGACAGCCATATTCGCGAATCGTCAAGTGAGCCCGTTCCTCCTCAATCCACATTCCACATGTCTTTCTTTGGATTCATCCACATTATACATCTCTGACACCGGCCACCACAGAATTCGTGCTCTTGAACTGAACAGTCTCGAACTCAGCCTCGTCTCTGGATCCGGTCGAAAAGGACATATCGATGGTTCTGTTCATATAGCACAGTTCAACTCACCACAAGGAATGTGCCTCAGCACAGACGGATCTCTTCTTGTTGCCGATACAGGCAATCATTGCATCAGAAGCATCAGCACTGACGGGAAAGTCTCCACCCTCGCTGGAAAAGTTCAACGTGATTCTGTGTCTCGGAATCTTCCCAAATCTGGCACTAAAACTGCGCCAAAAACAGAATGTCAATCTGGTTTCGAAGATGGTCCCCTTTTGGAATGCCGTTTTCGCTCGCCGACAAGCATTGTTCAGAATGAAGATGGACTCATCTTTATTGCAGACAAAGGAAATCATTGTATAAGAATGGTTTATGAAGGAACTGTGATGACACTAGCAGGAGTTCCACAAACCAGAGGATATTCCGATGGAACAACATATTTTGAACACACCTGTGAAGAATCGAAATTACAGCAAGATGGGTATCAGATTGACGAGAGTTCATCATCAATCCTGAACTCTCCACAACAATACAGACAATCGGATAACGAATCGAACCCTGCGAAACTTGCACTATTTGATTCGCCATCATTTATTACACTCTCCAATGAAGGAGAACTCATTGTTTGTGATGAAGGAAATCATGCGATTCGAGTGATATCGGCCGATCTTAAAAGAGTCGACACTCTCGTCGGCTGCATCCCGGAGAATTGTGATTCTTTTCATGACACAACACCCAGTGATAATATCGAGCATGTGGAAGAAGCAACCTTCCTTGCAAACGAGTATCAACCGTATAAGGCAACGAACGAACAAAAGCATGAAAAGAAGCAGCTACCGCAAATTTTCAGTTCAAAAGGGATGCCCGGCTTTGTTGATGGGACTGCATTGGGTGGAGCTCGCCTCCGACAACCAAAAAGTGTTTGTTTGTTTGGTGAAGGGATGATCGTTGTCGATTCTGGAAATCATGCACTTCGCGTCATTATTTCACAAGAAGTCCTTGCAGCACGTGAAAAGGCTGAACAAGAAGCCCTTGAGCGTCAACATGTCGCTGAACTCCAAGAAACAAAGGAAGGCACAGAAGAAAAGGAAGAACTGGAAGAATCTCTCTCAAGTCTGGACGATGTCCCATTTGCATCAAGTCAGTTTCTCAAACGGTCCCCTGGACGTCGAAAAACTGCACTGAAACGAAGGAAGGCACGAGATAACAATGATGTTGGCGAGATGACTCCGGAGGAGAAAAAAGTCATGGAGTGGCTGAGAGAAGAGGAAAGAAAATACAGACGAGGGGAAAGAGGGCATCTTGAGTCGAATCAAGTTCAACAGGAAGCTCCGATCACTTCAAATCCCACATCTTTGGATCCGACATCGTCGATCTCAAAATCTCAAACAAATTCTCCTCCTACCCAACTCAAGACCAATGTCAAATCATCACCACACTCATATTCATCTCATTCCAATCAGAATTCTCGAAATCGTGGATCACAGAACCTGAAATCGTCGAGACACAATCAACCAACACACAGGACTCTATCTCGCTCACGAAGCGAAAACTCGACCTCCCGAGGACAAAAACAACTTCCTGGACAGATATCATCCCGAGGACGTTCACCTTCACGCCAAAAAGCTCAGACATCACATGATCCAACGGGTGAAGAAGAACTCCTGAAATCCGTCCCTTATTCCTCTTATTTTGACAAATTCTGCTGGCAACAACGAATGAAAGCCAAAAAACGCCGAGAAACACCACAATACTCGCCAGACGGACGTCGGGATCCGCCTCTCGAGAATTCGCCAAATCTGACGGACCAGAAAGACAGGACACTCTCCGGAGACTCCTCTCCCTCCAGAAAGGGACAGATCAGGTCTGAGTCTCGTTTTGAGAGCGATAACCTGCGGAATTCTGTTCAACTGACCGACACTCACTCACCACTCCCTTTCGTTCGCAATTCGAGGATGAAAGAAGAGAATGGGGAAGAGAACTATGACCACATCGCAGACAAGGAGGAGAGAGATGAGGAATGGAGAACGATGAGCATGAAGAAGAGACATGGACAAGGAGAGGTCCGGGAGCAGGTCGAATTCTTTCAAATGCATTCACCGTACAGGCAATACTTGAGGGAAGATGATGAAAAGAGGCTGAAGAGGGAGCCACAGAAGAAGAGAGGGGAATAACGGGAATGGAGGATGAGAAAATTTCTCTGTGTATATTTTCAAAGGATTTATCTTTGTTTTTTTGTTTATCTTGCGGAGAACCACATTTCAAGGAAAATCTTTATTGTTGAGACGGAATTGGAATTCTTTAGACATGTACTGAATACTTTCGTGGACATTTCTTCAAGCTCTTTCCCAATCCCTTAACCTTTCGTTCAATTCTGTCTGACTCCTTTTTTGTTTTCCCCTAGTTTTTCGTTGGTACTATTCGCTTGAATTCCCATTCTATCTCTCCATGGGAAATGCACTGACCGCCAATATCCATTCAAGCACCCTCCAACTCTCGAGTAAGGATATCGCCGCAATTCCTCCTGAAGTTGTGAACTATCCCCGCATTCATCTCACCAAAGCCGAGCTAAATAACAATAAGATTCGAGATCTCCCAGATCTTAAAGGTGTTGCCCCAAACTTGGCGACTCTTCAACTCAACAATAATGAACTCATTGTTTACTCGCCGTCTTTCATGCAACTCCCAAATCTAAAAACCTTAGTCTGCTATTTTCTGGTTTTTCATTCATATATTATCGTCGTTTATCGATTTCATTGATTATGTCTTTCTCTTCAGGAGCTATCATTCAACTTTATCCAATCCATCCCACACGTTCCTCTAACTCTCCTCACAACCTTAAAACTTGATCACAACAATATATTATCGTTTTATCATGATCTAGCGAATCTTTATCCGAATTTAAATGGCTTAGACTTGTCTTCCAATCGGTTTTCAACTTCGATCCTTTTGATGTTTTTTCCATAGAATCCGGTATCTGGGGCCACTAAAAAGTGGATCACTAGAAAACTTTCTCATTGAAGGCAATTTTCTCCAAAAAATTTCGTTTCCTTGGGTTCTGCCAAAAGTCACGAAATTGTCGCTTGATTTTAATCACCTCCAAATCCTGGATTTCCCTGACGAAACAGACCTGAGCCATCTCACATCGCTGACACTCAGGTTTAACCAAGTTCGTTCGATCACTCCTGCAGTATCATTTTTTATCGCTCATTTTTTCTAAGGCACTCGAGAAGCTTTCGAAGCTCACAACCCTCAATTTAGTCGGTAATTCCATCGAAGATTTACCAGAAAACCTCTTTGAAGTCCTTCCAAAGTTGACAGATTTCCTTGCATCAGAGAATGGACTCACTGAACTCCCTTCATCGATCTCGACGTTTGCTGTGTGTATTTTCTGTTGAATCATCAGCCATTTACAGCACCTTGAAACGCTTCTCCTGTCAGAAAACAATTTGAGGAGGTGTCCACCACTAACGTTCCAATCGAAAGGATGTCGAGTGTTCTTGTCCCACAATCTTCTTACCGAATTTCCTGAGCTTGGAACTGATATAACTTCTTTAAGTGCTGATTATAATCAGATAACTTCTGTTCCAGGTGTGAATACTTCTCCTTCGTCCACTTTTCTATGATTCTTTATGGACATACTTTTTCCATCCTCACTTTCGCATTTTTTCTTCGATTTCACAGAATCTTTTCGAGAAAAGTCAAAGCTAGCCCATCTGAACCTCAGGTTCAACAGAATCACCACCATCCCAGATTCCCTCGTCACCCTCAATCTCGTCTCGTTGAATCTTGCTGGAAATCTCATCGCTGACATCCCTCCGAGCGTTGTCTTTCCTCCAACGATCCGGTTCCTTGATCTTTCTTTCAACAAGCTGACCGAAGTTCCTCCTTCGATTGCTCAACTTGGACAGTTGAACAAACTCTGCCTTGCCTTCAATGCAATCTCACATATCCCTCCTTGGGTACTTCTCCTAGCTCAGCTCAAAATTCTTATTTTGTCTTGTAACAAGATCAGGTCATTCCCATCAATCCGTTCTCTCCGACGCTTCGTCTCAAACTACAAATCACTCACAAAGAATGGAAAAAAATCTGTTCTATCCTCACTCCACTCACCATCTCAATCTTTAACATCTCTTCAAAACTCGCAATTCACCTCACCACGACAATCATCTCAACTCTCCACGCTACAGTCAACTCTGATGAAGTTTAAATACCCAAATGATTATATTGCCAACATCAAATTACGACTATCTGATCGGGAAGATGGAGCCACCCTGGTTTCATCGCTCCAGCAGCTCACTTTGAACTCAAACAGACTCGAAAAATTCCCGTCCATCGTCAGGCATTTTGGGCACCTTCAGACTCTTCTTCTCTCCCACAATCGCATCCGTACGATTCCTTGGGACCTCTTTCATAGACTTTCAGAGCTTTCCAGGTTGGATGTCTCCTTCAACAGACTTCGATCAATCCCACCGCATCTTCTAACGGCTGCTCGGATTCCATCTCCTCTCACTCCCAATATCACCAAACGTGTTGATAATATTGCCTATCTCGACGTTTCCCACAACAAAATCTCCTTAATCCCCCTCCGCCTCCTTTACATGAACCACTCTCTCAGGCCGTTCCACCTGAAACAATTTATTGACCCAGCACTCGAAAAAGAGATATTAGATTCGAAAGATGACCAGGGAGCAATCGAAAATGGGACAATTGCAGCAAAATATTCGATCAACACGGTTCATGGACTGTTCAACGAATCTGGCTCAGATATCTTCGAAGAAAAAGCAGAAAGTGACTATGATGACGACGAAGTTGATGAAGAAGAACTTTCGGAAGAAACAACCTGTTGTTCACTCTTCTGCGGACGAAACAAACATGGCCTCCTCTTCCCCATCGTTGTTGACGAAACGGAGTGGGACTTCAACGATTCCGGTTCAGAAGAGTCTATTGACCTCGAAGCTGTTCCCCCAAGCGAAATAGAAGGCGAACCCCCTACTGCCCCATCAATCACCTTTCGCGTCCTCGGCGCCTTCGCCCATTCGAAACAACAGCTCGCAATTCGTATTCCCGACCATTTTTCGTCCTTCCAGTTCATCCCATCCAAACCAGATACTCCACTGAATCCGATGGCATTTATCGACGTGTCATTTACGAATATTGGGCGTATTTTCTTCGATGACGATATGAAGGCTTTTGTGAAGTTTGCACACAAACACCGATCTGCTATTGCGTTTCCTGAAGAAGAGGAGGAGAAGGATAGCGAACCAACTGCGGTTCCACTCGGGATTGGAGATGGAGGCCAAACGACAAACACGGAGGCCTCATCGCAGAACCAAAATCAACCCAACCCCTCAACACCCCCCTCATCTGATGAAACCTCCCATGAAATGACCACTCTCTCCAAAACAGGCCCCAAAAATCCCTTTTCCGGCAAATCATTTGCTGAGAGTCTGATCCCCCTCACTCTCATGCCCCTCGTCACCGAAAACGGCCCACGACCCAAAACCACACGCGACCAGATGCCCACATTCTCCCCAACCATCCTCCCACAGCTGTTATACTCTGAACATTATCTATCTCTTGCTTATCTATCAACAGTGAATTCGCACGCGTCCCCTCCCACTCTCGTTCGATGCACATCAATTTCGACAGTCCCGAGGCCAGACAAACCTTACTCTTCATTTGCCTCGTCGCAGCTGTTTGATTACGAGTTCCATCGCGTCGAAAGAGAGATGGTGGGGAAGTGGGTTTCTGAAGAATCGAAAGATTTCAAACCCACTCTCGTGTCTGTCAAATCTCCCCCCGAAACGACTCCACCCGAACCTCCCCCCGCTGTGACTCTCCCATCCTCGTCCACCACACAACTAACTCCCAACTCATCCCCATCTCAGGACCAGAACTCAAACAGAGTCGAACTAATCCATCTCCCGCCGTGCATTGACGAGCCCAGCCGACGATCTCATCCACTGCTGAAACTGAAGACAGTGGACGAGTCGGAAACAGAAGACGAGAAGAGACGATACACAACAAATGTGGTTCCATTCGACAGGTTTCGGTACAAAGGAGGAGTATATGAGGCGAAGGAGCGAGAATTCTGTGATGTGTGTTTTGATGACAAGAAGGAGATGATTGAGTCTGAAGCAGATGAAGAAACGACAAACCCTCAAAATGTTCCTGCCGACGAACCTCTCGCCACTGAACCGACCACCAACCCTCTCACCGACCCATCCCAACCATCTCTTCTCTCCCACTCTCCCGTCCGTCCCCCCGCTCGCCCTTTTTGGGTCCGGAAGAAACACACCAAACCTCAACCAAGCGTCTTCAACAAGCCGTGCGACCGAACATCGATGGCGATCCATAACTTTTGTTGTGTGGAGACAAACGGACAAAGGCCGTCGATGGAGGACTCGGTTGTGATGCTGCCGTGTGGTGGATGGGATCTGAATGCGTTGATGGAGGATGGGGAGATTGGGATTCTGCGGAGGCTGTTGACTTACCCGCAGGAATATCGGTTCACGACTCGGGGAATGAGGACGATGGAGATGCGAGAGGAGCGGATGTGGGACGAGCGGATGAAGCGGAGAGAGAGGAGGAAGAGGATGCGAGAATATGCTGAACGCGGTCTGTCTGCAGCGAAGATCGCGGAGCGAGAAAAGAATATCGAGAAGCGGGATCGAACGAAGCACTTCGACTGTCCGTACAACCACGCTCCGTTGCGAGGGTGTGGGCTGTTTGGAGTGATCGATGGACACGGTGGGGCAGAAGCAGCTGTTTACACTGCATCACACTTTCCGTCAGTGTTGTTGGAAGTGGCAGAGAGGGAGGGAGTGGTGAGAAGGAATGTGCGTCGACAGAGAGAGCAGGACGAGGAAGAGAGGAGAAAGAAGGAGGAAGAGAGGAGAAAGAAGGAGGAGGGGAAGGAGAAAGAGGAGAGTGTGGAGGAGGAAGAGAGCAGCGAAGAGGAGGAAGGAGTTGAGAGTGACGACAACCACTCCGAGTCGAACGAAGAAGAAACAAATGAAGACCACTCCTCGCCATCCATCCACTCCCAATCCGACGTCCAAACAAGCCACTCCGCTCCGAACAAGCCAACTCGTCTCGTCACTCCGCCTCCCAATCCCCCAACAACCACCAATACTCCACCAGTCGCACCCAAACCACGCGCTCCTCTCCCTCCACCCCCTCTCAACGAATCCTCCTTCACTCCATACATCCTGGTTGTGATGCGAGAGGCACTTCGTGTGCTGGACGAACGAATGCGACTGAGTGGTGTGAAGCTGGCTGGTGCTTGTTGTGTGTTCGCGATTGTGACGCCAGACAAAGTGTATGTTGCAAATATCGGCGATTGTCGCGCTGTTCTGGTCTCCCGTTTTGTGCATCAACTGAAACGAACGAGCGAGAAGATTGTGATCAACCTGACACGCCCAACAAACACTTCCACCGACAGTCCCCAACCTTCAAAAGCATCCCCCCTCGCCCACTCCTCCACTCGCCCTCAATCACCAGGCGCCCTCTCACCCTTCCTCGATGACTTCCCTCTCCCCCGCTCTTCCACCCTCCGCAACCCCTTCCTGCACTCAGACGGAATCAGCACTGTTCTGATGGGCAAAGATTTGTCGTGCGACCACAAGCCTTTGTTGGAGAGAGAACGAGATTATATTTATGGAACGGGATGGGATGGGAAGACACGCGGATACGTGACAGTGGAGAGGCGAGTGAATGGTCGATTGGCGGTGGCGAGAGCGTTGGGTGATTATGACAGCAAGCCAGCTGTGAGCGCTGAGTGTGATGTGTATGGGATGGAACTGGCGAGGTGGAAGGGGGTGAAGATCCAAACGAGACGGGGAAGCATTCAGGACACAACATCGCCCACTCTCAGCGGATCGTCGAATGGACTGTCACAGGCAGACTTGAATGCGCTGACGAGGGTGTTGGACGAGCATCTCAAGCCACTCGCGCCTTATCCGTCGATCGAGCACGACTTCAACGAGAAACACAAAGCGTTCCTTGAAGCGAATATTCCTCGCTTCTGCCTTCCCAAAACTCATTCCGAGTATTTCCCATCCAAACTGTACTCACACTCGTCCAACACTCCCCTCACGTCGTCTCCGCCTGTTTGTGATGGTGGAGTGTTCGAGCGACAGGATGTGTGCATTGTGTTGGGGTGTGATGGGCTGTTTGATGTGTTGGATGGGGAACAGATCGCTGAGGTGGCGTGTCCGTGGATGAGAGACGATGGGTCGTGGATGTCGGATCCAGTGTTTGACTCGGATTCGGATGATGAAGTGGGGGGTGGTGGAAGGAGGGGTGGTCGAGGAAAGGGGAAGGAAGTTGTGGTTGAGGAGTGGAATGAGGAGAACTTGGAGAAGAATGCGAAATCGATGAGCTCCATTCCGGACGCTGTGGAGCACGCCGTGGAGGACGCTGACGAGGATGCTGAAGCCGAACCGACCATCGTCTCCTCACACTCTTCAGAATCTGACTCCATCTTCGAGCCATCTCCCTTCACACAACTCCCATCATCGCATCCACCCATTTCTTCATCCAGCCACCACCCTCCGAAGACCAGGAGTCGACGAAGACAGAACGGATTGGGTCGTCACAAGAATAAGGGGAGACTGGCTGAGCTGGCGGCGTTGAGGTTGAAGTCGGCGTCGGATGCGATGGAGTCGCTTGACAATATTTCGATCATCGTTTTATTTTTGTAGCATATCACTACCGTCCGTCTTCTTTTCTTGTTTTTGTCATTTCAACTGTATCTGATTCACTTCGAGATGATGTCATCTTCATTCATCTTTTCATCTGAAGCGTTCTGGAAACACAAGACGCCTTTGAAGTGAAATCGGAGATGAACGAAAATGATTTATCCCAAATTGTGTCCAGTTCCTTGAAATGTCACATGCGATTGCTTCTCCTCTCCCCAAAAAGTGATCTCAACTTGGTCATCTTCGAAGTAGGCGTTGATGGCGAAGACGAGAGGCACAGGGATGTTGATGAAGTGGTGTGGCTGTTGGACACCGTCGAGGAAGAAGTGGAGTGTCCTCTTCTCCAAATCAGCCTCCGCCGACCACTCCTGCCCTTTCTGAGGTTGAGTATTCTGAATCAGTGGCTTCCCAGCAGTGTAGAGAGTTCCATCGCTGTGCATCATCGCCGCTTTGGGAGAATTGTACACAGCTGATGTGAGATATTTTGGATACTCTGCAGCATCACACACACCAATCACTGAAAGAAAGAAGATGATGAATGGAAGAATGACAAACTGACCCAAGCTTCCTGTTTAATCGACAATCGATGAATGCCCTTCGAAACAGTCTTTGTGAAGCAACCAGCCCAATTCCCACTGATGTTGGTGACTGTCGATCCACTCACTCTTATGATGTCTCGACTGAACGTGACGATGGGGTTGGACGAGACGAACAGTTCTTCGTCTCGTGTCACTTCAGTTTTCGTCTGATGGATGGTCTGCTGTGCCCGAGTCAGATTCCTCTCATTCTCGTCCAGTTTCCGTGTCTTGACCGCCATGTCACTTCGCAACTGCTCTTGCTCTTGTTGCAGTTTCTCGTTCTCTCGCTGGATCTGCTCTTTCTCTTTCTGGAGAGACTGGATCAACGAAAGATGTGTTTTCCTCTCCTCCATCCACTCCGCCTTCTCTCGTTCCAGTTGAGTTTGATGGACAAGCTGATCTTTCAATTCGGCGATCGTTCGGTCCTTCGACTCAATCAGATCGAGCTGCGATGTCTCAACAACAGCGAACGGGCCTTCATCCACACTCTCCAACAAAACGAAACAAAATCCAACATTCTTTTTGATTTTCGGGTCGAGGGAGGGAGAGTTGGAGAGTTGGGAGAGAGAAGAGTGGAGGAGTCGCTTGTTGGGGATCGGAATATGAGATTCGAAGCACCCGTCCAGGATGTGGAGAACGAGTTCGAGAAGAGAAGAGAGCAGTTGAGTGTTTTGTTTTTGTGGTGGTTGTTGATCGTCTTCTTGATGTTGTGATTGGATGTGGGTTGTGAGGAGAGTGGGAATGTGGAACCATTGGAACGAGTTGACTTTGTTTCTTGGATGGACCGACGAATCACTTAACCATTCCAACACAGAAACACTTGTCAGAGAATTCTGGAAAAGAGAAAAATGAGGGAGATGAGTGTTCGAGCGACAGATAGAGGGAGAAAAGGAGCGAACAAACCATTTCGTCTTTGTCGTTGGTTTTTGAGATATTCTGAGGAAAAATAAAAGTGGAAGAGTTGAAATTAGAAAGAATATATGAGTGTGATGAAGTAGTGATATTTCACACAAGTTGAGGTTCTGGTAGCATATCTGATAAACGCGATCGATCCACAACAAATTGTTTCCCTGTGTCGAGAAGTCAGTATTTGTCAAATGTACAAGACAATTGTTCATGTTGATGCTATCCTCCGTCTTAATGAATGACAACAGTGCCAACACCTTTCAGTGGATTTCATGATGGAGTATCATCAGAAATCATCTCTCTGATAAATCACGATGATCTGGATCAGTGAAGCATCCCAAATTCCCTTCAATCAGTATAAGATGCAGTATCGCTGGATATTTTCTCTGAGTGTCATCACGAAGACTGTTACTTCATCGATGAAACTCATTCTGCAAAGATCGACAATGAATGATCGATTGTCGTTTATCTTGACGAATTTGTGCGAACGTACTCATTCATGAGCTTCAATGTGTGATGTGTTTATGTTTATTTTCATTCCGAAGGTTTCCTATCTCAAAAATCTTGGGCAAACAAACACCTCCAGGAATTGACATCAACATCGGGACTCGACAAATCAATGACTCTCTCTACTCCGCTGTATTCTCTTATTCTGATCCTCCTCTTTGAAGTGTTGTTTGAGACAATCAATAGTTTACTCACGCATTCCTTAGAGCAAATCCAAAACTGTGGGTGTTGTGGAAACCAGGATGGCTTCAACACCGTTCCATCCACCGTACGTATACCTGTCTGACATGACATGACAGACCTCTTTTTCTCAAAATCGTTGACATGTCATATCATGGAGCTTTTTGATTATGGGTCAGAGATCTTTTCTCATTTCCATGACTAGGACGATAATGAGGATAATTTGAAGTTCACACGACTGTACTATGTCTGCAATCCAGTCTGATGGGGCAATGACGAACACTTGCGACGTTTCAACGTCTTTCGATTCGCTTCCTGTGTGTCATGGGACGATCCTGAGACTCAGACTGAAAAGGCTATATTGGTTCCTCCATCATTTTCAATCGATTTTCCATTGTCAGCTAGTACCATTGAACAGGCCTTTCCAAAAAGTCTCCATACTTTGCTCGAAATTGTTCATTTTCCACCATCGATGGCTTTTTGAGGAAAAAAGATATGTTTGAACATTCTAAAGTCATTCAGAGAGCCTGTCTACACTTACGAGCCTATTTCCTTCTGATCAAGAGAAGTTATCAATTACAGGCAAGATCGATCAAAATATCTGAAAACGGACACAATTGAGAAATCAAATCGTAAAAACTCCATCTCTGACACTTTTCAATTCATTTCGAACACGTCTATCCCATCTCTGATTGAAATCACACTGTATTCCACTATTTTCTCTAATTTTTGTTCATCACTCTTATAGATTCGATCTTTCCGCACAGAATACTCTTCAATGATGAAGATATTATCACTCCTCCAAGAAGTGTCACTTATTCTCTGGTATCTGATCAATCACAGCCCTCCGTCAATGTTATCAAAACCGCCTCCAGAGGTCACTTCAGAAGATAGGATATTCATAACTTCCTCCATTTCACGCCATCCAAATCCAATACGTGCACAAAAATTCCTACGTCACCTCCACTCTCCCTGTGCATCCACAATGCTGGCTTTTTCTCTCAGATAATGCACACTATCCTGGTCCTTCCCCTCAAATCCAAAACACACGAAAAACACACCAAATTTCACCCACATTTCCACTCATGCACGATGAGGATCTCACGGAACCAGTGGATGGGAGAGTTATTCCCATCACGGATACCATTCCCTTCATCCACACTAAACCAGACACCATACACAATTGAACTCAGCTATTCTTAAGGACTATCATCTGGCTCACCGTTGCCGTTCTCTTCACCATCTGTGTCGCCTTCTGGAGTGTGTACGGAGAGCTCACCACGGTGGACGTGGTATCAACGAAAGAACCTTCTTTCATCAGCCCTCCATATTTGCCACGGCAAAAAATTGCCATATTTCTTCTTTCCGACTCTATCGCCTGCAACATTCGCCACATCCCACCCCACAATCTCATCGACCTTCTCAATTTCTCTCTACGAAGCATATCAGTGTTGTAGCCATTTGTATTTTGAAGGCTGGTCAATTGTTGATTCGAATTTCGCCATTCACGACTATTCTTAATCTAGCCACAACCTCCTCAGATCCGCCGTTCTCGCCCATGATCAAGCTTCTATCTCCGCTTTTGCAGTCTTTGAAATACAAAATCATTGACTTTTCACCAAAAGGAACAAGTTAGAGGTGATGATAATGCCACTGACAAATTGGAATCAATGAATACAGATCACTTCCCAAGTTTTCTCTAAACCACTATCTCTCCAGACAACCAATTTGGCCTTTCGTTGCTTATCATTATTTTGACTGAATGGGGTCGATAACTCAACCAAATTGAACATCCGTTGGTCACAATGATCATTGAAGAGTACATTCGGATCATTTTACTTCTTTCCGTCCCCTCTCTGCCCCCTCCACCATTCGCGCAATCTCAAAGCCTTCAACATCCATTCCCATCATCCATTTCCAGCAACAATGTTGTTTTTTCAATTGTTTCGTCATACTTTGGTGTTAACCTTCCCGCCTTTGTCCTATACACAACGATGCACCTCCTCGCCGTCCTCCTCATCGTCGCTCCTCGGCACGTGTAGCCCTTCACCTCCCTCCTCTTCACTCGCATCTTCAACAGCCTTCTGATCGACTCAAGTTCATTTCTCGCTTCTGTTCCGACTGCCTTTGAGCTCAGATCACTCTCGGTGACAACTCTCCTCGCACCATCCCTTCCGAAGGAGACGTCCAACTATCCCTGCATTAACACTCCGCTCGAATGGCTCCTTCCCCTCTCGCAGGAACACTTCAACTCTGACCCGATCCAGGACATCCTCAAAACGGAGAGAGAGCTGTACGTGTTCTCTCTGCCCACAAAGAACATTGCGTTCATCACAGCCCTCTCAGCGTCTTTCGCCATCTCAGCCACTCCCGACAAGTTCCAATCCTTCTCCGCGTCTGCCCTGTGTGTTTTCTCACTGACCTCATCACAACCATCGAGGAAGTTGTTGCTGACGCAAGAAGGAAGACAAAGTTAAAGATTGTGATCTCGCCGTGTGGAGGAAACACTTCAGCGTTGTGGCGGATCATAAAGAACAGATCAAGATAGCATCGGCCATCTTCACCACACTCTCCCCAAAAGAGACCTTCCAACATCTCGTCGAGAAGAACATCTTTCAGCTCGATTTCGACGAGCTTCCTCCGCCGATACTGCACTCCCTCCCTGATGCGTCTCCGGTGAAATAAGTAGAGCCGTCTGCGCCGCCATTGAAGACATATTCTCCGCGCTCAGTCATTGTCTTTCTGTGACTTGCTACGTCGAGAGAGGGACAGCTGACCGGCTGACATGCATTCTAGGCGAGATCATTGACCGCGAATGCACAGTGGACGACGCATACGTCGCTGGGTTCACGCTGACCATACTCAACTCGAACAGGCACAATATGAATGTCGACAGAAAGAGAAGATGTCACTGGACAAGTTCATCGAACAGGTCTACAGGATCGGCAATAAGGAAGTGTTCACTAGCGACATGCTCGAGAGGCTCTTCACGTCGATCGAGCTGAACCCCTTCGTCCTCCTTCAGTCGACACCCGCTCCTGTATTCGAGCCTGTTGTCTTCCAATCACTCACACACACTCTTCAACAGTTCCAAGTCCATTCTCTTCACTCCACCCTCCTGTCTGCCCTCGTCCCCTCGTTCTGCCTACAGTCATTCGTCATTCTCTGATCCAATCTGATCCCTATCGCCCACTCCATCCTCTGCCATCCATCCACAAATCAACTCCATCCAATCGTCATTGAGCTTCTCAACAGCCTCGCCGAGAACTTCATCCTTCATCGGCCGCACTTAAGCCTGCTCTCGAACAACGCCCTCGTAAAATGCGGCTGGGCGGAGATTGCATCCTCGTTCAACTTCCTCTTCTCGATTGTCCTGATCTCGCCCGAAATGCTCGCCTCTGTTATCTCTCCCAATCAGAACAATCTGAAAGACCACATCAACCCGTCGTCACAGCCGAACCAATGACGGAGTGGTCTGACTTGCTTGTTCGGCCGTCGACAGCAGTATCAAATCGATCAGGTTGTAAAGCAGGAGGATGCTCTTCCAGCAGCACGTCCAACATTCTCAGCGTCCGACTCGCCGACCATCTCCTCAGCAACCTCCACAACGCCCTGCCCAACTTCAGCGGATCTCAAGTCCACTCTAGTGGGATTCGTGCAACTGCAAGATCATTGACTGAAAAGAAGACAGTTGAGGGCTCTCCTCTCTTCGTTCCCATTCTCGCCTCCAACATTTCATCCACAAACCTTGAGAAAAAGACAAACACAATTCACTTTTCTCTGAAAGGAGAGCAGACGTGTGCGATGATCTCCTCGTTCTTTTTGGGTTACTTCATCGGCGACACGGATCTGAAGTTGGAGGACGATCGAGCGACGGAGAAAAGGAAGACTCCGGACTACGATGGATGCTTGTCTGTGAACAGCTTCTTGTCGTCACCAATGTCCCATCAGCATCGGAACCCTCGCAGATTGCACTCCAGGACAACCCAAGGCCACACCTGTGGACACCGTACTTGTGCGAGAACGTGACAGACACTCTCCATTCGAAGTCTGCCATTCTGCAGCATGTGTCTGTGATGTGTTTGGTGAATCTGGCTGGCATCTGCTTTGGCAGATGGGCAACACTCCGCTCGACTGCACAGAAGGCCATTGAGAAGACTGCAGTATCAGCCTCCTTCTCCAAGCTGACATGTGGGCTCTTCCAGGGCGCAATCATCCGTCACGTTTTCGCCACCATCCGCTCTCCGAACTGTACTGTCCACATCCCTCTCCCCATCGTCCATCCAGCAGCAAACACAGACCCAGCCGCACCTCTTCTCCAAACCGTTCGGCCACTCACCGCGGAGAATCAGGAGATCTTCGTCCTCATACTCATCACATCGCTCTTGCACGTCACTCTTCCTGCATTGAGCAGGACGGAAGATACGAACACATCAAGTGAGGCAGGCGATGAGGTCAAGCTGACGCCAGTAAACAACCATATTGACCCGTTCGGCATAACGTCTGTTCTGAACTCGATGCAAGAGAAGACACTGCTCATGATTGTGGATATCCTCCTACTCATCGTCTGCGCACCAGCCAAGAACAACCAGGACAGGGTATTCACAACGTACTCGCATGTGGACGAGGCCCTCGTAGAGTCGGAGAAAACCTCGCCTGCTCCGTCCGACTCGCCGACCATCATTTCCCGGGTGTTGCTCGTATGATTCACTTTTACCAAAATATCAATTCTCTTTTTTATCTCAAACTCATTTATCCAACTTTGAATGTTCGTTCAAATGAATTGTGTGTGAAATGGAGCAGGTTCAAAGAGTTCTTCAACGGATAGACTTCGTATTGATGATTGACACGCAACCAAACAGGAATGTTGGGTTCGATCACACGATCACTGCAACGATGTTACAAATTTAGAAAAGCGACCAGAATTACCACTAGTTGAATTTCTTCAGATCAAATTCTCACCAGCGACCTTTTTCTCCACCGAGCGGCCATTTTTGGAAAGCCCTGCCATTGAATGATAATTTCAAACAATCTCACCCTGGTACCAACGTTCGTTCAGTAAATCACTTCCGTGTCTCTTCGACGGGATGATAATCAGTAATGTCTGCCAATTTCCTGATCAGTGCAAATTTACATGATCTGTATGCTATTTAAACAACTTTTTTCATTCTTTTCCAATTGTTTAGCCTGTTGTTCCACTTCGCAACAAATCTCACGATCCTTCCTTCAAATCACAATCCGAATGAAAACAGAGTTTCTCATGTCAAATTGAAGCTTTTTCAACAGTATCTCTGATTCTTTCTGTTATTCATCTTGATTAGAGATCAAATCATCCCTTCTGCCCTCTCGGGGAAACAGATTGATCTCGTAAATCATCTCAGATCGATGATTCTGGGTAAACCAGACGAAATCACATGGTACTGGTGTCTTGATCCTGCTCTTATAGTCCCGTGCTAAAAACGAACATGTTGTTCAAACCGAACAAAACTAATTTTCGAGTTATTCTGTATTTTTCAATCCTTTTCTTGCCTTCTTTTTCATTGTTACGTTCTTATGATTGAATTTGGGGGAATATGGGATTCAATTCAAAATTCAAAGTTCTCTAACATTCCATGATCCATGTCTGAACTCCAGTCGCTCAGAAACACGATTTATTTCCCAGAAATACTTCGATTTCTCCCATTCGTCCTTCAAGATTGGGCTTTCGTTCAAGAATGGTAATCCCAACTTCTCCTTTTGGACAAGATTCTATGAGCTTCCACACAACAAGACCTCCTCCCATTCTTCTTGAAAGAACCTGGGTGTTAATCTGGGAAGATCTACTCTCTTCTATCGGATTGATCATGCGCACTGAAATGCAGACCGGTTGATCATATCTCAAAGGGGTCCTTCCCACATTCAAATAACATTGCAGCAATGGGAAAGTGCTTTATCATTCATGTTCGATTCTATAGGCACAATTGGACATTACTTCGATGACAACGACATTGGCCTGTGTTCATCCTCAGAAAACGGAAATGCCTTGCACAAATGGACGATGGAGGAAAAAACACTTGAAACAGACAACTTCACTTCCATACAATCGATCATCTCGGAATACGAGGAGCGATACAGTCAAAAATCCATCATGACGATTGCGAATGGCCAAAGAGCAAATTTAAGCACTGAATGTTTTTCTATAATTCACTTCACGAGTATTTGACACAAAAAGAAGGTGTATTATCAATCTGAGAAAGTATTGGACGAAAAGAGGAATCAATGGAAAGATCGATCAGAAATCATCGAAAAAGGGGTGTTTAGATGACCCTCTTCACCAGAACAGTAAAAGAAGTCCTTTCTGCCGGAACAGATGATTTGTTCGGTTTGAACAACAAGTCCGGGTTATACACGGGACTATTACACCTCTTTTCCGCCAGTCAGTTTTTTTGCTTCTTCTCTGAGATTAATATCCACGAATATACTGGCTATTTCTTCTGTACCCCTTTTTATACCGATTCGGAAGTTCTATTGGAATATTTCATTTTCATTACCTTGATTTTTTCATTTATTTCTATTCCACCACCTGATATGTCTCTGATAGAAATGATTCTCAAAATGGAGTGAAAGGAGATGGTAACATGTTTTCAAACACCCAGAGTGCGAAATAAGAGCTTAGGAAGTTCAGGCTGTGATCTGGCCCATTGAGGTGTTTTCTTGACATTTTGACATCGAAAAAAAGCCTGTCACACAGCTATAACCGTACGTGCCCAAGAATCATCTTTTCGTCTGTGTCCTCATTTGAATCGGAGTTGGAGAGCATCGGAACACAATCGAGATTGATCAAACCAAAGGCGATTCAGTCAGGTTCACCAATACTTCACTCAGACATTTTGCTGAGCATTACGGAAACCGACCTCACTCCTTCTCCCAAGACATACCATGCTCGCCGACAAATCTTCATCTCTTCCCCCAATTGACAACCCCGAAGCTGAACAAACGGTTTGACGATTTTCGCTCGACTTCACTCTCAAATGTTTGAAGATCTGTCTTAAAGTGTTGCTACGACAGGTCTGTGGTGACTACGGAACACTCCGTCCCGCAATGTTGAATAGCCTCCTCATTCTTGCGACTGGTTTGTCTCGCCTTGTTTTCCTTCATCCTCGTTGATGATTTTGACAGAATCTGATTGGGCCCTCTCAACAATTCTTCAAGTAAATTACATCACACCTCTTGAGGAATATTGTGAAAAGACTGAACCATGTGATGTTCCAGTGTGATTCTTTTGTTGTCATGATTTCTCAGACTTCTCTCCAGAACTTGTTGTCTCTGATTGGTCTGTCAATGTTTAATGTTCACATGAACTCTTTTCATGGTTTCTTTCGTCAGGAAAATCATCAGAAGCAGATTGTGTTCGTATTTGTGAATCGTCGCTTCCATCGTTCCTTCTCGATTGGGTGATTTCAATTTCGGATGAAAACGTTCTCAATGCAGTTTGTCTTCCTCCAACTTTCATTCTTCTCGTTCCAGATCGGAGAGTGTCTGGTGACATTGACATCAACTCTTCGATCGTTTTCATCCGTCCTCGCCCACCACAAAACCCAATTTCTCGCATTTCTCGATCATTGTGGGAGTACAAACTCATCTTCTGCACATGTTGCGATTCTGGCCCGTCTTTGCAACTCCCCACAACTCGACGTGTCGAAAATGGCTCTCAAAGTGCTCACCAAACGATGCAAGTCTGATTCAGAAACACGCACCTTCCTCGAAACACTCAAAGTGCCTTCTGTCTTGACTGACAGTTCGTCGGAGCTTGTGCCGTTCGCAGCCCGACTGTGTTCCACACTGGCCGAGCATGTTTCGGAGATGAAGTCACTCTTCACCGAATCGTCAGCTTCGGATGGAACCATCTCTGCTCTCTCTGCAGCTCTTCCCTCCAAATCGCAACTTCTCAACGGAAACACTGTTGTGGTGATGCTTTGTGAAGGACTCTCTCTCCTCCACTCGCTGCTCTTTCACATGCTCACTTTTCCGATTGTCTGCCTTTGTCTCTTCTCATCTTGTCCAGACTGAGAGTGACCCAACCTTTTTTCCGATTCTCAAATCAACCATCATCGTCTTCCTCGATCTACTCGAGCTGCTGAAATCTGAGTCGGTGTGTCCAGCTGCAGACCAAACTGACGTGTTGATCGAAAAACTCGACGGCTGGTGGGTCCGTCTCTCCTACAGTCTCGGTTCCTCTCACAAATCACTCCATCCAGTTGTCGAATCCACCTTCTCCGATGTTCCGCAGCTGTGCTCACTTTTGGAGCGAACCTGCCGCCTGTCTTCGCTAACCCGCTACTCTCACCTTAGAATGATCGTCGAATTCTGTTCTGCTCTCCCTCACATGCTTCCTCGCGTGCTGGAAGAGAATCTGGTTCAACGAGTGATCGACTCATCCCAATCGATGACAGTTCCAACGACAAACTGTCAATTGCATTCAAATCTGGTTTTGTTCATCAACAACCTGATTGGGACTCCGAAAGTCATCACTGAAGACAAAGAAGAGTGGAAGAGAATCCGAAAGTTGCAGTTTGAACGAGCACTGAAGCCAGCCAAACGGTATCTACAGTTGATTCTTCAGCGAGATAAGGACATAAGCTGGTGGTCAGGCGACAGAGTACTGTCTGCAGTTGTTACGAATCTTTTATCGCAGACATTGATGCTCGAACGAGATGTGTTCGAAGATGGTGAGAATGTGGAGACAGAAAGTGAGGAATGGGAAGTGTGGTGGTTGGTGGAGAAGACAAACGATAGAAATTTGGGGGAGAGACTGAAGATGATCAGAGAAGACGATTTGAAAATGAAGAAGGATGAGAAGTCGAGATGGAAGAAGCGAGTGGAGAGACGACGAGAAGCAGGACATGAAGATGCGATGGAGGGATGGCTGACGAGAAGAGACCGCAGAACACCATCGGAGATTGTGGAATATCTAAAACAGGTTCGAAAGGAGAGTGGGATGAATGTGAACTTTTGAGGAAGTTGTAAGGAGATGAGAGATTGAACACGAAATTTCACGTGTCACGTCACTAATTGTTCATTTTCACTCGTTCCGACCATCGAAGAAAGAACAACAGAGAAGAGCAGGTTCGAAGACTTGGAAAGTCATAAGGGATTGTGAAGTGTGTGAGAACTGAGTTGACCTGTCTTGAGAGCTGTCTGTCACCAATCTCGGTGTGAGATCAATTCAACGAAGTGGATGTGTGGGAGTCATCATTGACTTGTCACACTGAACAACGAGAACAAGAGAGTGAAATTGCATCGTTCTTCCATGTCGGATGGGCAAGCAAGTGTTTCGATGAGGTCGTGTTTGTCTTCGTGTTCCGTCTCCGAGTCACAACCAACAGAGCTTCCAACACACGACGACCAATGCTTGAAGAGAGGAGTCTGTGTCGTTCAGACAGATCACGACAGAAGATGATGGTGATGAGGTCGGTGAGATTGTCCATCAACGGTGTGAGTCTCGTCTGAGGTGTAGAGGGGAGGATTAATCGATGGGATCTAGTGTGGACAGGATTGTCAGGGCACAGGAGAGGACAGCACCACGATCAGCCATTGGGAGAGATTTTCAAAGAGCCGCTTCAAGTTCTTGGTCGATGATTTCACTCTCCTTCACGACTTCCATCACTCAAATCCATCTTCAAGAGCAGCTTCAGATTCGGCGTTGTCTGCTTCCGGGGCTTTGACAGTGGCGGTGAGTGAAGAGATGCTGAATCCTGACGAAATGGGGTTCTCGTCCTTCTTCCTCAATTTCTGTTTTCTTCTACTTCTTGCTTCGCGTGCTGTTCTGTTCCTCCGTCTGTCAGGCTTCGCAGAATAGCGCGGATACGGTCGTCAACACCCACATTCTCCCACATTGTCTCTCTTCTTTCCTCCTTTCCACTCTTTCTCCTCGACGGTGGGGAGGCAGGACCAGCAGCACTGTGATCCGCTCATGCGACGAGTGGGGGACGTGCTGGCTGTGGTCGTGTTCAGTCTCGCTGTGTGCGTTGCGCTTCGTGAAGAGAACTTCCGTCTTCTCCGCACTCTGGAATCGATCATTCTGGAAGTGGCATTGTATTCTATTTCACCCCAACTACGGCGTCATCAACTTCCCAAACGCCTCTGATTCACTCCAGACCGAGTCCAGCGACGACGATTGTTTCCTATCCAAAGTCGAGTGAGTTATGCTGAACGGGAAGTCGTCGAATGGCGATTGTAATTCAACGTCGACGGAGAGACTGGGGAAGCGAGGAAGGCTCTTCGCCATGTCCGAGTCTGTGCGGCATCCTTCTCCCTCTTCCCGACCACCCCATCTGAGAGGCGAGTCCAATCCTTTCAAGCGAAAGCAACGAGGGAGAGTGGGAGTGGAACGATGTGCGTGCGAATGTGCAGAAGAGAATGTCGGAGGACGAGCGCAGCGACTTCACTCCCAAAATGTGCACAATTTCGAGTGGCTCCGTGCTTCCCTTCCATCGCGAGTTCCTTCAATGTCTTATTCTGCTTTCGTTCACATGAGATTCATCGACAGGAGAACGCGACTCCAGGTCGAGCACCAGAGGCTGTGGGTGGTGAGGGTGGAATGGGTGGAGAAAATGAGAGGTGCCAATGTTGAAGTGCGGTTCTCGTCGGGTGGCCGAGTCATCTGCTCCGTCTGATGAGGAAAGGACAAACGATGATGTAGCTTTTTGCTTCATTTCGGCACGTCCCATCTCTTCTTCATATTCTTGTCTGACTCTTTCTTCTCTCTCTCCTTGTTTCTTCTCTTTCCATTGTCTCTTATCTTCCTCTTCTCGCTTCATCCTCCCATTCAATGGTCCCCGGATGACATCATTCTCTTATTCAGTTCGAAATGGTGACTTGAAAAGTTGTGAAGCTGGGATCAATCCATCATTCGTTCTTTGTTCAGACTTCGACAGTTCTTTTGAAGAATCAACAGCAACGAGCATTGTTCAAGGGCTCCAATGGTGTAAGGTGCACGCGACAATTTATCGAAGATGTCGAGGACTTGGTTCAATTCCAGGTTGGAGCATACTTTTTTGGATCTGACTCTGACACAGTATAGAATCGTGCTGTGGCATTCTGATGAACGGTTTTTGTTGCGTAGAACTTCTGTGATTTGAGACTTCAAGGTGATTGCACTGGGACATCCAGATCTTTTTCCAATGGGACTTTATCAGCAAGTTTCCCTCATCATCCCAATTTATGTTTTGGAGGAGTTCAAAATACCTTCTGTGATGGTGATCTGGTCTACATGTATTTGCTGATGATGGTCTTTGTTAGGTTTGCTGTCGAAGATCGATATTTCCAGAAGATCCAGGTGAAAGTGATTATCTCCTGTTCGAGTGTGCCGTTCATCAATTTTGTGTGGCCGTGTCGTCGATAATGTTTTTGGAGGAGTTCAAAATGCCTTCTGTAATGGTGATCTGGACGTGAAAAGCTTCTTCAATCGTCCAGATTGATTGTGACTCTAATACCGCAAAGAAAGGGCGATCTGAAGCGGATTCAGTATGACTGTTGGAAAAATTCGTCACAACAAGGTACGACTCTAGATCGGAGTTCCGGTGATATTGAAGTATGCTTTGATCGATCCACTCCATCCCTTTTCCTCATTCAATCCTGATGAGCATATCGATATTCCTACTGCATATTTTACCGTATATCAATTGCCTCCCTTTGGTTGAGCATGAACTAGTCTCTGACTACCGCGTGAACTCCGACAACCAAATATTCACATTGTCACAGCAAGCATATGAAACGAATTCACTGATTTTCTCCTCGGACACATGTCAGATAACCTCCGGAACTGGGATGACGACCATCTATGAAGGACGATCGACATCGGAAAGTCTGCTAAAACAGGTAAATTCGACGTTGGCTCTGTCGTACCTTTCGTTCTGCCCATTCCTGTTGAAATCTCTTCAACTTGTGGATTCCTCGCAATGCTCAGTAGATTCGTGTTTCTTTCTGATATCATCGCTGAGAACGCCAATAGAGTGTGAGAATGGAATCATCAAAGTAACAAATTGCACATTCACGCCATCCAAACAAGGACAAAGCTGTACACTCGTACGTACATCTGGATGTGATTCGCAGGTGCATTTCCATTCAACATTCTTCGAGGATCACTCAGTGATTGACACCGAACCATTTTTGGCAAATTTTGACAACCCAAACCTCACGATTTCGGATTGCAGTTTCAAGAATATATCTTTTGGTGCGGACAAAAATTTCCGCGATACTTTTACAGTTGCAAACAACACAATTTCTGGCTGCATTTTCGATTCGTCGGCGGAGACGTTCACAGGCGGGATCATGCGAGGTACTTTCCTTTCCACGACTCTTTTGGCGGTGAACAGCACGTGGACACGGACAACATCGAGATACATTCGAGTTGCGAACTATGATGTCATGGATCAAGTCAACACCACTGGAGACGCCACATTCCGCCATTGCTCGTGGACAGGCACCTCTTCATCGGGACCTGGTGGAGCTATTTATGTTGACAGGATAGGAAGCCTGACGGTTGACGACTGCCAATTCACAGACTGCAAAGGAGCCAGAAGAACCGGAGGCTGGGACAAAGCAGCGGGCGGAGGAATTTTCTTTGAAAGCAACAATGTAAAACCTATTTCGATCAATGAATCGTATTTTCTCCGCTGCCATGCGACAGGGTTAGCTGGAAGCCTCGGAATCTACAACTCGTCAAAATGCTCTCTGACACGAACGAACTTCTCTCATTCCACAACCGACTTGTCTATTCCAACATTGCACTTTCGTGGTCTCCCTGCAGATTCAGTTTTGACAAATCTTCGCTTTGAGCACGGGCATGGAACTGAAACAGCTAAAACTGCCAACAGTGGAGCAATTGACTTTGACAAGATTTTGGGGACATTGTATCACTCCAACATCTTGTATAGCAATAACACGGCCACGTTTGGAGGCGCTGTATATTATTCAGCTGTTGACCCAACATCAAAACCAAATGTGACGTGGTTCAGTTGCATCTTCTACTCGAACAAGGCGACCACCCAACGTCCAACCACTCACGATGAAACATTGATGAGTTGTGGAAATGATATTTGGATTGGAACAAACCATGAAGAATGGAACAAAACACTTGCGAACGATGCAACATTCACAAACTGCTTCTCAACCTCAGATTTTCCTCGAATTGCCATTAATCTCTCTCCTGATCTCGCTACACGATTTCCAAACGGTACAGAGCTCTCCACTCGTCTTCCTGACCCCATCCTCTTCGTCAGTTCAACCTCAGCCGGAAACAACGAAGAATGTGGCCACTCGTATCATCTTCCATGTCTGACGCTTGCATACACCATTACAAACTGTTTGGCCGTCGCCAGAGGAGAAATATTGATTGAGGCTGGATCTTTCAACGAAAACGAAGCGTGTCAAATTTCTCTGAAGGATCTGAAAGTGACGTCGTATGGAAATGAATATCCAATTCTGAAAACGACCACCAACACGCCTTTCATTGTTGTGACATCAACATATGCCTTGTGGATGCAGTGGATATCATTTGAAGTTCACGCGTCGTCTGTGATCAAGCACCAGGGTTCAGGCACACTCACCCTGGAATCCTGCACATTTCACGGCAGCAGCAGCCCAGCCCTCACCGCAAGCACTCTGGACATCGGAAGCGGAAAAGTGATTTTGGAGAATGTGATCTTCCACGAGCTGGTGTTTGGACAGGGCAGTGCACTTGACTGTCGCAATGCCCAAAGTGTTGCGCTGTCCGAAGTTGGATTCGCGTGTGTCGACAGCACGCAGAGTTCACCTCTTCGGTTGGAGCAGATCCAATCCTCTCTGAGTGTGGGGAAGATCTATTTTGAGGATTGTGCTGGTTCTGCTTTTTCTGACATCGTTGTCGACGCCACCTCGCTCTCCAAAACGAGTGGAGGGTTCCCTTCGTCCGACAGCACGAGCACGACTCCTCGCTCAGCGGAGTTCAGTGGAAGCCAACTGACAGAATGGCCAAGCTACGAGATGGTTGTGGATGGGAATGATGGAAAAGAGGATTGGTTCTGTTGGAGGAGTGGACAGAAATGCAAAACGATTGGAGGGCTCGTTGGACGCTTGGGAAAGGATTTTGTTGGTTCCGTGTCAGTTGAGATTGGGACGACAGCTGAGACAAGCATTCTGGTTGACGAACGCTCGATTTCTGTGACTGGAAAAGACATGCTGACGGCGAAGGTCGAACTGAACGATTCTCCAAATGTGGTGAGAGTGACGTCGCAAGCCATTCTCTCCTTCTCCACACTCACCTTCGTCCTGATGTCTCCAAACCCAGCCAACTGCCTGTTCTCGTCGCTGGGAACGCTGACCTTGACAAACGTGAAGCTGACACACAAAGCTGACGGAACGGGGCGAACAGGAACAGTCTTTACAGTTTCTGGAGGAACAACAACTTTGACGAATTGTGGGCTGGACGGAGAAGGGAAGAGAATGGGTCACTTGGCCAGTGTTGTGCAAACAGGAAAGCTTGTGGTGAGCTCGTCGAACTTCAAAAACTTGGTTTTGGAGGCGAGTCTGCTTGTGGGAACAGGCGACATGACACTTCTTGGAACGACGTTCGAGTCCATCTCTGATGGCACAGCAGGAAGCCCTTCCGTCCGCGTTCTCGAGCCCACGATCGGTTCAGGCAAGACAGTCAAAATTGATTCTTCGTCCTCGTTCATCTCGTGTTCGTCAACTGGGAATGGAGGAGCGCTGAAGATCACTCTTGTGTCATCTGGAACTCTGACGATCTCTGACACGTCGTTCAAATCCTGCTCAGCAACTGGAAATGGAGGAGGAATCTGGCTCGACCTCACACAGTCCACTGCAACAAATCCTTTCACTTTCTCCGACCTCACATTCGGAACAGACGCGACACAGAACACAGCCTCCAAAGGCCGAAATGTCTACGCTCTCGCCAAAACAGGTTCCACAGATGTGCTCCGTCCACTCAGAGCCATCGTGCCAGCCACTCCAGCTGAGATTGTTTTTGACGAAGCAGAACGGACCATGGTTGAGTTTGGTGAGGTGTCGTCGAATGTTGAGACTGAAATTGGGTCTCTTCTGTATCTTTTCTATCCTTCTGGAAACGATGTTCGCGTGCGAGCTTCTGTTGGATTCGACCATTCTCTTTGTGGTGCTTCACTCCTTCCGTGTTCATCTCTCCAAACGTCGTACACCAACGCTCCGTCGAGAAATGACAATTCGGCGAGTGTTGTGTTGGACGCTGATTTCCCTCTCACAGAAACTATCGCTGCCCAAAACAAAGCGATCACAATCACCTCAGCCTCACAAAACACGCTCACATTCGGTGCCTCTGCTCAACTCATCGTTGTCTCAGACACGCTCACTCTGATGTCACTCAAGCTGGGACTCCCATCCTCGATCACCACCACACCCTTCGTCGTCAGTGGAGGATCTCTGATCATCGAGTCATCAGCCGATATCTCCCACGCTGGAACCGACGTCACTCCAACGACACTCAGCTGTCCACTGATGTCGATCACAAGCGGATCTCTGTCGATGGCAGGAACGTCGACAACTCCTCGCGCTCTCTCGTTCTTCTCAAACTCAGCCTCGACTGATTGTTGCCTCATCAAAATCGAAGGTGCTCAGAACGAAGCACCCTCCCTCACACTCTCTTCCTGCCACTTCACAGACTGCTCGATGGCAAACGGAGCAGTGATGATGTTTGGGGGAGCATCGTCTGGATCAGTCGATCTTGAAGAATGCTATTTCAGCCGAAACGAAGGATCTACTTCGAACGATGTCTTTGCAACCGCAACATGGGCAGCTGCTTTCTCAAATGAGACGGTCATCAACTGCTTCTCCGACAGCGACATGAACCATCTCGTGATTGGCTCGACTCCTCAGAACGACCTGATCCCATATTCGATCCTTGGAGTGAATCCATCCAGTCAGGATGATACGAAATGCCATCTTCCTGGGTTTTCGTGCACATCTGTTCGTCTGTCTCTCGGCCACTGCATCCAAAAAGAAAATGAGACTCGCTTTGCTCTTCGTCTGATTGAAATCGAAGATGATGTCATTGAGACAGACACTTTGATTGTCGGATCTCGACGTGTTGTGATTTTTGGATCATCTGACACGATTTCTCTCACATGGAACTCTGCTTTCTCACTCCTGACCCTCTCGGATGGATCAGCGTCTCTGAAATCGTTCACTCTCGCCATTCAATCTCCCTCGTCGTTGTCTTCTCCTCTCATGGTTCTGTTGTCGACAGGCACACTCTCGTTAACATCCATCCGTGTTGATGGAGAAAACTCGGTCTTCACACAGAGTCTGATCAACGCTGAAATTGGGTCTCTTCAGATCTCATCGAGTTCATTCAGAAACATTGAAATGTCTGATTATGCTCTGATCGAGACAGACTGTGTTGTACACATTGAAGAATGCTCTTTCTCAGACATCACTCGAGAAGGGAAGAACGCGACCATTCTATCAGCACACATCTCCCAAGCCACTCCTCCGTCTGTTTCTTCTTCTGTCTCGATGCGAAAGACATCGTTCGAAAACTGCATGCCGACGGAGTCTCAACGATGGGTGGAACTGATTGGGCGAAATTCGGAGACATTCTCATCTTCGAGTTGGACAGGAACATTCAACAAGACATCGATTTGGGGAGGAGTTGTTGTGGACGACGTTCTGACAGAGATCGAGGATGATCTCAAGCCATTCTCTCTGATTTATGAATTCTTCCGTCGAACAGATTCCAAACTGATTGTGTCGAGTGTTTCTGGAAATGTGGACCATCCACTTTGTGGACACTCACAACTGCCCTGCCGCTCGATTGATGTTGGGAGAAAACTGACATCAGTTCAGACGATGGAGATTGTTTCGATTGGGGAGATTGGAGGGGTGTTGGAGGTTGGAAACGAGACAGTTCAGCTGAGTGGGCACAATGGACGAGGGAAGATGGGATTGGTTGGAACAGGCCAGATTGTGAGCAACGACGAAACCGATCCTGGCCGTCTGTTTGTGAGCCAACTGGAGATCGACGTGTCTGGATCAACACTGATTGATCAATCAGTGTTTTGGATGAAAGCTGGATCGCTGAATTTTGAATCGTGTTCGTTGATCTCGTCGAAAGCGGTAGCGTCGACATTGATTTTGAACGAAGGCTCGAGTGTTCTGATGACGAACACGACATTTGCATTGAACACAACAGGAGCAGGGATGCTTGTTGATTCGACGAAAGGGAGTGTCGAACTCACTCTGATCCATCTCACATCGTGTTCCTTCCAATCAACACCCTTCTCCTTCTCCGATGCTACCTCTGTGACCCTCACGTCGATCGAGATGAGCTTGTGCAAAGTGTCTGAACTGGTGTCAGTGCAGAACGTACCATCCTTCTCTTTGGTCTCCTCATCCTTCGTCGGGTCGTCTTCTGCACCGAACGAAGAAGACGACACATCCTGCGAGTGGTCGACTGGCCTCATTTCGATCTCAGACTGCGAGTCGGCTTCTGTTGTGTCGTCTCGTTTCACTGCTCTATCGCAAGGTGCTCTGCTCATCTCAAACTCGAACGTGACAATCGCTACAACCTCTTTCTCCCTCAACACGCCGACTTCAGCTCCTTCAGAACAAGTTCGTCGGAATATTCGATGTGAGAACTCATCAACCGTTGAAATTGAGAGTTTAAATGGAGGAGACGGGGCTCAGACAACATCGCATTGGATCTCAGCGGATGAAAGCTGTGCTGTGACGAAAGAGACAAAGAAATTGAGTCCAGCGCTGTTCGCCCCAACACTCACAACAAAGTCATCCAGCAGTGTTTTAGACAAGAAGAAAGGATCATTCAATGTGACACTTACGGGAACAGAACTGATTCCCTGTGGACTGTTCTTAGAAGTCTATGAACTGACCACGGAGAACGATCCAAAGACCAAAGAAATTGCTCTGACGAAAGATAAAACAACTAAATTGACACAAACAGTCATCACACTTTCAGTTACGCAATCAGAATTAGGAATGAATCCAACTCTGGAATGGCGAGGGCGTCTTCTCTACGAAAATGGACTTCGTTCAGAATCGTTCATTGTGAAGATGAGCGCAACGGATGAACGGAAATCGCAAGCCAAACAAGTCATGCGCTGGCTCGGTCCTCTGATTGGGGGACTTGTCGCGCTCTTCCTTCTCCTCCTCATCATCCTCCTTCTCGTCCGTCGCCATCGAAAGAAGAAAGAATCGCAGCTTCAAAATCCTGCCGAGATGAACAGCTTCGACGAAGTGATTGTGAAGGACGACGGGTTCCAGCAAACTGATGTTCTCAACCACAACTCAACCTTCTCGCTGGACGATCCCATCCCCGCCATTCCAACCTCTGAAGCGACAGACCACACGCGTCTGCCTGCTCACAACACCGATCACGATGGCAATAAGGTTCAGAAAGATGAGATTATTGCAGCTGTGTCCTTCGAAGATTGTGCGACAAAAACACCGATGAGCAAGCATCAGTCGCTTTACTCCCGTCTGCACGGACAGACCAAAATAGATTTCGACAAATTGAAACTGCAGATGCAATTGGCAAGAGGAGTCGAACGACTAGTCTCTCAGAATGCACAAGCGGCAGAACTCGCGAATCTCTCCCCACACACGATCTTCATCGACGCAGCTGGGAATCTCTTCTTCAAAGCATCAACAACAAACGACCTCGGGGCTTTTTTCGGAAGCTGTCCCACTTCGCTGGTGGAAGAGTCGAAAGTGGGACACGAGAACCAGCGCTGGCAAGCACCCGAAGTTCGACCGACAAACCAACAACTGGACATGGAGAAGGCAGCAGTGTTCAGTCTGGGACTGTTGCTTTGGGAGATTGAGACGGAAGAGATTCCGATGAAAGAACTGGATGCAGCGAATGCTCAACGAGTGTTGGGAGCTGGGATGCAGCTTGACATGGAGCACATCCACCCCGACGAGTTCTCCGACGCGATCATCCGCTGCATTCATCGAAGTCCCAGCGAGCGACCGACAGCAGCGGATGCTGTGAAGCTGCTGGAAGAGCTTGAGAAGAATGAAAACAAGCCAGAAGCGCTGGTCCCTCCCAATCCTGTCCAACTTCATAATTTGTGATTGCACGTTCACTTCATCAGATGTTCTTCATTTCTCGTCTCGACACGTCTCTTTATTCTGTCGTCTTTCTTCATCATGTCATCCCATCTCAGCCATCTTCTTTCGAGGACGGTGTTTCCCACGTCATTCAGAAACTCTGCCCTTCACAAACACACCAACGTTCATTTGTCTTCACAGCACCATCTCACCCACGAGAATTCGCTCCACGCACGTCACACCATCGTGGATCGCTGGACTCTCGCGAACCCTGTCACTCACGTCGCTGCAATGAGATCTCCTCTTCATCATCCACAAGAGGACTGCAGAACTCACTCTGCACGACATCACATCCACATTTGTGGATGAAACATTGTCATTTCTAATTTTGGACGCTTCGATTGGATTCATGAGCTCTCTTCCTCTCATCTCAACAAGAGGAGCAGAATCATCGATCCAATCATCGTCACAACGCAGCCCATCATTCTCATCTCCCGCAAACCCTCCGTTGACCATCGAAACGAAGGGCTGCTGATCCCATCCGCTGTCCTTTCACTCCCCCGCTCCCTTCGCGAGGCTGTGCGACACAGCGTTTTTTCTTCATTTGAAACACTCATCCTTTCTCACTCAGCTATCTCTTCAACTGGCTGAGGCTCCAGCTGAAGCGATGAGCCTGTTATCCACACAGGGCTCTCGCTCAGCATGAGAGTGTTGACGTGTTAAGGGTCGGTAGATCAAACACCTCGAATGAATCACGAATTCACAAACAAATCATTGCAACAAACCGGAAACGACAGCCGGACAACCCCCGCTGAGGACCCACCAGCCTGGGTTGGCCCCGCCGTCGAACATTTTGCAGCCACATTTGCAACAGTTTTGCACAGTATTGTTGGAGAAAATAAGGAAAAGACTGAACCCAGGCATCAAAACAGAAGGAATGAACGAGAAAGGCTCATCGATTCCGACTCCAACTCCGATAGCTCAGATGAGAAGACATCACAACTTCTGTTGGAGAAACGAAAGCGTCTCCCTCCGAAGCCCACACAGATTCAAAAGAAAGTAAAACACAAAAGAAAGGCCGATGGATCAACACAGATCGATTACAACAGTGACTTTTCGGAGTCGGACACTCGCTTGCAGCTTGTCCCATCTCAACCACATCAGAATCTACGCAGCTTCGCCTTAACGTCGCAGAAATTGATTCAGATGTACATCCCAAAGTTTTCTCTCGATTGGCTATCATCGACACTCCCAGCAGAAGTCCTAGATGAAGTCAGAGGATCAACTGAGTATCTCCGCCCGGCATTCAAAATCGCCAGCAAGACAAAAGACGCCCTTCGCCCCAACGACATGCCTGGAAAGATTGACACTATTGCTAAGTCGGCAGTAGACAGCCTTCTCGTCGCCCTCTCAGCCTTGTCTGAATTGCTCGTTAGCATGAAAAGAATAGAAGTACCTGATGAACTACTACGACAATGGACGCAAGTCACGTGCTGTGTCGCAGATGCTGCTACAAAAGTTCAGGCTCAGCGATATCTGCGGAATAAGAACTGGACGGATGTTGCCCAAGCACTTGAGATCCAAACCGAAGTTGGAGAGCCGCAAGTACTCACGAGTGTGCGCCACGACACTGACTTTTTTCGAGGGGAGGGGATGGAAGACAACCAAGCCAACTTCCATCCCCGGCCCAACCGAAGCTACAGATCATATCGTCCCCTCAACAAGCCACCTGGGAGTCGCAAACCACAGTAGTCGTTCCAACCCAACGCCTTCCAATGATGAAACACAGACTGAAGACACAGTTGGAACGATGGCGAGCAATCGGTGGCGACAAGAGAGTTACAAAAGGAATGTTTGGGGAGTGGAAGACGCCGAACAGCGAGACGAGGCTCATCGGGACAGCTTCACCTCATCCATTCTCAGCGTCATCCCGTCTAGAACATCTGTTCAGCCAAGAATTGAAGAAGGAGATGCAGACAGCCGTTGTCAGGGAAGCCACCACCGGAGAAGTTCTGTGGTGGAACAAGACGTTTATGATACCGAAGAAGGACGGAACGTACCGCAAAATTCTCGATTGTTCGCAACTAAACGAGGAAATCAAAGATCGGAGTTTTCGCTTCGAGGACTTCTCAACGCTGAGACAGATGATACAAGCAAACGACTTTGCCACTGTGATCGACATCAAACAAGCCTTTCATCACGTGGATGTTCAGCCGGAATTTCAACGCTTCCTGGGTTTCAGATTTCAGAACAGAGATTATCTCTATCAGACGATGCCTTTTGGAGTCAAGCATGCCCGCGCGTGTTCACCAAAATCCTCCGTCCAGCAATAGTCCACATCCGTCAACAGTGGAACCTGCGAGTTTTGGCATACATGGACGACATCATCCTTCTCCACCAGAACCCCACACACCTCAGTGCTGTCACGTTGGAAGTGTTGCAGTTCTTGAAAGACTTGGGTTGGTTGGTGGCAGAGGACAAGTTGATTCTGAAACCAACCCAACAGCTAGACTACCTGGGATGGAGTCTCGACTTGAAGGAGAGCACCTTCAGAACACCACCAGCAAAACAATCAGCGTATATCAAAGCTACTTCAAAGACTGTGTCCCTCGCACTCGGACGGAAGAAGGTGACAAACCGATCGCTCGCCAAACTAATCGGGAAACTGAATTCACTTCACCCACAACACAATCAGTCCTCTCTGTATCTGGGGGCATTACATCGAACACTTCAGAGAGGACTAAGACTGACGGGATGGAACGGATCCTGTCGTCTGAACCCGTCAGTCTTGGGAGATCTTTCATTCTGGACCACAGCACTCAAGCGGAACAGACCACAGCTAATAGTACCACCATCACATCAAGCCTGCCTGACAACAGATGCCTCAGAGAAGGGGTGGGGGCAGTGCTCGAGTGGAAGAATCACTCGGTTCCGATGTTCGGTCAATGGTCAACCAAGACACTCCCACACTCAATCAACGTAAAGGAGACAATGGCGGTGGAGCGAGCGGTCAAGATGTCAAGACACATTCTGAAGAGAGAGAACATATCCAATCTGAAAGTGCGAACAGACAATACAACAACAAAGTTCAACTTGCAGAAGTGGAAGGCAGGAAGGAACCTCCTCTCGCCGACAACAGCAGTTTGGTCGCGTTGCGCGAAGACAGGAATATCGATAGTGGAGGTGGAACACGTAAAGGAGTGAACAACGTCGTGGCAGACTCTCTCAGTCGCCTCCACCCGTTGGGAGAGTACCAGATCCTCCCAGCGATCTTCCATCAGCTAGTCTCCGAGCTGGAATGGAGACCAGAAGTGGACGCATTTGCGTCCCGAGAGACCCGCCTTCTCGAAGTGTACTGGTCGCTCAACAGCGAGCCAGAAGCGACAGCGACAGACGCACTGGTTCAGGACTGGGAGGGAAAGAAACTGTGGATCCACCCTCCCATCCGACTCATCGGCAAGGTCCTCCGGAAGCTGCAACACTCATCATGCCAAGCGGTGCTCGTTGTTCCCAGTTGGGAAGGCCAGTCCTGGACACACCTGTTCCACCAGCTGTGCCCGACTCGCCGAACGCTCGGATCGTACGAGACGATAATGAGGATGACAGGTCAGAACTCGACTCCAGAAGACTCAGAGGAAGGAAGACAAAGACTCCCACCAGGACTGGTGGGAGTCGGTTTCATCAGATCAGAACGAAGCCGGAGAACACTTCTTTTGTCAACTCAGAGTTGTAGCCAAGATAGACGAGAAGGCAGCAGACAGATTCCTTCCACAATCCCGCGACGCTCGAAGGAAGTGGAGGAGAGCGTTCACGTTGTTAGACGAGTTTGCGGACGAACGGGGAATCTCTGACGAGGAGTTCGTTCACGGCGAAGGAGTCGAAGCTCACATGTTAAACTTCACGAACTGGTTGTTCGATCAGTTCGGAGAGAAGAAGTCCACAATGGACATCGCTACAACTGTTCGCTCCACTTTGTGTCTCCTCAACCCAAAGACTATTCGCGAAGACTCTCCCACATGGAAGAAATGTCAGAAGGAAATCAACAAGAGGACCACAGCTCCACCAAAAGGAAATATGACATCATGTGGGACGTCGAATTACTGTTCAAATGGGCTGGTGAGAGCAGATGGCAATCTGAGGTGGATTTTGTTCAACAGCAGAGGAGAACTCTTGCCTTGGTCATGGCATTCACTTGCTTACGACAGGCTGAGCTGCAGAGACTCACGTGGGGAGCAGTGACGTGGAAGCTGGATGTGGAGCCACCAAGAGCTGAACTCCTCGTCTCAGTGAAACAAAATATCCAGATGAAAGTCCACCGAACCGTGACATCCATTCGTCAGACATCGATCTCGCCGTTCCATGCACTCCAAGAGCATCAACAACGGGTCCTCTCCATTTTCAATTCAAAAGCGAACTGCCAGCATGACTCACTCCCGCCAACAATGCCAGTCTGGGTTGAGGCAGCGACTCTTCAAGGGCTTTCCATTCAGCGAATTCGAGAAGAGACAAAATCAATCCTGCAAGAGTTGGGACTCCCAGCGATCTATGGAGGCTATACTATCAAACACGCAATGATTTCATATCTCAGATCCGTTCAGGAGATGGACTGGGCCGACATCAACGCTTTGGTTGGGTGGAATATCAACTCAACCGCCGCACAGACGTGGTACAACATCCGAGTCGCGGACAGAGCGAACATACAGACTCGGATAGCTGACCAACTGAAGCTGCCGAACCCGGACGACACGGTAGGCCCTGGCAAGCAAGACAAGCAATTCCCGACTTGTGATCCTCATGCTGAGGCGAGAGCCCTGTGTGGATAACAGGCTCATCGCTTCAGCTGGAGCCTGTATTACCACACAGTGCTCTCGCTCAGAGTAGCCATCAGCTTCTCTGGCGTCGGGTCGACTCCACCCAAAAACCAGCTCATCGTCGACTGTCTTCTTGTCTTCTCACATCCCATCTTTCTCTTTTCTTTAAACAACCAACCAGTTTCAGTCTTCATTTCTTCTGATTCCTTGAACCGTTCGATTTCTCTTTAATTCTCGCTCTAGCCAGGCAATGCCTCCTCCAGTCTGGTATCCTCGGATCCACTGGAGCTGCCTTGAATTTCCTCCGCGAGAGCACTCAGTGTTGTCTCCTTCAAGAGAGAACATCCTTGGAGCAGAGAACATCAGTGCTAAGCCTAGGAGTCAACGCACTGATCTGATGAGACCATCTCCTGAACGAGGGAGACTCTCATAACATAATTTGATTCATTCGATTGCTTCTTTCTCGGTGTCAATCCACCGACCCTTAACACGTCAACACTCTCATGCTGAGCGAGAGCACTGTGTGGTAATACAGTCTCTTTTTTGACAGAAGCAATCTCCGTGTGCGTCGGAGAATCATTTTGCATTTCAGTCTCGCCTCATCAAGTCGCATTTGAGCACATCACCCGACTTCGGTTGGTCTCTCGTTTCTCTCTCTGCACCACACATGTCATTCTCCAGTCTCGGCTGGCTTCTTGTGCGCAGGCACCAATCGATTCTTCTCTGCATTGCACATTTCACTTCGAGTCCTTTAACAACAAATTTCGCTCTTAAAACCAATAATCTTTTCGATACATTGAAAATATCTCCAAATATCGAGGTTTTGAGACAAAACGACAAGTGACGTCGAATGTGTGGTTTTGAAGATGCTTAGAGATACACACACAACCGTAAAGGAATCAAAACAAATCGAATAATCAGCTCATTAAAAAATACTTCCTTCCTTCCGTTCACATTCGTCCCAAAATCTCGGCTGGATGTTGGTCGGCTCATTTTGGACAGAAGTGGATGGGGAGGATCCAGGAATCGGCTGAAAAGCTTAAAGTGCATAGCAAGGTGCATGCGAACAAAGAAATCCGATATCAAAGACAAGGAAGAAGAAAAATGCTTCGAAACGAGGAATGACCATAAACGACGAACACACCAGCCAAAACAGGAAAAGAAGAATGATGGCTTGCACCATCAGGGTTCACTATTGTTGGAGCAATTGCGGATGAAATCAGAGGTGGACAGCGAGAATTCGAGTTGAGTTCTGAGGAAGCCTTTATCGTTTGATGTGACAGTTTATTCCCAACGAAGTCATGATTTGAAATGAATAGTCCCGTATATCGATATCCTCAGCATAAATCTGTCTTTTGTTGCAAAACAGTGTTTGTTCGAGATGGTCTCTGAACCCTTCTCGTTCCAGTGTTTGCAGCAATATTCTCCCTCTGCCCACAGTTTCCGCTCCATTGATCTTCCATCCGCTGATAATGCGGTTCATTTTCCAGATAATGTTTTGGCGGGTGAATTGGTCTTCCACTTTTGAGAGAAGTGTTTGGAGGACCATTGGGATGCGAGAAGAGCAAACGAAATTCAGCGTTGGTTGGTGGAAGGGACTCACTTCAAAGATCTTGGTTAGTAATCGCAATCTGTCTTCGAAATCAAACTTCCAGCTCCAAAGGTGACGATAGTAACTGATCTGGACGAGATATCCTTCCGATGGGATCAACACATCATGCAGTACCACATCTCGGATCAATCGAGGGTCCATATTGGAGGCTGCATTGTAAAATGGGTGACGGTTTGCGGAGGTGAGCAAGAGGCAGTGTTGCAGAATCATGACTATGTTGTGTATGATGTATTCATCCTTAAATATAGAGTGATTCCGCGGGGAAGGTGTTGAAAGGACTTTGGGAATGAGTTTGGAGGTGAGAAGGGCCAGACAGTTTGAAGGTGAGCTCCATTCGAAGCATCGACGAACGAAGTTGAAAGTTTTCTTAAATATCAATGGATGGGGTGACGAGAGGAGGATAGTCATCAAATCCACGAATACTGCAGCCGGATTTGTGGATCCTTGTCCAATTGCCTGAATGAAAGAATCGATGTCCTGTGCGCGTTGGTTGGTCTCCATGAGAAAAGAAAGAAACGATGATGCTGTCTGAAGATTTTCTTCATCAAACTCATAGCCATCTCTGACCATTGACACAAGAGTGATGAAGACAAGCGATTTAGAATCAGTTGTGACGGGATCACTCCGATGCCAGTTCAGGAAGGGAGTGTAAATCTGGAGACTGTCAGGAGTGGGTGGGTGAGACGAAACGGTTGTCAGAGAGGCGGACTGGTGTGTTGCAGTGGATTCTTGTTGGGGAAGGGTGTGGTTGTTCCGATGTGTGGCTTTGTTCGCACAAGTTGCTTTGTCTTGAACTTTATGATTCGGAGAGGAGATTTGTGAGCCTTGCTTGACGTTCCTCTTCATCGGCGGAGACCCTTTGATTGGAACGCCAGACATTTGCAACGACTTTGACTTTGTGGGTGGATGTTGCCTCTTAGAGAGAGATTTTGCACGGATTGAATGTTGCGATTCGTTGCGTTGAGAACGTACGTCGACTGGAAAGACAATTGTGTGAATTGACACTTGTCCACTTGTGGATGTCTGCTTGTTCACATGGAGTTCAGGTTGTGGGTGACGCTTCGCTGAAGGCTTAACAGTATTCATTTGGCTCGAGGAATGTCGAATTCAGGATTCTGACCCATAAACATTAACTCTCTACTGATCCTATTCAAATGACCGCTTTAAACACAAAAGCAAGCACCTCACTTGAGACCATCTGCTCTGGTTTGTGATTGTGTTGGACTTGACCAGCTGCGAGGACTTACCCCGTGTCGCCCTCGCATTGTCTGCGTTGTTGTCATGTTTGGGACGTTTGGGTCTCAACCATCTCTCATTTCATCATTCGATTGAGCTTCAGTTCGTCATGCCAAAACAGAGACACTCGAAAGAAACAGATAAGTGAAGTGAAACATAGTTCGGACGAGTCTCCGCTCGTCTCACTCGTCGGGAAGGCCCTCCTCTCGTCCCATCAGTTCGTGCCCGTCCTCGTTGTGTCTCGTCGTTGGGTGCAGCGTGCGGGGAAGACAGCAGGCACAGAACAGCTCTCGAAGATTCGCACAGCATCCACGGTCGTGTGGGTTTGTGAATCGGCCGTTCTGAACGATGAGAGAAGAGAAGGGAAGAGGAAAAGAGAGAAGAGGAAATGAGAGTTGAGAAGAGAAGAAACGAAGGTGAGAGGAGAGAAGAGGAAATGAGAGAAGAGGAGATTAAAGTTGAGAAGAGGAGATGAAGGGTGATAGTGAACGAATCCCACTCTCTTCACACATCCCAGAATCGCTCGTATCGTTGTGCATTCATCATCTCGTTCGTCGTCAGGTTGTGTGCTCCCGCAACCATGTGCTGCATCAGAAGCTGGGCTGGAAACACAAATCCGAAGACGAGCGCCGGGAGCGACACAAACGACGACCAGTTCACAGCAAACGCTCGTCCGACGGAAATGTTCTTCGCTGTCACAATGAAACCTGTGCAAAGAGAAGAACAGACAAAGAGAGAAGAGGAGAGTGAGAGAGGTGAGAAGAGAGAGGGAAGAAGAGAGAGGGAAAGAACAGACAGGCAATCAGAAGAGCAATCGCCACCCCATCCCCAACCATGAACAGCAGCAGAAACAGAAGGAACAGCGCGTGGTTCCCAGCCCCAACATCGTTCTGACGAGCACAAATCCCAAAACAGAGGAATCAACGAAGAACAGCAAACACCAATCCATCCACAGTGATGGTCGAATCGCGTCACACAGTGCCCACACACTCCACAGTGCTTCGAGCGAGGCGGCCGGATCAGCTTGCACACAACACACACAACTCCCAACTCCCCCTCCAACAGATACTGAAAGAGGAGAAGGGAGGGGATGAGAGGGAAAGAGAAGAAGAGGAAGAACAAGCAACAATTCTCGTCGGCTCACACCTCTTCCATCTCCCTCGCGTCTGGCGGCACAACGCGGCCTGGATTTTTTACGAACAGAACAACGTTCAGAACCTCAACCACAAAAATGTATCCCAAAATCACAATCCACGCCCACGCCTTCATCCTCAGATCTCAAAAAGGGGAGAGAAGCGGTAGAGATGAGAGAAGTGAAGAGAGGAGAAGATGTGAAGAGAGGAGAAGTTGTGAAGAGAGGAGGATGCAAACTGAGTCCACACATCAGAAGTGTCTGGATCAGAACAATCACAATCACAACGTCCTTCCCAATGCACAGGTTGTTCTTCCCTTTCGACGAGTGTCCTTTCAGCTGGAAACACAATAAAATGAAAAGAGAGAGACAGATGAGAGTGAGTGAGATGAAAGAGAGAAGAAAGGGAGATGAGAGGGAGAATGAGGGGAGAGAGGAATCACACCGATTTTTGGATCTCTTCCGCCTCCTCCTGCGACAGTCGACCCATCACCCCCAACAGCTTCAGCGACGGCGTCTGCCCCAAATTGTCTTTCATCTGCCAAACCCAAAAGACACACAACACAAACGAAGACAAGCAAGAGTGAGACGAGGAGCGACAGAATCACACCTTCACGTCTGCCCCGCCCTTCACAAGAAGATCAATCAGCTTCCCGTTCCCGTTCAGACACGCAAAGTGCAGAGGAGACTGGCCTGTCTTGTCGCGGGCATTCACATTCGCTCCCTCAAACACATCACAACAAGCGAGCACACACCCAATACACAAGAACAAACGCAATCTCAAAGTCATTCCTGTGCACAGCCCAATGCAGCGGCGTGTGCAGGTCGCTGTCCGTGGCATCAACAAAGAAACCTCGAGTCAGCTGCATCGAAAGAAAGAGAGGGGAGAACAATCATCCAAGAAGAGAGAGAACAATCGAAATTATCCAAATGCAGAACAGAAATGGTGATGGTGAGACAATACAAACAACGAAAAGGAAATAATGTCTCGCCCACAAACCAGTTCAACAACAATCTTGCGATTTCCACGAAACACTCCTTCATGCAGTCCTGTGAACCCGTCCTTGTCCCGCTTCTCACTTACTCCATACCTCTCCAAAATCTCTGCAACAATCTCATACGATCCCATCCTAATCCCACAAAAGAGGACAGAAAAACAAAACACATGAGGAGAAGGCGAGATACAAAGAATCGAGATATAAAAGTTCATGAAAACGGAAAAAGACCTTCAAAATCCCAAAAAAGTCGAAGAGTCAATCCAGAATCATTGTTCCTTCACACAAAAACAAACTCAATCGAAATGTGAAGAAGAGAACTCCCGTTTTCGGTCTCCCAATTCCTAAAGTCTGAAATATTACATAAAATCAACACTAACGAACAAAAATACCGTGTTCGGAGAGAATCCATTTCATAATCCCCAGATCGTTCACTTCCAACAAACGCTTCCAAAATATCGTCATCAAAGCAGTGTTGCTCAGAGTGTCCTTGTGTCCATCAAAGTACAGCTTCACATTCTCCAAATCCCCATTGTTCAGAGCAGTAGTCAATTCTTCATCCATTTTTCGATCGAACCCAGAAAACCAATCAGACCACGTTTCAGACTATCCAAACAAGCTGCGATCAAATTCAGCTCTCACAGTGTGTACCGTTTCATGGCATTGCTAAATCGTTATTCAAAATGTTGATCGAAGAATATCACAGCGACAAAACCAGAAATATAGATTTGACAAAAAAGTGTGGTGAAAGTTGCTTATTCATCCAAAGATACTTCAAAAAACTCAAATAATCCGACCTTCTGAGGCACGAGTGGACTTTCTGGGCCAAAGGTGATCGAGGTGTGTTGTGACATTGTTGTTCATCGAGGCTATTCTCTCGTAATAAATTGTCGAATATGGATGTGAACACGTTTTATTTTCAAAATGTTGAGAATACTGTCGAGATCGTCTCAGAGAATGTCACGATCATTCGATCGTGTTTGATGAGGTCGATCGGCGAACTATATCACTTCATCTTTACGCTTTCTTGATTCATTTCAACTTTCTGTCTCGTATTTTCTTACAATTTTTCAAAACATAGCGATTGATCATGATGTATCGTGAAGTGACAATCTACTGCAGTTCTCCCTTCAAGACACCAATTTTTTGGAAGTGAACGTGCGGCGCGTTTGGCCTAGCGGTAGCCAACCCCTCTGTCGACTGTTGTGCTCGGGGTTCGACTCCCGCCGAGCACAACTTTTTTGCCACTACTTAGAGTTTTTTGGCCCAGAAAGTCCACCCTTGCCCCTTCTGATGAACAAGTTGTTTCAAACCAGTGTTGATTGGAGGATTTCGTCGAAATGGACGAAGAGTGAAGTGGCAAAGAAAAGAGTTACTCGTGTCGAGTTCCAAGAGTCAACATGATCCTCGCATTCAGTCCCAGAAAACGTGCGATTGAGATACAATTGAATGAATACCATTCATCCCTGTCTCGAACCTTGTTGCTTCTCAGAGCCTGTTCGAATCTGTCCTCGAAACCTCCAGCCATCAGAGCCTGCCGTATTTGTTTTCTTGATCGAGCAACCATTTCTGGATATTTAACTCCTCTTTCTTCGAGTGAATAGCGGATGTAGGCGAGATAATTTGTGTGTACGGACTCATTTTCGACGGTCAAGAGAAAACTGTGATTGGTCAGGTTAATTTGGGGAGAGAGCACAAACTGCAGTGTTGGGATATGATAAGGGCCAATTAGACGAAGTCTGCCCAAAAGAAGGACGAAATAGTTCAGCAGATCTCCACTGAGGATGTGTCGATTTTGGCAGAGATAGTGCAGATATTGGGACGATGGAACAAGAACTTTGTGAAAGATAAGTTCACTGCAATTATGTTGCTCGACGACTGATGTGAATGAAGAGCTATATGATCCAGGATTGGCAAGTGCCAGACATACTTCGATGAAGTGGACGGCATCGTTGTGAAGAGCTGAATGTGCCGCAATTGGAAGAGAATGGGGATGAATAAGAGTTATGAAGCTGGAAAGAGAATAATTGTTCAAAAATCGCAATCGGATAGAAGGAGAAAGTCCGTAGAAAATGTGTGTCGAGTACGACAGAGCTGCGGCGACTATTTTCGTGTGCGGTGACGACAAGAGTGTGATCATACTGTCAATGAATCCAGAAGACGTTCCTTTCCCATCAGGTACCAGATATGTCAGATAATGGCTTCGTGATTTGGAGCCACCAAGGTGATATTCAAGGCGCGTCAGAAAATAGACGATATTGTCTTGGAGGGCATCATCAAATGGATATTGGGCCTTGATTAGCGAAACAAGTGAGTTGAACAATTGTGATTCGTCTTCGAAAGACAAGTCTTGACGAGAGTATTTCTTCAAGAGAGACACACAATCTGGATCAATGGTTGGAATATCAACAGAAAGTTGAGTCTTTTTCGTCCCAGCTCTAGATTGGATCACACGGGGCGTAAGAGTCATTCAATTGAAAGTCGATCGAACCCAGAAACCTATTCAACTAACTTTCCACACGTCTCGAGGAATCTGTGTTCAAATTCCCTCTTCTTCTCATTCTCACACAGCTTTCCTGCATGGAAGACATGGAAGCGAAAGATAACAACAAACCCAAATAGGCATCTCAATTTCTCTGTGATCGTTTGATATTGAAGTCAAACAGAGCATTCCTCTTCACATTCTTGTCGTTCCTTCCATCGTGTGTCATTTTTATCATTGACATGAGCAAACTAACTTGGAGCAAAGGTGCGATAGTTCGAAACCATAGATGAACTCGGTTAAGAAGAAAAAGATGCTGTCCACCTGGAACTCCTTGCTTCACTTCCGCAGTCTCCTGATTGGATTGAGATCATTATCTGCGATTTTCCTGTTCCTGGCTGACCATTCAGGAAAACGTTTCAAAGAAGATTCTCTCAAAATGAGGACATCAAACACATTTTTGTGTATCGCTTTATTGAATGATCAGCCTGGGACAGAAAAATTGCAGGTGATCTTCGTTTGGAAAGCCGAATTATCAACACTGTCACCACGCATCGACGGAATGAAGCCGCGAACCAATCAGCTCGTTTGGGATGATGCCCAATCACCGGAAGTTGAAACTTGAAGATTTCAAAGCAAATCAGGAACTGCTGGTTGCACGTGCGATATTCACGTGTTCTCAGCGATACCCAGCCGCTTTGATTCGTCAAGCTTGGACTTCCAGTGTTTGGCCATCATCCAAAGACAGCTGCCGAAATCCTGTCTCTCGAACCCTCAATCTTCACAATCTGAAGCATTGTGCCCTCCATCACTCCTCAACCCAATCGCCAAGGAACGAGACATCTCCGCTGAGGATTTTGACGATTAAAGAACAAACATCGGACCAACAATACATTAACAATCTAAATCTCTTCATTCATGTCACCTATTCTCAGTTTCTGTCTCCATTGTGGTTGTATGAATCCTTGATATTCAAATCTGATCAAACCATTGTACAGGGTGTCCCAGACTGAACCCCTTTGTTTTTCTTTTGACGTTCATCACTCTACAGATAACCTTCACTTCTCGTATTACATTATATCACTCCATAGTTGCCGCATTTAATCGAAGAGTGAGGAAAAAAGGAAATATGTCTTGATAGGGAACTGTTTCAGGGCACGAGTGGACTTTCTGGGCCAAAGGTGATCGAGGTGTGTTGTGACATTGTTGTTCATCGAGGCTATTCTCTCGTAATAAATTGTCGAATATGGATGTGAACACGTTTTATTTTCAAAATGTTGAGAATACTGTCGAGATCGTCTCAGAGAATGTCACGATCATTCGATCGTGTTTGATGAGGTCGATCGGCGAACTATATCACTTCATCTTTACGCTTTCTTGATTCATTTCAACTTTCTGTCTCGTATTTTCTTACAATTTTTCAAAACATAGCGATTGATCATGATGTATCGTGAAGTGACAATCTACTGCAGTTCTCCCTTCAAGACACCAATTTTTTGGAAGTGAACGTGCGGCGCGTTTGGCCTAGCGGTAGCCAACCCCTCTGTCGACTGTTGTGCTCGGGGTTCGACTCCCGCCGAGCACAACTTTTTTGCCACTACTTAGAGTTTTTTGGCCCAGAAAGTCCACCCTTGCCCTGTTTCAGACCTCTTTCAGAAAGAAATAAGTATTTTCACTTCATTCGGAATTATGATCTGTGATTCATTCATTATATCAAGTTGGATTTTGAAATCTTCAAAGGACGTGAAATATAATTGGAAAATAATCAGAGAACAGCGATTGTCTGATGGAGCGTTTTCCCATTCAATGGGGGAGATCAGATCCTATCCTTCGCAAAAACATGGGATTGTCCGAATATCTTGACCCTATCTCCATCGTTCATCATTTTGTTTCTAACAGTCAACACTTCTCTCCCCCTGGACGTGTGTTCAGATAATTTGAGCCAAAGTTTGCGATCACTCATTTTTCGTATATTGTAGGCATAGTACTTTAGAGATTCTTCGTCCATGCTCCAACCACAAGGAAATGACCATGAAAGATATTTGATATCGTTGAATTGATCGCAATCATAAGTACCACAGCGGACGCGATAACCATCTCCGCTGAAAGACTTAACAGATCGAGAATGACCCTTTTCCATCTCGTATGTGTTTGTACGCTATCTTTTCTTGAAGTATCTTTCCTAGGAATGATCACAATCTGAGTGCTCTTTGGAATCCAGGCATCGCAAAATCACCGTCGAAATTCCATCTATTACCCTGAGCAAACGTGCAAACACACCCTGAACAGTGTGTGCTGGAGCAAAAAGTTCGTCAGCACAACTTGCACACTTGGCAAACCAAACGATCGGTGGGATGGATCACCAGAATAACACTTCTCGTGGTAAACAGCCTCCTTCTTGGAGTGTATTTCCTTTTGAATCAGACTATAATGAGGAATTCAGAGTCCAGTCTGATCAATAGTCAAGGCTTTACACAAAATATTGAAAGATGAGTTCGTTTTTCCAATATTCCTTCGTTTCGGCGAGAAAGGTGATGATTAGCCAACAATTCGACATTATTTTAATGTAATTTCGTCCAAATTGATCAAATAATATTTGTTTCAATCGATTTTCCACCATTATTCATGGATTCGATCATCCTCCAGATTCTGTGCTGATATTCAGAAATGATGGGCCCAAAGTGCACAAGATCGAACAACATGCACAAACCACCACAAACACCACATCCAACACAATGACTTCTGAAGCGATCAATCGAAAGATCGTGTGTTTTCTCGACTCTCTTTCATCTTTCTTCATGTTGTTATGCTCTATATCTCATATCACCCTCTCAGATTGGGGCCAAAACAGAGAACATTATTGTGCAGGATTGGTATGTCCCGCTTTCGTTCACCTCTCTTTTTTTGACTTTACACTTCTTTCGAACATAATTACAGATGGATTGAAGATGGAATGAGATGGATCCAACTGCCCGTCTCGTTCGGTCAATAAAATGCTGAAATGCTCGCACTGTATGTCGCCCTCTCTTTTACCTCTCTCTTTATTGTTTTTTTCTAAGTTGGGACTTAATTGTTGATAGATTGACAATGAAAAGTGAATGATCAAACTGGCCGTCTCCTTCGGGCAAGGAAATGCAGAAGAGCACACACTGTAAGCTTCCCTCTCTGTTGACCTCTCTATTTATTGTTTCTTCTCTTTTTTAAGACCTAATCACCAATCGATACGGTGTGAAAGGACTCTGATCAAACCTTTTGTCCTGATCGGACAGTGAATTGCATTATTACGCACACCGTGTGTTCTTCTCTTTATTTGCCTCAATTTTTATTGTTTTTCTTCTTTTTAAGACTTACTGAGCAATAGGTACCTTTTGAAATGACTCTGATCAAACGGGCTGTCATAATCAGACGATGCGATGCCGAAGAGCACCAACTGTATGTTCATCCCTTTGTTTCCTCTCATTTATCTTCTTGACTTATCATTCTCTCTCTCCTTGTCATTCCCCTCATCTCTTTCTCTCGTCTTCGTTTTTCTCGTGATGTTGGTTCTTTTGCACAGTCTCTACTGTCCCAGAAGCAAAACTGTCTATTTGGGAATGGAAACGTGATGATGAACATCAGCTCGGCGCTTCGTCTCTCGACAATGAGTACCGACAACACATAATCTCTTCTCTCCGTTTTACTGTTGATTTTACAAGTCGAACTTCCAACTTCTGCACCATCCCAACGAGATTCGGCATTTCTGACAAACCACAAGACTCAGATCCATTCGACGTCGCCGGCCAACCTCCAATGTGATTTGATGTGCCGTTCGATCCAGGCGTATCGCATCCTGTCTTCACCATTATCACTCCCCAAGTATTCTTATTGACTTTTGAGAAGGAAGAATATCCGAGTCTCAGACCTTCCCACGCTTCAGTGTCTCCCAACTCTTTCGCTGAAATCACATGTCATTCCTGACTCCTCCATCCGCAAGATATGAATGTTGGAAACATCGACGAACACATCCTCCATTGTAATCATCCATTTCTCATGATAGATCCAACTATCTCGACTTTACAGGAAGTTCGGAGACTCACCAACCAAGACCAAGTCACTGCTCTGATTGTCACTCAATACGAACGAACCGTGGATGCAAAGAAGTGATCATTCATGCTCATGAAGCTTCAATCCATGAATGTCATTTTCAAAGTCTAAATAGAGGAGCAGGCACTCCCAACCGAACGGGGGCTCAACTTCAGCACAAAACATGACCACATCGAAGCAACTGGCATCACATCGATGGACTGGGATATCAGAATGACAATGCTGCTCGTAAATACGACATCAGGATCCATAAACTTTGATCACATCGAAATGGGGAAACGGAGTCCAGAAAAGCACTAAGAAGCTCCCATCGTAGCCTTCGACAACAACGACAGCATATACGACAATTATGCTGAGTATCCGACAGATATCAGGTTCAATCAGGACAGCATCCGATCCTCAACGCGATCCCAAAAAATTCAGAAGCCGACGTCAACATCGATGCGCTTCCATCACCAGCCTCCTCATCACCAGCTCCCAATCCAGCTCATTGGCGAACGTGTCTGCCTCAGGCTTCCTGGACGAGGAGGGCAACGTTGTAATCCAGCCCTTCCACCAGGCTTCGATCCAACTCTGATTCAAGAACCAGAACGAGCTGATCATAGCTGCAGTGGTTACGAGGATGACCGAGAATACCATTCAACTGACGCAGGGCAGAATCCATCGCAGACACGATGGTCGGAATTAGGATGTGACGTTCTTGCTGTTGAGACTTGTCGACATACTGTCTGCTCCTCGCTCGTCAAGCTTCCAGACCGTCTCTCCACAGATGTAACATTCGCGTGCTCACACTCGACACGGAGGGCATTAATCTGCTGTTCACGGTCATCGCTGTTTTCAACCACGCCGAGGTTACCCCAGTCGCACTGAGCAACATCAAAAGCTGATCACGCCGGTCTTCACGCGGCACCTCTCTCACTTCGCAGCACCAGCCTCGCACACCGACCTTGTCATTCATCACCGCTCCTTCCGTCCTCGCTGCTGACTCGAAGCGCTCTTCTGTGTAATTCCGTTCTCCCTTTCCATCTGCCTCGCTGAGCAATCCCGAGTCCAGCCCCTTTCTTTTGTGTCATGCGACGAATCCACACACGACGGACAGATCTCTCCAAATCGACTCCATCTCGTCGATGAGGAAGTGCCCCCTCCGACGCCCTGTCTGTTCTCATCACGACCCCAAGGCCAAGTCTCGCAGGCAGGGCGAGCGCGGCTTTCGTCTACCAACGCCGTCTCACCACGTGACGCCTTCGCCAGTTCGAACTCTTCATGAAAAACATGAAAATAGTGTTGAATGGATGATGTACTTTCTATATGTGTTTCAATTCTGTCTTATTTTATCGTCGTTTCTTCGATAATCGCAATAATACACCTGTCTTTCACTTCCTGACATAACGGCAGTAAACAATGGGTTGATCATCTCTGACAGTGATCCTTTTGTCAGAGAATGTTCTAGGCAATAAATTGATCTTATTACAACATTTTAATGCATTTAAATGCGAAATGGAATATAGTTATGCTGTGTTCATGTGATGCACAGTGTGTGTGCTCAAATTTTCGAAATGTGCGCAAATGCTCAGGGTAATCCATCTACATTCAGTTCTTTTCTATCAGAATTCTCTGACATCCATTCAAACTCCATCAATTTTCTCACTCTCCAGTTCTTCACCTCCGATTCTTGATTCAACGTCCGTCGTTCCACTTCAGATGTTTGGCATGCATTTGTTCCGTCCCTATCAAGACATATTTCCTTTTTTCCTCACTCTTCGATTAAATGCGGCAACTATGGAGTGATATAATGTAATACGAGAAGTGAAGGTTATCTGTAGAGTGATGAACGTCAAAAGAAAAACAAAGGGGTTCAGTCTGGGACACCCTGTAGACTCAAATTACATGATGAATTGTCCATCCAGTGTATTATCGAACAGTCAGCGTATCCCCAACTATTTATCGATCCAGAATGTCATGCTTGTTGACAAAACATCAGTACATACTGAGATTAACACGGAAAAAGCGAAACAAACAGTGTGTCGATTTTCGCTCGACTTCACTCTCAAATGTTTCCAGAACTCTCTTGAAATGTTTATAAGTCAGATATCTGAAAAAATCAACCCACTCCGTCCGTTGATGTTGAATGATCTCCTCGCTCTTGTGACAGGTTTGTCTCGCTTTGTTTTCCTTCCATGTTGTGAATGATTTTTTACAGAATCTGATTTAGCCCTCTCCTCAATTCTTGAAGTGGAGTACATTAAAACTTTTGAGGAATATTGTGAAAAGACTCAACCATGTGATGTTCCAGTGTGATTCTTTTCTTGTCATCATTTCTCAGACTTCTTTCCCGAAATTGTTGTCTCTGATTGGTCTATCTATTTTCTGTGTTCATTTCGACTCTTTTTCCATGATTTCTTCGATCAGGGAAAACATCGGAAGATGAATTGGATCGAATCTGTGAATCATCCATTCCTTCCTTCCTCCTCAAATGGGTGATCTCAATCTCGGATAAAAATATGAGCACTGAAGTGTGTCATCCTCCATCTTTCCATCATTTTATCCCAGATCGGAAATTGTCTGGTTACCTTGACTTCCACTCCTCGATCGTCGTCTGCCTTCCTCGCATACCACAAAACCCAATTTATCGCATTTATCGATCATTGTGAGAAAGCAGAGTCATATTTTCTAAATTTAACGATTCTGGCCCGTCTTTGTATCTCCCCACAACTCGAAGTGTCGAAGCTGGCTCTTCAAGCACTCACAAAACGATGCAAGTCTGATTCAGAAGCACGCTCCTTCCTCCGAACACTCGAAGTGCCTTCTGGTTCGACTGACAGTTGGTCGGAGCTTGTCCCGTTCGCAGAACGACTGTGTTCAACACTGGCCGAGCATGTTTCGGAAATGAAGTCACTCTTCACCGAATCATCGCCTTCGGATGGAACCATCTCTGCTCTCTCCACCACCCTTCCCTCCGAATCACCACTTCTCAGCGGAAACACTGTTCTGGAACTGCTTTGTGAAGAACTTTCTCTCCTCCACTCACTGATCTTAAACACAAGTCAATCCTTTGTATACGTGTGCCTTTGTCTCTTCTCATCTTGTCCAGATTCTGGTCAAGGACGATTTTGTTCCTCTTTTCAAATCAAACATCGTTTTCTGCCTCGATCTGCTTGAGCACGAGAAAACTGAGTCGAATTGTCCACAATCAGACCGAACTGCTCTGTTGAACAACATTCTTGACTGTTCGTGGAAATGTGCTGCTGCCTGCGTCTGCCAAACATCACTCCGTACCATTGTCGGATCCACATTCTCCGGTGATCCGCAGCTGTGCTCACTTTTGGGGCGAACTTGCTGCCATTCTTCGCCAACACACTACTCTCATATAAAAATGATCATCAGTATTGCTGACAATCTGCCTTGCTTGATCCCTCACTTGCTGGAGGAGAATCTGGTTGGACGAGTGATCGACATTTGCCAGCCGACGACAATTCCAATCACGTATGTCGCTTTCCATCTGAGACTCATCCGAACTCTGATCATCCTGATCGAAAGACAAAGAGAAGTCATCGACCAGGAAATGGAATCGAAAAGAATCCGAATCCTTCTGCTTGAACGTGTGCTGCAACCAGCTCAGCAATATCTGCAGTTTGTACTTCAGCAAGAACCATTCATTCCGAATTTGAGTCGAAGGATCAATTTCCAAACGAACGTCATTTCGAACCTTTTGAGACAGACATTGGCACTCGAGCGAGATCTGTTCGAAGATGGTGAGATTGTGGAGACGGGAAGAGAGGAGTGGGAAGTGGGGTGGTTGGTGGAGAAGACAATGGAGGAAGCTTTGGAGGTGAGATTGGAGATGATCAGAGAAGATGATGTGAGAATGAAGAAGAATGAGAAAGAGAGATGGAAGAAGCGAGTCGACAGACTTCGAGAAGCAGGACATGAAGATGCACTGGAAGGGTGGTTGGGGAACCTGAGACATGCTGGAACTGAGATTGTGAAATACGTGAGACATATGAGTCATGAGAGTGGGATTAATGTGAACTTTTGAGGAGGATAGAAGGAGAAGAGAGATAAAGAGAATGAAAATCACGTTCCACGTCACCGTCTGATTATTTCTGGTATTTTTTGAAAACTTTGAAATGAAAACCTCGTGAAATGCGAAGTTTGTGCCGAGAGGTGCGCTTTTGTGGACTTGAAACTTAGTGTTGACTCCAGAGTTGATCTCACCCATGGTGTCAATATCATCCTCCTCACTCAAACCAAACAGAAATCAAAACGTGAAATCTACAGCGCTTTCTTCATCATCAAACACATTGGCTTGGTGTTCACAACTTTCGACGACACAAAAGATGATTTCGAGGAGAAAACTCCCTCTGATCTGATCATCAATCTCAATCTCGGATGACACCACACTCTGCTTCTTATCCATGCAGTAATACAAAGTGGAGGCACAAAAAAACAAAGAAAGGGTTTGATCTCGCTTCGTCAATCTCTTCGTTCTCAGATTTAGACTTGACACAAGTCGTCGAGTCATGATCTCCTTCTCGCTCCTTATCTGCCTGTTTCAACACATCTTGGGAACAACTGCCAATGAAGTTCAACCCAACACTGTCATAGTGCATCTGAACTCTAAAGCAAGTCCACAGGATCTTACTTCAGTTTTGGGGCATGAATCGTCCACAAATGGATTCAAATCGAACAAAATTGAGGTTCTCTCCATCAAAGAAGGAACATACATTGGTGGAGATATTGAAATCACTCATAGATCTCTCGAACTGTCAGGCGAGTGGTTTTCACAAAGAAACGAGCCTGGTTCCAGACTTATCCCTTCCTGTGGATCGAAAAGGACGGAGACTGAAGATCCTAGCGACATGCACACTGCGAATCGTTGTCTGTTCTCTTTGGCCAACTCGACGCTGTGGCTGAAGTGGATCCGGTTTTCTGTCGTCGCCACTTCAGCGGAAGCAGGAACACCGAGAATAGCGATTATTTCAAACAGCATGCTGTCGATTTCTGATAGTGTTGTTGAACTCTCACCGTCAACCAGCCCGATTCTGATTTCATCGTCGATGATCGATGAATCAGCAGCGGAATCGTCAGTTGTGGTTAGGAAATGTTCGATTTCGAGTGAACGTGGCCAGATGTGTGGTTTTGTCGAAACATCGGCATTTCCATCATTTGAAGAGCCAGTTTCAGTCTCGATTATTGGATGTTCGTTTGACTCTTCTTGGATTCTCGGAAAAGACGGGATTGGCCTCTCACTGACACAACCACCTCGACAAAGCGAACAATTCATTGGAACAATCTCATCATCGCTGATTGATTGCTCGTTTGTGAACATGAGTTCGATTGGGTCTTCACACCAGCCACACCTTCCTCATTTGTCTCAAAAGATGTTGGGATGTGTTGTGTCGCTGACAAGTTCCCATTTATCAGGATCGACGATTCGAGACTTGAACAAAGGAGGATCAGTTTTGTGCTCAAATTCGTCCTTCTCCTCCCTCCTCTCCTCCTCCGACACCAACCCTTCGCGAGGCACTGTCACAATCTCCGACGGATCCCCAGAAGAATTCGTCGATGGCAAGCTGTATGAAATCGATGGAACTTCAGCCATTTTTTCGAACTGCCACTTCACTCGAGCCGTCTACGACACGTACTATGAGCTGTTCTGGAGCCCGATCTACATCTGGTCTTCCCCAAACACAGTCTCAATCCTCTCGTGCACTTTCACCAATCTGTACTCGACTGATCCATACGAAGGTTCGGATGCGATTTACGGTACCGGTGGAGCTGCACACATCAACAGTCACTATCATCGAAACTGCGTGTCGATCATCGTCACATCGTCGAATTTCACGAACTGTTCCGCACCCAACTGTGGCGGAGGGTTGTTCATTCGAGTTGTGGGTGACGTTGTCGTCGATTCGTGCCGGTTCGGGAACTGCTCGGAAGGAGTAAAGCCGCTTCATTGGAGTGTGGGAGGTAGAGGGGGAGGGATATTTGTTTCTGGATCCTTGAGTGGTTACAAGGACCCAACTCTCCAATTCGATTTGGTTGGTTGTGTCTTCTCAGACTGCGTGGTAGAACAAGGAGGTGGTGTGATGGTGGAGTGGGGGGACGTCGATGTGTTTGTTGTCGACACGAAGTTTGAACACTGTGCGGCAAACTTCCGAACTGGATCCTCGAAAGGCGGAGGGATGGCAGTGGATACAGACGGAGCAATGACGATGGAAAGATGCCAGTTCATTGGATGCTCGTCCCCTCTGATTGGAGGCGCCTTGTATTGTTATGTCTTGAAAAATGTGACCATATCCGACACTCTCGTGCAGGGATGCTTCTCGGGAACGTCTGGCGCGGTGTACAATCTTTTGGGAAACAACATGACACACTCGTTGTCTTATTTGGTGTTTGATGGGAATCGGATCGGAGGTAACGCATCTTCCATCTCGAATGACATCCCTGACGGGAAGGGGAAGGACATCCCCATTGACCTCTCAATTGATATCACATCATACCACGGCTACCTCCATCCATACACATTCGACGATTGCTTCACCACAGTCTCTCCGAACTCAGCTGGAATTGTCGGTTCGAATGGATGGAAGATCTACGAGGTATATTTCGACTATCTCACTGGTGAAAGGTATTACGTCGATTATGCTCAAATTGGTCCGTATCTGACAGATTGTACAGCAGCGAGAGTGAACGAGAAGACAGGACTGATCGAGTTGGAGCTGAAGGCGAAGACACCGCTGATGTCGCAGGAATATGAAGTGACAGTGAGGGAGAACGGAACCAAAACAGAAACAACATTCAGAATGCTGTTCATGAACGGGACGGGCACTCTTGTGTCTCCGTCAGAAGCAGCTCTTCAATACGGCTCAACATACACGATCACTTCGATTGTGGGAGTGGTTCCAATATCATCTTCGTCAGCTATCACCAACGACAACTCCGTGCCCGTTTTGCCATATGCCTTCAGCTTCTACGATAACGAGAGACATCGGGGTATTCAGTACCACGTCTTCGACACGCCGTCCATACCCTCCTTCTCCACACTCCAAGACGCTACAGCCCACCTCATCGAATCTGACCCACAAGCAGCCTTTGTCGTTCTTCACTTCGACAAGGAAGTGTGGGGATCGTACGAGTTTGTTGTGGAGGAAGAAGGAAAAGACGTGACACTCGTCATCAACACCGAAATCAGCTCGAAATCAGGAGCAACGAAGGAGTTCAAAGTGATTGGAGATGGGAAACTGCTGACACACGACACAACATACACAATCAAATCGATTGTTCGAGATCCAGAATCAGACTCCCTGTTTGTGCGGATGAACGAGACGATCACTTTCCACATCCCGAAATCTCCGTATGTTCCTCCCGAAGAGCCAGAACCAGAAGAGCCGACAGAACCAGAACCAGAAGATCCGAAAGATAAGAAAGCGATGTCACCCGAAATGAAGTCGCTGCTGAGCTGGCTGGTTCCGCTTGTTGCATGTCTGCTGATTGCACTCCTCGTCGCCATCGTCGTCATCGTTCTGCTCCGCCGACGACAGAAGAAGAATGCTGAACCGGCTCAGAAGGAATTGGAAGTGCAAGAGCCGTTTGATGTGGAGAAGGTGGAAGAGTTTGGAGTGGATTGTTCAAATGGAGTGATTCACACTGACGGAATGAGCCACTCTGCATTCAACTCGTCCAGCGATCGCCTGCCGACGAACACGAACCGCTCTCGAGATGAGGGGAAGGCTCAAACGGAAGGGGAATGGGTAGAAGTGATGGCGTGCAGTGGAGGGTTTGAAATCTCGGTGGTTCCAATGGGCGACACGCTGTATTCTGTGTTGCACAAGGAGCACAGGGAGGTTGGGAAGCGAGGGGTTGGAATGCAGATTGTGAATGGTCTGAAGCAGGTTGTGACTCATCGAGGATGGAGTGATGTTCTGACTCGTCTATCGTCTCACTGGATTCTGATTGACGCAGGTGGAAATGTTCAGCTGAAACTCCAAATGAACACATCAGAAGCTGAACAGGAAGCTGCGCAGGCACAAACTCAAAACGCACAAGCACTCCCAAACTTGGAAGGAAATGAGAATGAACAAACAGACAAGTCGGGAATGGATGGCCTTCGCTGGCGAGCACCTGAAGTGGTAGCTTCGAAGGGAGGGCAGGTGGATGGGCACAAAGCGTCAGTTTTTAGTCTTGGCCTTGTGTTGTGGGAAATCGAGACTGGACAAGTTCCGTTTGGAGAACTGGATGCAGTGAATGCTCAACGGCAATCAGGGACAGGAATTGGACCGAAAATGGAATCACTTCCGAACGAAGACTTCATCTCTCTGATCCGTCGTTGTGTTTCAGTTGATCCTGAACAACGTCCAACACTAACCGAAGTTGGGGAGTTCCTTTCGTCCCATCCGGACGAGACCATTCGTGCATCTCGAAACGAGCTGAAGGAATGAGCATCGTTATCATCCGACAACTTACAAATTCACACGCTCCTGCTTCATCGAGATGCTCACCTCACTTTGAACACCAGCTGTTCTCCATCTCAGCGGACGTGGTCTTTCACATCACACCGAACATTCTCTTGTCACTGCACACTTTATTCCAAGTTCATGCCATTTCTCACCTTCACCCTCACTTTCTTTCTCTTTTCTCGTATCTCTCCATCTCAACAGATTCTTGATTTCGATTGGTCGGTTGGCTTTCAAAGGCCCTCTCTTCTTTGATCCTCATTCCCATTCTCTGTATTGTCCCTGTCAACGCTGTTAGTCTGAGGACAACCAAATAGCTTTTTCTCCTCTCAGCGTGGGCTCCTCAATTCTTTCATCTCTGTCGTCTTCTCCATTCATCTGAGTGATTCATCTTGTCCGTTTCTCCGATTCATTTGTCACGACTCATCTCACTCCACTCACTCAAACACTCCGCTTCCCTCTCACCAAGAGACCCTTCCCATTTGGGAAAGTCTCAGTTTGAGGTGGAAGTCTTCTTCTCGTCTGGAGTCTCATGTGAGTTCTTTCGACAACATTCTGTGCTCTTCTCTGCTTCTTTCCTCACTTCATCATCTCTATTTGCTATCCTGGTAACTTTTCATCGTTACTCAATCCATGTGGGACTATCACTCTCCAGCTGTTGTTCATCTGACGAACGCACTGAGAAAAGGGCTTCTGTGAACACTGTGGGAAAAGACTAGAAGTTAATTCACACTCTCAATCGAAATTCTCTCTCCATTCATGTCATATATTCTCAATTTCTGTCTCCATTGAAGTTGTAAGAATCTTTGATACTCAAATCTGATCAAACCATTGGAGACTCAAATTGCCTGATGACTTGCCCATTCAGTGTTCTATCGAACAGTCGGCATATCCCCAACTACTCATCGATCCAGAATGACATCCTTATCGACAAAACATCAGTACATCCTGATATTGATGCAGAAAAAGCGAAACAAACTGTATGTCGATTTTCTCTCGACTTCACTCTCAAATGTTTCCAGAACTATCTTGAAATGTTTCTACGCAATATCTGTGGTGAATGTGAACAACTCCGTACCATGATGTTGAATGGTCTCCTCGTTCTCGTGACAGGTTTGTCTCGACATGCATTCCTTAAATCTCGTTGATGGTTTTCACAGAATCTGATTGGGCCCGCGCCACAATTCTCGACGTGGAGTACATCAAACCTCTTGAAGAATATTGTGAAAAGACCGAACCATGTGATGTATCTGTGTGATTCTTTTGTTGTCATCATTTCTCAGATTGCATTCCCGAAATTGTTGTCTCTGATTGGTCTGTCAATGTTTCATGTTCATCTCGACTCTTTTTCATGATTTCTCCGATCAGGGAAATCATCAGAAGATGAATTGGATCTCATTTGTCGATCGTCGATTCCAACTTTCCTTTTCACATGGATAATCTCAATTTCAGATAAAAATTTGATCAATGAAGTTAGTTTTCCTCCACATTTCGATCATTTTGTTCCAGATCGGAAATTGTCTGTTTTTGTGGACTTCAACACTTCGATCGTCGTCTGCCTTCCTCGCCCACCACAAAACCCATTTTCTCGCATTTATCGATCATTATGAAAGCAAAAAGTCATCTTTTGCACACGTGATGATTCTGGCCCGTCTTTATTTCTTTTCCCATCTCGACGTGTCGAAGCTGGCTCTTCAAGCACTCACCACACGATGCAAGTCTGATTCGGAAACACGCTCCTTCCTCCGAACACTCAAAGTGCCTTCTGGTTCGACTGACAGTTCGTCGGAGCTTGTCCCGTTCGCAGGACGGCTGTGTTCCACACTGGCCGAGCATGTTTCGGAAATGAAGTCACTCTTCTCCGAATCGTCGCCTTCAGATGGAACCATCTCTGCTATCTCCGCCTCCCTTCCCGCGGAATCATCACTTCTCAACGGAAACGCTGTTTTGGAGATGCTTTGTGAGGAACTGTCACTCCTCGGCTCACTTCTCTCCACGATTCTCATCCCATTTGAAAACGTGTGTGTTTGTCTCTTCTCATCTTGTCCAGATTCTGGTCAAGGACGGTATTGTTCCTCTTTTCAAATCAAACATCGTTTTCTGCCTCGATCTACTGGAGCACGAGAACCCAGAATCGAATTGCCCACCTTCAGACAGAACCAACATGATTATCACAATTCTCCACCTTTCGTGGGATTGTGGTTCCTTCTGTCTCAGCCCCTCTAACAAATCACTCTATCAAATTGTCGTCTCCACCTTCTCCGATGTTCCACAGCTGTGCTCACTTTTGGAGCGGACTAGCCGCCACTCCTCACCAACAACCTCATCTCATCTTCGAATGATCGCCAATCTTCGTGTCAATCTGCCCCACCTGCTTCCTCAGATTCTGGAAGAGAATCTGGTAGAACGAGTGATCGACATCACCAATCCGATAGCAGTTCCAGCAACGTTCGATGATTACCATGTGAAACTCATCTGGGCCATCACCAACCTGATCACTAATCCACAAGACATCACTCAAAACCAAGGAGAGCGGAAGAGAGTCGGCATCTTTCTGCTTGAACGAGTTCTTCAACCAGCAAAGCAATATCTGCAGTTCATTCTTCAGCGAGAGGAATTCATTCCGGATGATGACTCAAGCGACAATGAGCTCCAAAAACAAATCGGTTACCTGTTGAACCAGATACTGCTGCTCGAACGCGATTTGTTCGAAGTTGGTGAGATTGTGGAGACCGGAAGAGAGGAGTGGGAAGTGGGGTGGTTGGTAGAGAAGACAAAAGAGAAAGATTTGGGGGTGAGACTGAAGATAGTCGGAGAAGACGATGTGAAAATGAGGGCGAATGAGAATGAGAGATGGATGAAGCGAGTGGAGAGGCGACGAGAAGCAGGACATGAAGATGCGATGGAAGGATGGCTGACGCGAAGAGACTGGAGAGCACAATCAAAGATTGTGGCGTACCGGAAGTATGTGAGTGAGGAGAGTGGGATGAACTATGAAAGATGGGAAGGATGGAGATATAATGTGTATTGGATGTAAATTTCACGTTTCACGTCACAGTCAAGTTTCTTCTGTTTGATCTAGAAGTAAAGAAATCGCAATTCAATCTTCAGTTCACCAATTCTGAAGGCAATCTTCTCTCTGGTGCCTGGTGAAGACGATTGGTTCTTTGGAGGGTCTCGTAAATCCTCACGAAGCTCAAATTTGTCAAAAGTCATTCAAATCAACAGAAATATCAGAAATGCGAGAAAGAACAAAACTAAGGTTGACAAGGCAGACACCAAAAATATCGAAAATGGATATCACATGCCAAAAATTAACTGGTCTTCGATGGCAACGAGGAAGACTCATTCGGTTGCTCTGTCACGACAACAGCAGCTTCAGATGGAAAAGCAGCAACTCCATTCTGCCCCACTGCATATTGCATCTGCGCGGGATGGCTGGGAGGCATCGCATACACATATTGAACAGGCTGGTTCGCATTCGGTTGGAGGGGCACGTTTGGAGCGTGTTGAGCAGGCTGGCATTCAGAGTGCGGCACGGAGTCGTCTTCGCAGCACACTCGCATTCGCCCACTCCCACAACATCTTCGTGCTCGACGGCAGCAACAGCACGGGCAGCACCCGCAGCAGCACACCCCAACACAGCACATCACAATCCCAGCCACTGCCACAACAAGCCCCACCCCAAACACAACAAACGACCACACAAACCGCTTCAGCAGCCGAGAGATCGACACAGGAAGTGCACATTTCGTTCCCGAAGCATCCAAAACATGCGGCGAAGAGCTGTACGAGCTCATCTCACCAAACGAGTCGCAATCGAAGTATGCGAGTGCGGACTCCTCGATGAAGATGTCGGATGCTTTCGTTCCTGTGTTCCCCCAGAACCAGTTGTCGTACAGCGACTCGGACGAGATCATATTCTGTTCTGAATTTGACGGTTCGGTTTCGTTCTTTGCCACTCCCACAACAATCGCTCCACCTTTTCCTGAAGAGCGGCAGTTTCGGAAGAAAGACTTTCTGATCACCAAGTTCTGCGGAATTGCTTCAATCACAACACACGCCGACAACGCTCCGAGTGAAGTCACGGTCGAGAATGTCGTGCTCATCAGCGTCAGTCGAGACCCTTTCTTGAAACACAACACTCCACTCCCGTCTGTCGTCGAGAATGTGTGGAAGTCGCTGGAAGTGATCTCCAGCTCCCCATCTTCGGAATCAAATGTCAAAAATCCCGCTTTTCCGTCAATCCCCACATTTTGGTTCGAGAATGATGACGACGAGATTCGAATCTTCTGTGGCCCGTTTGTCACATATTCCGGCACAGCCTTGGCAAGCCCGCAGTGGTTGAAGTCCGACGACGACAGTTCAAAGCTTGTTGCGGAGAGAGCGGGGACAATCGTGAACTCCAGCGCCGCTTCACAATCATTGAACGACGACGACGAGATTGTCACTGAAACCAGCTCGTTCGTTTCCTTCGTCGGCTCTTTGGCATTGAGAGTGTCGTCAGCGTCTTCGTTGGACGATGCGGGGACGAAAGTGATCGTTTTGAATGAACTCGAAGAAATCTTCACAAATCTCGTCGAAGCCGAGCACAGCATTGGTGATGTCGATGTCACTGTCACATTCTTGTATGCGGACGCTGAGACACTCACTGTCGTGTTTGCTGATGTCGAGTCCACCAGCGATCTTTCAACGATCGTCGATTCCATCTGGAATCCAGTGAATCCAACTGTACCCCCTGCGGCAACTGCAATCGGCGAGCAAATGTGGTGGTCAGCCCAATCACAGTCAACAAACTCGAACGAGGAGTCGGACGAAACGAACACGAAGGACGAAGCCCCATTCATCGACAAGCTCACGTTTTCGAGAGAGTGCGACATCTCCAGCACAACGAAGAGGCCATTTGAGGCAACTTGCGGTTGAACAATGATCGAGTGGTCTTGACCAATGAAGCGAAGATTCGAATGTTTGAGTTGGACATCCTCGCCGTCGTACTCTGTCTCGGAGAGAAGCAGGGTATTCGAGTTGGCCGAGAACGCATCAACAAGGTCTTGGATACTGGCAGCGTGAGATAATTTGCACATAACGAAGATGATTGAACAGAGCATGAATGATATTTTATAAAGGGTGATAGTTTATGCAGAGACAACTTGCCAGATTTGCACATTAATATCCCCCTTTCTCTCTCTTTTGTTGTGTAATGAGGTAAAATTGTCAACCCATGACGTAAAACGTGATTTTCATTCTCCAAATCGAGACTCTTCTTGCATCATCCTGAAAATCTCACATTCATTCCACTCTCTTCATTCACCCGTTTAACATACTTCATAATCTGATACCGTGCTGTATTTTCCATTCGCGTCAGCCATCCTTCCATCACATCTTCATGTCCAGCTTCTCGAAGTCTCTCCACTCGCTTCTTCCATCTCTCTTTCTCATTCTTCTTCATTCTCACATCGTCTTCTCTGATCATCTCCAATCTCATTTTTAAATCTTTCTCCTTTGTCTTCTCCACCAACCACCCCACTTCCCACTCCTCTCTTCCCGTCTCCACAATCTCACCATCTTTGAAAAGTTCGTGCTCGAATTTGAATATCCGGACGACAAGTTCAGTGACAATGCTTGGCAGATCATGGTCTCTCGAGACCTCATTCGGAATGAACTCTTCTCGTTGAAGAATGAACTGCAGATATTGCTTGGCTGTTTTCAGGGATCGTTCAAACTGAAGCATTCGGATTCTCTTCTGCTCAAATTTGTCTTCAGTGAGGTGTTTTAGACTCCGAATAAAGTTTTTGATGGCCCAGACGAGAGATTGATGGAATTGAGCATGTGTTGTCGGAACTGCATTCGGGTTTGATGCGTTGATCACCCGTTCAACCAGATTCTCTTCCAGCAAGAAAGGAATCAGGCGAGGAAGATATTCGCCGATGTTGACAATCATTCCAATACAAGAGTGGTGTGTCGGTGAAGAAAGACAGCATGTTCGTTCCAAAAGTGAGCACAGCTGTGGGACATCGGGGAAGGTGGATTCGACAGCTCGACGGAGTGATTCCCGACCGGCATAGAGACAGGAAGCTGCACAGCTCCAAGAAATGTTGAGACTTTTGAACAAATAATCAGTTCGGAAAGCAGGATGACTATTCGATTCAATTTTCTGTGGTTCAAGCAGATCGAGGCAGGCGATGATGGTTGATTTGAGAAGAGGAGCAAAGTCGTACTTGATCAGAATCTGACAAGATGAGAAGAGACAGAGACATACTTCTTGAAAGGCGTTGTCGATGTGAAAAAGAAGTGAGTGGAGGAAAGATAATTCTTCACAAAGCAGTTCAAGAACAGTGTTTCCGCTGAGAAGTGATGATTTGTCGGGAAGTGTGGTGGAGAGAGCAGAGATGGTTCCATCCGAAGGCGACGATTCGGCGAAGAGCGACTTCATTTCCGAAACATGTTCGGCCAGTGTGGAACACAGTCGTCCTGCGAACGGGACAAGCTCCGACGAACTGTCCGTCGAACTAGAAGGCACTTTGAGTGTTCGTATGTAGGAGCGAGATTCTGGATTAGACTTGCATCGTGTGGAAAGAGCTTTGAGAGCCAGTTTTGACACTTCGAGATGGGGAGAGAAACACAGCTGGGTGAGAATCGGCAAATGTGGAAAAGACGACTCTGAACTCTTGAAAATATTGAGAAATACGAGGAATTGGGTAAAGTTGTGGGCGAGGAATGCTGAATACGATCGAGGTGTGGAAGTCCATAACAACAGACAATTTGCGATCTGAGACAAAATGATGGAAACGTGGAGGAAAACTAACTTCAGCGATCATTTTTTTTGCCGAGATTGAGATCATCCATTTGAGGAAGAAGGAAGGAATGGATGATTCACAAATGCGATCCAATTCATCTTCCGACAACTTTCCTGATCGAGATCATCATGAAAAGAGTCAATGTTAACACAAAACATTGACAGACCAATCAGAATCAACAATTTCGGGAATGCAATCTGAGAAATGATGACGAAACAAGACTCAAACTGGAACATCACATGGTTGAGTTTGTTCACAATATAGTTCAAGAGGTGTGATGTAATTGACTTGAAGAATTGTGGAGAGGGCCCAATCAGATTCTGTGATAATCATCAACGCGATTGAAGGAAATCAAGGCGAGATAAACCAATCACAAGAACGAGGAGACTATTCAACATCAACTGACTGAGTTGTTTGCACTCGCCACAAATCTGGCTTAGAAACACTTCAAGAAAGTTCTACAAGCATTTGAGAGTGATGTCAAGAGAAAGCCGTCAAACTTTTTGTTTCGCAATTGCGTTGTCAATTTGCGGAGTGATTGAATTCTTGTCAACAAGCATTGTAGTTAGGAGCGATGAAGAGACGGAAAGAAGCTAGTAATGTCGACTGAACCCTGGATAGTGCGTTCCACTTTCTGAAAACTTGACTGATTGGGTTGATCTTCATCATCGGTGGAATGATAACAAGAGTGACTCATTCACGTGTCTCCTCCACCATACCATCGAATTTCAGCACACAATCCTCACAAGTTGGAGAAGAATACAAGGACTTCACGACTTGGGAGATCAACCATTACCCTACTTGGGAACGACGCTGTATTATCTTCAAATCACTTTTGAAAGTCATTGCTGATGACCTAATTCTTGATTCCCGTCTTGAGCATAATGCTGCGGAATTTCTGTTGTATCTGCAGCCCAATGACCAGATCAAGCTGAGCGTCGATGATGTGTTAACGAAACTGGTACCATCTCCAGACAATCCATACCAAGGATTCATTGATGCGTTCAAAGTGCTGATGACATCAAAATACTCATCTATTGTTACTGCAGCACTGACCCTGTTTGACGAAGTGCTTCGAAGAACAAATTCGACGACTAAACAACACATCCTGAAGTCCAATCCCATAGCCACCATTTTTACATCAGACAGACATCGTTCTCTGACCATTATGGGAAACGAACAGTTTCACACATCGTTGTTCAAAGTTTTCAGGCGTATCTCCGACTGTGTTGAGAGTATCGCTTTCTTTGCCATGTTACTTGAACCAGCAGAACCGTATTTGCGTAATATTCTGTCGCAATGGAGAAAAATGACGGAAGAATCCAAGGAATTGAATGGATTCTCGCCGCTTCTTCTCTGCCTCATAGACAAGAGTATATTGCATGACCAAACGTTGCAGATGGTTTTATCGCTGCAGGTTGGTCAGATCGTCCCGAGTCTTCTTTCGGAACGAGTTACTCTCAATGTACCCGAGAGGTCCTTCTTCCAACTTGGACATCTTTATGAATGCATGCAGCATTATGACAAAGACAGCCAGAAACGATGGACAGCGTCGGACGCTGCTTCGGGTCAAGTGCCATGCAGTCGGTGATCAAGTCTTTCATCGAGTCCAAACCAATCACGTCCATCTTCGGAAGCGTCCCTGCCACAATCTGACGAGACGCATTCACTCCATCCTGCTCCCCATACGGCACTTGCCCAGTCTCCACCTCCCACAACAACAGGCCAAGACTAAAAACTGACGCTTTCGTGTTGTCAATGTTCTCCTTCTTCTCAATCACTTCAGGCGCCAGCCATCGCTGAGATTCGGACATCTCGTCCTTCTTGTGAGCTCGCTCTTCCATCGCCTTGTCTTCGAACTCCACACCAGGTGGGGGAGCAATCTGTGGCTCCAGTGTGTCCAGCGTCGGTTGAACAATGTCGGCTGTCGTTTTGAAGCACACTCGCCCGTTCGAATCGAAAACAATGTTGTGCGACGTCAGTGTCAGAAAGATCGGCGCGTTTCTGTCTTTCTGAGCAAGCATCTTCAGACCTCGCACAATCTGGCCCTGCACTGTCCGCTTCACAATCCCTCCCTTCTCCTCCGAATGAAGCCGATTGTACAGCGTGTTCTGTTTGTTCACAATCACCGTCTCAATCCCAACTCCACACGCCAACGCTTCAATCTGATCCACAAAGTCCAAAAGCGGATCCGAATCGACTTCGGCTTCTTTCGTCGCAGGTTGGTTCGACAGAGAATGGATCATCGAGTTGTTCGGGTTTGTGCTGATCTGATGGTCCGTCACGGCCACCTCCATTTTCTCGTCAATTTCAACTTGATATGCGTCTCCCATTTCTTGACCTTCCTCCTTCTTGTTGTGCTTTCGACGCCACAAAATCACAATCACAACAATCACGACGATCAGGAGAGCCACAACAGCAACCACAACAGGAATCACCCACGACATCGCTTTCTTCGCGTTCTCACTTCGCAACTCTCGAGCACTCTTCTTCACAACGAACGAGTCTGTCACCAGAGACGACCCAAACAGAAGACGACCTTCCCATTCATTCGTCCAGTCCAGCGAGACATCGTCCAACGTCAGACTCAGAACAACCAAAGTGTCAGTGCACGTTTCAACATGAGCACCAGAAAGAAGGACTGTCGTTGTGGTTGGGGTTGCTTTGTGTGTCGTCGATGAATCGAGCAGTTCCAGCGAGACAGCACAAGGAATCAGCTGCTCTCCAACAATCCTCACTTTCACAGCATCCTTCGTCTTCTTCTGCTCTCCCCCACTCGACGCCACATCCAATGTCGGCATCACAAACGGCGACGCAGATTCTTCGTCTCCAATCACAACAGAACAGCCATCCGACGAGATCCAGTGAAGAGACGCTTGTTTGTTCGCTTCCTCGTCTGACAGAACATCAATCCTTCCCTCGTTCACACATCGCACGTTTCGTTGCAGAGATGGGAACTTGTCCAGTCCAGCCGAGTTCGACAGAAGATGCGAGTTTTGCAGTGTCAGCGTCGAGTTCGAGATGAAGAACACTCCCTGATGGATCCGAGAGAAGTTGCTCCCAATCACCACAATCGACTCTCCAGACACTTTCACAAGTCCAGTCTCCCACTCACACACTCCCATCTCGTCCACTGGCTCCGAGTTCGACGTGGTGGGAAGAAGCGGGCCTGTCACTCGAAGGTTGTTCAGCTCAACAGCTGTCTCAGACGACGAGAGCAGACAAAGATCAGACGACACAGATTCAATCGAGATGGGAAGATTTCGCAGTTTCAGCATTCCTCCACTCGACACCAGAAGAGGAGATGTTGTCGACGCGTTGGAAGGAATCAAAATCGAGCCAGTTTCGCCATTCTGATCCACAATCAACAGAAATTCAGTGGGGATCACGTGAGACATCGAGAGCGTCACTTTGTTCGTCACATACACCTTCACCGTTTCGATCGAAATCGACTCCACGATTGTCAGTGCCTTGTCCAATGTCTGGCATGGTGCACTCACTCCTCCACACCCATCTCCATCCACTCCCGTCTTCCCATCCACAAAAATCTCCATCTGCGCTGGCTTGTGCGGTGTCGTGAATTTCTGAGATGTCAGCACCACAAACTCTTCCTGAGTCGCCAGAGTCAGGCTTGAGACAGAGTAGTTCTTCCCGAATTCGAGAGTGGACGGCAGACCCAGTTCGAACCGCGTCGACAATCCCTCTTCACTCCCACTCATCTCAACAATCACTTCGAACATGAACGCAGCGTTCGATTCCACATAATCCACAGATTCCACAATCGCCATCCGAAACCGATCGCCAGCTTCGAAATTCTCTCCCACGACCTTCAAACAGAACGAGGTCGGACTTGGCGTTGCGACAAGTGTGATAGACGTCACATCTGCAGGATAAGGAATGTGGACCTGTTCAACGCGTGAGTACATATTTTGTCCATCAAACCTGTAAGTATCACCAAACAAGACATGTTCGTCTTCATTGCTAGTCATGGGGGCCAGTCGGGCTGGAACAATCGAGGAAGCCTTGGTTGAGCTTGATGATGATCCTGTGTAATCGTAGACATAGATGTTGCTCTGGAGGCTTTGGGAGTTCTTCGTGATAATAATATTATCGTGGAGGTTGAAACCGAATGTTGATGGAAATTTGATTCCTTCGAAAGTGAGGAATGCTTTGTCCGAACTGCATCGAACGCTCAATGCTGTGACACGAGTCGGTTCTTCCATTATCCTTGCTTCTCCAACTGTCAGGAGATCGTCAATCATTCCATCCTGATCTGAGACTTGAATGATTTTGTACGTCTCGCCCCATTTCAGATCAGGCACTCCTCCGACTCGACTGTACACAGAAGCGGAGACAGATGCGAAGGAATTCGCGAAAGTCGTCGTGCAAGTGTAATTGTCGGAGGGATCATTGATATTCCCGAAAGTGATGTTGACTGGAAAGGAGCCAATGTTGGACTCCACCAAGTTGATGACAACATATTCACCTTGATTGATGTAGTCAGGAGATAGGATGGTAATTGTCTTCTCTAGTTTTTGGGGGATGTAAAACCAATTCTGACTCAGCGACACTTCGAAGATCAGTGGGCGGGCGAGAACGAAGAGGGTGTAGGTGGTGTCATACGTGTAGAAGGAGTGTGTAGACACGTCTTCGATGATGAGTTCGGATTTGCCGAAAGAATCAAAGTTCAAAAATTCCTGATGAGAGGCCCCAGGACGAGAGACTTTGAGTGTGATTTTCATGTCAAACAGTTCTTTCGTATAAAACGAAACAGTGAATTTCTTCCCGTCCACCTTTGAGGATGGGATGACTTGGACTTCGTCGAGTTTCGGGAACGGCACTGTGAAGGAGAGTGGTGTTGATGGAATGAACGAGTATCCGTCCACAGTGAACGATGTGATGGAGTACTCCGAGCCGATATCGAGTGCTGGTATGTCTCCATTCAGGTTTGTGTTGAACTTAAATTGGCCTGTTTCGCCTTTGAACGGTACAGACTCACTGAAGGTAGTCTCATTCAATGTGATGGCAATTTTGTGGTTTTTCAGATTCACCCCATCCACAAAAATGAAAAATGTGCCATCTTCGTTCAAGACAGGATATTCAGTGACTTGCGTCAGTTGGTGGTTGACTGGAATCGGGAAATTCTTTGGGTCCAGAACAAACCAATCCGCACTGATTTGATTTGAAGTCAGGGAGAGACTGACATCTGATCCAGGACAGAACGCTTCGTCCAACGACTTGCCAATCGGGATGTCCAGACAGAACTCACAATCATCCTCAAAATGATGTTCTAGCGTGAATGACCCGCTGCCCGATTCCGCAGTAAAGTTGAAAGTATTACCCTTGAAGGATTCGCACATGAAAGAAACAGAAAAGCGCCAATTGTCTTCCATTTGCATGTTGATGCCCGGAGACATGACAAGAACAGTCTGTTGCGACACAAGGAAGACAGGAGAGTAGTGCTGGACGGCAAATTCCGGCATTGACACCGATTCGATTGACAGAGCAGACATTTCCGGCGTGGAAGATGAATCAATTGGATGTGATAGCTGATACTTCCCGTCCATCCAAATAAACACCAACAGAATTGCTATTGGTTCGTGATTCTGCTCTCCCACAGCGACAAGCATGAGATTGGTTGGGTTCTGTGGAATGCTAGATAATTTCGGAGTAATGACGATCTGGCCGTCTTGATCAATGGACGAATCAATGCCTTGGAGGTCGATCCACCATTGAACCTGTTCAAGACCATGTGATGGATTCATTCGATCTGTTGTTCCAAGACGTACGTCAGGGATTTCAATAGTGCAACCTATCACTGAGAGTTCGTTGTCCCAGAAATTGCCACGAAAATTGAGGTTAGGGCAGGATTTGATTGTTGAATCTTGCAGAATTAAGATATACTGAGAGTCGGGCACAGAACATTCTGAGTAGCATACTTCTTGCAGATATATGTTTTCGTTCAAGTTGAACTCGCAGACAGCCCTCTCCTGACTTTGAATTTTGTCAAAGGAAACACAAGAAAACATCAGTTGGTGCATTCCTTCAATGAGAAGGCAGGGAGCGGACTGGGTGTCAATGTTTAGAAAGAGGACGTTGTCAAAGTTAACCCTGCCTTGGTTCGGAGGGAATATGAAGGAAATTAGTGATTCACTTGAGTCGGGGGAAGATTGTTGGAGGCAACAGTCGATGAAAAGGCACTCCATCATTCCCATATCAATTGCTCCGGGGACTTCGAATATGAGAACGGGTTGATCATAGGCCACGCAGCGAAACAGGCAGCGAGCAAAATTATTCATCGCCATTTCAGAATGGGTCTGATCATACGAAGTTTGATAATAAGAATGTGGGTATTGATTGGGCGTAAATGCCGGAGAGGTCGATTGATGGACCGACGGACTGATGTGGCTGAAGGAGGAGTTTACGACAGAGAACGACCCTCCAGAGTTCATCCCGAGTGAAACGGCACTCCAAATGTTCCCGCTGCTCGACGAGAGCGTCGAACTCACAATCTTTTGTGCCAGTTGGGGGTGGCGTTCTCTTCTTGGTTGGTGGGAGTGTGTGGTGATGTTTTCGAGGGTTGAAGTGCTCAGTGTCACCATTAGATCATGATTTAGTGGTTTAACGATGTGTGAATGTTCTCCGAAGTCGAAAAGGGGACCAGTAGAATGAGGCAAGATTGTGTTCGATATCGAAAGGTCGACTCCATGGATTGTGAGTGGGGATGAAGAGTGGAGATGATCTTGAATGTTATCTAGGCCTATCTGCGACGAGACCAATGGAAGAAGCGAGAAAGAGTTCGGAATCTGATGAGAGACATTCATCATCGTGATTGAAGTGGAATCGGTTGTCTGTCCATCCACGACAACAAATGGGCATTGGTGTCCATTCGACGTGATTCGACAGTTTGATACAAACTGCACAGACGAACAAATCGAACAGATGATTGTATTCGGCTGAATCGCTGATATGGACAGCTCTGAGAGACTCATTGTCGAATTCGAGAGTGTAAAGATGGGGCTGAGTTCAGGTGGACGAGTCATTTTCGGGTCTCCACTCTCGAGATTCGGTTCAGCGTTAACCTCATCAGAATGGAGAATCAGAGTCGATGTTCCCCTGATGTCGAGTGTTTGCCCAATCATAGACAGTTCCTTCCCGATGTACGAATCATCGTCGAGGACAATTTGATCAGGATGATGGTCTCCATTTTTGTTGGACGTAAAATGAAGACACAGTTCTTCATCCAATGAACGGTGTTTGAACAGAACGATAGGCCGAGAAGAAGACAGATGTACCACGAGAAGTGAGATGACGAGTAGAGGAGCAATCATGGATTTTTGAAATGAACTGTTGGAAAGATCTGGCCCTATCTTCGGTTTGAAAAGAATCAAGTCAAAATGATTAAACTGTGACGTGAAACGTGAAATTCATTTTATCAATTTCTTCCTTCCTTTCTTTCTCAAAATCTCGTGTTCATTCCTCTCTCCTCGCTCAAACGTTTCATGGACTCCACAATCTCAGATCGCGTTTTACTGTCCTTTCGTTTCAGCCATCCTTCAATTGCATCTTCCTGTCCTTCTTCTCGTTGTCTCTTCGCTCTATTCTTCCATCTCTCTCTCCGATTCTTTTTCATGAATACGTCGTCTTCTTTGATCGAGAGAAGTTTCTGAGCTAAAGCCCCCTCGTCTGTCTTCTCCACCAACCACCCCACTTCCCACACCTCTCTTCCCGTCTCCACGTTCTCACCGTCTTCCAACAGTTCTCGCTCCAGCAGCAACGCCTGATCCAAAAGATGATCAATTCGAGAAGGAAGATCCTTGTCTCTTGCACCATATGTTGGAATGAACTGTTCTCTCTGGAGAATGAACACCAGATATTGCTTGGCTGGCTTGAACGCACACTCAAACTGCAACTTCCGGAGTCTCTTGCGCTCTTCCTTCGGAATTTTGGTTCGTCCTGAAATCGTCATAAAGTTGCTGATGGCCCAGACGAGGCGCCCGTGGATGTTTCGATGGGAAATGGGAATTGCCATCGGGTTGGTGACGTCGATCATTCGTTCAACCAGATTCTCTTCCAGCAGGTGAGGAATCAGGTGAGGGAGAGTGGCGCTGACGTTGACAATCAGAAAAATGGGAGAGAAGTTGGTTCGCGAAGACAGGCGGCACGTTCGCTCCAAAAGCGAGCACAGCTGCGGAACATCGGAGAAGGCTGATTGGACAACTTGAGGGAGCGGTTTGAGGGGGTTGTAGAGGCTGTTCCCCGCACAGATCCACGATCGGTCGAGAAGTCTGATTAACACGTCAATGAAGTCGGTTCGAGCTGAATCGTGTTTGGTTTCCTGTTGGTCAAGCAGATCGAGGCAGGCGATGATGGTTGATTGGAGAAGAGGAACATAGTCGCTGTCGATCAGAATCTGGACAAGATGAGAAGAGACAAAGGCAGACAGTACGTTCGAACGGACGTGAATTAACCACAAGAATGTCGAGGAGAGAGAGTCCATCACAAAGAACCTCCAGAACAGCGTTTCCGCTGAGAAGTGGTGATTCCGCGGGAAGTGTGGCGGAGAGAGCAGAGATGGTTCCATCCGAAGGCGATGATTCGGTGAAGAGCGACTTCATTTCCGAAACATGCTCGGCCAGTGTGGAACACAGCCGTCTTGCGAACGGGACAAGCTCCGACGAACTGTCAGTCGAACCAGAAGGCACTTTGAGCGTTCGGAGGAACGACTGAGCTTTGGAATTACGGTTGCTGCTGGTGAGGAGCGCTTTGAGTGCCATCTTCGAAACCTCGGGTTGTGGGGAGAAATACAGATGGGCCAAAATCTTTACATGTGGAATGGATGACGTTGAACTCTTCAAATGATCGATAAATGCGAAAATATTGGTTTGGTGGTGGGCGAGGACGGATGAAAACGATCGAGGGGTGGATGTCATCATCAAGAGACAATTGCCGATCTGGGACAAAATAATCGAAATGGGAGGAAGACAAACTTCAGTGATCACATTTTTATCCGAGATAGAGTCCATCCATGTGAGAAGGAAGGACGGGATCGACGATCGACAAATGAGATCCAATTCATCTTCCGATGTTTTCCCTGATCGGAGAAATCATGAAAAAGAGTCAAGATGAACATGAAGCATTGACAGACCAATCAGAGACAACAATTTCGGGAATGCAATCTGAGAAATGATGACAACAAAAGAATCACACTGATACATCACATGGTTGTGTCTTTTCACAATATTCCTCAAGAGGTTTGATGTACTCCATAGCAAGAATTGTTGCGAGGGTCAAATCAGATTCTGTCAAAATCAACAACGAGGTTTAATCAAATCTTGTCAATACAAACCTGTTGCAAGAATGAGGAGATCATTCAACGTCATTGGACGGAGTTGTGTGCACTCTCCACAAATCTGGCTTAGAAACATTTCAAGTATGTTCTGGAAAGATATCAGAGTGATCTCGAGAAAAAGTCGTCAAACTATTTCTTGCACTTCTGAGTTGTCAACTTGAGGAATGGGTAAAGTTGTGTCGACGAGCATGGTATATATTGGTGGTAAATATATGGGTAGATGTGTACTATTCGACAGAACACCGGATGGAAAAGTTCTGCGCCAGAAATCTTCACCAATGGTTTGATCAAGATTGATGATCTCAATGTCTTTCACTGACTATTCAGTTGTTTGAATCATTCACCCTGGTTCCACAATCAGAGTTCACAAAACCTCTTCTCGTTCTTCTCTTATGAGGTGATAACATTTATTTGCTTTTGGTTTCGATCTGACTGAACGAGCGAGGCCGATAATCTCTTCAGTTCTATTTTTCTCTGTGTCTCTATAGCGTGAACTTCATTATTTTTTCTTGTTCAAAATGACGAGCCCGTTCGCACCAGTGAGTCTGTTCCTCAATCTTTTCAGAAACAATCATTTCATGTCTTTTCTCAACTCCCCTAGTCCTTGAATCCTTTCCTATACCAGCCGATGCTGATCCATTATCTTCCCCTTCTAGATTTACCCCAAACAAGATCAGTGAAGATCAATCACATTTTCTTCCATCGTTCGGTTCATCAGTGTCAACAGTGCAAACATCTCCCTCAAAACTGCCAGTAGCCTCTATTACTTCTTCATCCACAAACACTTCTTCAGTTATCTCTGCCTCATCGACCTCTCTCTCCCAAATTTCGCCAAATCCCCCATCACTTCAACCGTATCCCGAAACAGAGTCGTCGTTCGGCATTCAACAAGCTCAACAACTCTCCACGTTGTCCTTTCCGTCCTCATTTGATGACTCCTCTTTCTTTCCCATCCCATCACTGTCTATCCTCTCCTCACCTCTCATCCAAACACCCTTCCAATCCTCGTCTCTCCAATCATTTGATATCCCCCAGCCAACATTCCACAATCTCCAACATGAGGCCATCCCTTCCATCATATCAGACATCTCCTACACCACACATCACTTTCCCTACGATGTGTCATACTCGTCAACATCAGACTCAGGGGGAATATCAGCAGAGAGCAGCCTTACGCAAGTTTCCCAATTTTCACTCTTGAATTCTTCGATCTTTGGGGAACCTATGTTCGTTGATATCGACGATCAGACTGTCGGAACGAATCAGGATCGACCTAAAATAATAAAAGCGCTGCCGACAGCTCAACTTGATGGGAAAACCAAGGATAGTGTAAAAAGAAAGAAATCAAAAAAGACAGGAGGTGAAGAGAAGGAATATCCTCTCCCTTTCCTCCCTGATCAACACGCAAACACCTTCCCGTACATCAACGACCAAGGCACATTTGGGTCATGGAACGAAGATGTGTGGAAAGAAGATCTGAAAATGGACGTAGACAAGGGCAGCCCACTCGAGCAACTGATCAAGGAAGCCAAGGAAACAGACAAACCATCACCAAACAAACTGCCCCGAAAGGAAAAAGAGAAAGGGGAAAACGAAGGAGAAGACGACACAGCCAGCGATAACTCGTTTGTTTCGATTCGATGGAACGAAGATGAGGAGAAGGAACAGCATGACGAGGATGGCACGAACGCGAAGCCCGGACAGACCAGACGAGAAAAAGAAAGGGAACGACAGCGTCTCCGCCGGAAAAGACGACGCGAGAAGATTGCATCGTTCAAAAAGAAGACGGAACAGCAGCTTCGAACGGAGGAGATGGACACAACAATAATCAAAGGACTCCACAATTCCACAAATCACACGGGTGTCAATGTTGAGTTGTTGCAAGAGGCACTCTCTTCGTCACTCGCACCGGGATTTTATCCAGCGTCTTCAAAAGGCCATCAAACAGAAGAAAAATCACACATTGCGGCAAAAGAGGATTTTCCGAAGCTACCAAATTCTGGTAAACAACAAATTGTGCCTCATCCCCTCAATCCACAACGGATAGAATGGGATGTTAAGGATTATTCGCGCGCTGGGAATCCCATTCTCCACGGAGGACCATCGAACAAACAATCATCAGCTCGCAGCGGTGAGATCAAAAACGGGATCCCTCACTCACGCCCAATTAATGCTCCATCCCCAATTTATCCAACCCCACAACCTCAATCACATTCTCCCAACCAACCTCCGCCACCGTCGAAACGCAGTCATCGACCCTCCGCTGCAGGAAGCATCCACTCAACACGCCCAATCTTTACTGCCGACAGTGAACCCCAGCCTGTACCCACACATCTCCATCAGGCGTCCACAAACACTCTTTCACTCCACACACTCCAAGCTGGAATTCCAGCACCAACAAGAAGCTTATTTCCTGCCCCGTCTGGTCACTCGCCTGGTGTCCATAATCTTTCTTCAGCCGGACAGGCTATCCAAGGTGGATTGCCACCACACATCACGTTCACTCCAACGACCCAACACATGTTGATCTCGTCGTCCCCAACAGTCGATGATCCACTTTCATCACAACACTCAACAAATACCTCCTCACATTCCACCCCAACCCACAATCGCTCTTATCCTCACTCGTCCACAATGCCAGCCACATCCACCTCGACACTCTCCATTACCGCCCCGCCTTTCACTGTATTGACAAAGAGATAAGCGACGCGATATCAACATCTTTGCCATGCCATTGCGTTTGCTTTCGGGACTGTCCTTCTTCCTTTCAACACTCGAGATACTTGCCTGTGCATCGTTTATGTTATCTTCCCTGAACTGTCCCAACAATATTTATTGTCATTGGTCGATTCGTTCGGGTATCCAATCTCTCTTCATTTTAATACCATGTTGTTATTGTTTTAACTCTTTTATTGTTCATGAACTCGTTTTTATGAATGGCAAATGAGATGGACAAAAACAAGAAGATTCTGCAAAAAATGAAGATTTAAGAACTAGATAATGTCTCTCCAGAAGATTGTTCACGTTTCTTCCGATGAGAATCCCAATCAATTGTCATCCCTTTTAGTGGATCGATGAGTGGAGTAACTTCTTTCTTTTTTCGTTCATATTCTGCTAGATATTCGTCATCAAACTGCATGAGCCTCTGCATAGTCTCAACATCGACCAGACCCTCAGTAGAATCTCCATTGATTGCTTTCAGCGTTTCTCCTTCCTTCAGAATCGTCTCTTCCTCAGTCCAATGATTCCAATCGATCTGGATATTCCATTTTCGTGGTTCCTTTGTTAGACGATCCCATATGCCAGGAGTCGCTTTTGGAAGAGCCAGAGTCACCCCTCGCGGTTGGATGTCCAGAATTGTCTGATCTGGGATGATTTGGTCAAATAAAACGATTTTCTCTTGATACTGTTGGCCATCGATGCCTCCGTGCACATTAAACGACACGTCACATTCACTGAGAGATATGTTTGCTGTATCTTTGTTGACGTTCGGAAGATCGACAGTGAAGAAAACATGAGAATGTCGTTGGGCCCATCGAATGGTAGGCGTTCTAAAGCGAGTAAGATGAAAGGAAAGTGAAATTTAACAGAACGAGAATACAGAAAAGGGTCTGGTGCTGGAGAGACAGATTCCATCACTCAGCGCCCATTTAAACAATAGTGAAGGTTGGACGAACCCACAACACCTTCTTGTTGATGCATTGTACTGCATAGAATGGTGTTAGCATTTCTTTCATGAAAAATAAGCCTTAGAATCATCGTGATGAAGTGATTTATCTTCACTTCGTCAAGTCAAGTAAACACGAATATCATGAATTTAAACTGGTCAACAAGGACAATTCATGCTTTCAATGGGACATTGGCGACGCTTATCCTGTTGATGAGAGATGAAGCAGAGAATCTCACAGAGAATCTGTGGTGATGCAGCATCTCGACAACAATGTCTCTATAGTATAAATTGGCATCATCAATGACGAGCCTCATATGAATCCCTTGCTGTTGCATCCTGTTAAAGACAACAGACGCATGAAGGACACACAAATCCTGAGCTTCAACGAATTCGAGATCCTGCATTCGGCTTGCAAGGGCAAGTGGAAAAGCAGCAGAGTGAAGGAAAATATAGAAATCAGGGAGATGGTGTGAGAGAGAACAGAATAGGGAGGTGATCGTTGTTCCAGGTGGACCAGAAGAGATGAATTTTGAACATCTCACCATATTTGGGAGAAGAGGTGTTAAAAATGGAACATATAAGCTCAGTGGGATGATGTTGAGGGAATAACCTGCGTAGATGCAGCGGAGAAGGAGATTAAACGATGAATTTCTTTCTATTGGGAGATCTTCTACGACGAATGGATCACGAGAGAAATAGTACTTCAGAAATGAACAGCAAGCGAGGCACTTTTGCTGAAAGATATTGTTTTGTTCTGGATCCCGAGGAGGGTCAGGAAGCTCTGAAACACAGAATGACGAAAGAAGAGTGGATGATACGCATTAAGAGGTCATTGAGAGAGTTGATCTGCTCAGTCATTGAGGTATCGATAAAGTCATCAGTGGAATTCAGATCAGTGCTCATTACGGCGAAATAATTGGAAGGTAGGAGATCAGAGAGATCAAACCGAATCAAAATCTATAGACTTCCAGAAGGACTTTTTTGTTGAATACAATCAGGGAAAACATCATGGTTTCCATAAAACTCCTGAAGTGTCCCTTCTGAACACCATATAATTGAATGTGAACAGCAAAAGTTGGCTCAACTCAACACGAAGCTAACTTATAATCCAAGAAGAAATGTCTGAAAAGGAAGAATGGTTCTCAATAATCATCTATATAGCACGAGTTTCAGAGTTTTGACAGCACTCATCCCAAAGGTTAACGTGGAATGGTCTCTCTAAGAAGTGAGCAACACACATTCATTCATGCCGTTGCTGGAGACAAAACCGTTCCCAAAGAGAAGGATGGATAGACATTCTCTTGAGGAAAAGAGCGAGATTGTTTTTATTTTGATTTAAAGCCTCAATCTTGCGATGACAGAGAAAATGTGATCTTGCGATTTAGCTTGTGTGTATCGGTCTTTTCCACCAGATCAAGGAAGACTGATTAGATTCAAGCAAAAATTTACCCGCCGCTCATCTGCCAAAGTCAGCATCAAGCTAGGACAGGATCAGGGGAGGGATCAATTTGTTTAGCCCATAGTTTGGACAAAAGAATGTGATCTGCCCACTTGTAGAGATGTTCTCATCACAACACTTCACCCATGTTCCTCCGACCCAGGTCTGTGCAAGTATCCACCCTCTACCACCCTCGTTCCAACCGTTAACACCGATTAATGACTCCCCGGACTACCTTCTTAACGGTCTCCCGAACTGGGAAGACTCGCCCCTCAAATGTCCGAACTTGAGTCCATGGCTCGAATGTGAAACACACCACGATATTATGATTATCGAGAACTATCAAGTCCCATCCAATTTCTTCTTCAGACATTACTTGGACTTGGAACGAGAGTCGGCCGACAAAACAGAGCCGATGAAGCTTCTAGTGGAACGCACAGCCTCCCACCTCGCCAAATATACTCAAAGTGATCCTAACTGCATGCAACCACACATTCTTAGTCTCTGCAACTATTTCAAGCTCGACGAAGAAGTCTGTTCATTTTATCACACCCTTATCTTGTACCTCTTCAGGTATTTCTCACTGCAGTTATTGTCCTTACCCGATATTTGTCTGTTGTGGGTCTGCCCGTTGATTTCTCTCCGATTATATCCTCTCTTTCGCTCATCTGTCATCACCACTCAGGTTCTATCCTCGAAATCAAGAAAGACTCAGAATTGTTCTATCTTCTTATTCTTTGTATTCTTATTGCTCTCAAGGTCTGGTCTTCATCCCCATTATCATCATATTCAGGGCCTCCTCGACGTTCCCGTAGATTCAGGCTCGATTGCCCGGTCGCTTAAACTGGAACCGTCGCGTATCTTCCACAACGAAGTCCAGATTCTTGCAGCACTAGATTTTTCGTTATACTTTGCACAAACAGACGTCAACGAGCTGAGTACCATCTTCCCACTGGAAGGGTTCTTATGCTTCACATACTCGTCCCAGCTGCCTCTGGTTGGACTCGGAAGGTATTTATCACAACTTAATTCCACTCGTCCCATCAACATTTGCCGGAATAACGTGGAAAATGGGGAAAGCGTCCCGTTCATACCATCAGCGATCTCCACGTTTATTCTCGAAAATGACAAGCGGGGTGATATTGTCTCGTTTGTTGAATCGGTCATTGCACCAACCTCGCCCGATTTTCAAGCATACAATCAACACACACCAAGCCAAAGTGTCGATCAATCGATGCTGGGTCAGAAGACAGCCGAGCCTTCCAAAACACACTCATGGTCTAATATTCCCGCATCGAAACTGATGTCAGTTCCTACCTTCATCCCTCGCCTCGCAATCGAGAAGCAGGAACCGATCGACACACACATCGCATTTCACCAGTTCCAATACACCGCTAACGTTCCCTCGGTTTTATACTCATACCCAATGGTGTTTACACCTGCACCAATCTGCGCGTCACCACAGGACATCTATTTCGGGCGAAACCCACCATCAGATTATTCGGTGGCTCAACCCGACTACCAGCCGTGTCATTACGGCACGTGCTGGCAGGATGGATGGTGAGGGAGATTGGTGGCATACTCTGACGATCTTCAATGGATATCGTACGATTGAAGTTACTTCTGTGAGAGCATTTGGTTGTCTCTTTGCGCACACCAGGGATAATCAATAAATGATAGTTTATTATTGTTCAGATTGTGTTTTCGGAAAAGATTTGACAGAGAGTCAGTGAAAGAGATAGAGATAACGATACTGATCACACCCTTGATGAATCCTTCTGAAGCACAATTCTTCCATCCAGTGTTCTGTCGACAGTAAACATATACCCATCTATTCATTGTTCCGAAATACTATGCTCGTCGACAAGAATTCAATCACTCCCCAAATTGACAGCGCAGAAGCGAAACAAACAGTTTGACGACTTTTTCTCGACATCACTCCGACATATTTCCAGAGCTTTCTTGAAATTTTTCTCACTCAGATCTGTGGAGACTGTGAAACACTCCGTCTAATCATGCTGAATGGTCTCCTCATTCTTGTGACAGGTTTGTCTGGACATGCTTTCATTCATTCTTGTTGATGATTTTGACAGAATCTGATTGGGCCCTCTCAGCAATTCTTGAAGTGGATTACATCAAACCTCTTGAGGAATATTGTTCAAAGACACAACCATGTGATGTTCCAGTGTGATTCTTTTGTTGTCATCATTTCTCAGATTTCTCTCCCAAAATTGTTGTCTTTCATTGGTGTTCTCCTGACTTCATGTTTTCATCATTGTGTTTTCGTGTTTTATTTTATCAGCGAAATCATCAGAAGGTGAATTGGATCGGATTTGTGGATCGTCGATTCTGTCCTTCTTTCTCGAATGGATGGTCTTGGCAAAGAACGACACTGTGATCACTGAAGTTTGGCTTCTTCCATATTTCGATTATTTTGTCCCAGATCGGAAATTGTCTGTTGTTGTGGACTTCCACTCCTCGATCGTCTTCCATCTTCCTCGCCCACCACAAAACCCAATTTCTCGCATTTATCGATCATTCTAAGAATAAAAAAGCATCCATTCCACATTTGACTACTCTTGCCCAGCTGTGTTTCTCCCCACAACTCGAAGTGTCGAAGCTGGCTCTCACCGCGCTTTTCCCCAAAAGTCGGTCTGATTATGAAACACGCTCCTTCCTCCGAACACTCAAAGTGCCTTCTGGTTCGAGTGGCAGTTCGTCGGAGCTTGTCCCATTCGCAGGACGGCTTTGTGGAAGACTGGCCGAGCATGTTTCGGAAATGAAGTCACTCTTCACCAAATCGTCACCCTCGGATGGAACCATCTCTGCTCTCTCCGCCACACTTCCCGACGAATCACCACTTCTCAACGGAACCTCAAAGTTGCACATACTTGGTGACGGATTCTCTCTCCTCGTCTCACTGCCCTTTAACAAGGACTACACATCTCAAGAAGTATGTCTTTGTCGATTCTCTTCTTGTCCAGATTCTGATCGACAGCAACTATCTTCCTCTTCTCAAATCAACCATCATCGCCTGCCTCGATCTGCTTGAGCAACAGGAAACCAAACACGATTCGGCTCGAACTGACTTCATTGACGTGTTAATCAGACTTCTCCGCAATTCTTTGCTCAATGCTGCCACCAGCCTCCACAACCCTCAAAAGCCACTCCCCCAAGTTGTCCAATCAGCCTTCTCCGATGTTCCGCAGCTGTGCTCGCTTTTGGAGCGAACGTGCCGCCTGTCTTCACGAACCAACTTCTCTCCCATTTTTCTGATTGTCAACGTCAGCGCCACTCTCCCTCACCTGATTCCTCGCATGCTGGAAGAAGATATAGTCAAACGAATGATTGACGTCACCAATTCGATGACAGTTCCAATCACATTTCGTCAACTCCATTTGGATCTCATCTGGTCCATCAGTAACCTGATATGGATTCCGAAAGACATCACGAAAGACAAAGAAGAGCAGATGAGAATCCGCAAGTTGCAGTTTGAACGTGTGCTGCACCCAGCCAAGCAATATCTGCTGTTCATTCTCCAGCGAGAGGAGTTCATTCCGAAAGATGGTCCAAAAGACAAGGATATGCCAAGTCCAATCTTGGATCTTTTAAAACAGACATTCTTGCTCCAGCGAGATCTGTTCGAAGTTGGTGAGATTGTGGAGACAGGAAGAGAGGAATGGGAAGTGGGGTGGTTGGTAGAGAAGACAAAAGAGAAAGATTTGGGGGTGAGACTGAAGATAGTCGGAGAAGACGATGTGAAAATGAGGGCGAATGAGAATGAGAGATGGATGAAGCGAGTGGAGAGGCGACGAGAAGCAGGACATGAAGATGCGATGGAAGGATGGCTGACGCGAAGAGACTGGAGAGCACAATCAAAGATTGTGGAATACCTGAGACGTGTGAGTGAGGCGAACGGGATGAACCGCACGATGTGAGAAAGATTGTGAGAGATTCTCGTAGCAGAAAGTGAATTTCACGTTTCACGTCATGGTTTGATAATTTTGACTCACTGTTGAACAAAACAGAGGTAAAGGGAGATAATAATGTGCAAATCTGGCAAGTTGTCTCTGCATACACTATCACCCTTAATAAAATATCATTCATGCTCTGTTCAATCATCTTCGTTCTGTGCAAGTTATCTCACGCTGCCAGTATCCAAGACCTTGTTGATGCGTTCTCGGCCAACTCGAATACCCTTCTTCTCTCCGAAGCAGAGTACGACGGCGAGGATGTCGAACTGAAACATTCGAATCTTCGCTTCATTGGACAAGACCACTCGATCATTGTTCAACCGGAAGTTGCCTCAAATGGACTCTTCGTTGTGCTGGAGATGTCACACTCTCTCGAAAACGTGAGCCTGTCGATGAATGGAGCTTCGTCGTTCGTGTTCGTGTCCTCCGACTCTTCGTTTGAGTTTGTCGACTGTGATTGGGCTGACAACCGCGTTTGCTCGCCGATTGCAGTTGCCGCAGGGGGTACAGTTGGATTCACTGGATTCCGGATGGAATCGACGCTCGTTGAAAAGTCGCTCGTGGACTCGACATCAGCAAACACGACAGTGAGTGTCTCAGCGTCCGCATACAAGAATGTGACCGTGACATCGACATCACCAATGCTGTGCTCGACTTCGACGAGATTTGTGAAGATTTCTTCGAGTTCATTCAAAACGATCACTTTCGTCCCCGCATCGTCCAACGAAGACACCGACGACACTCTCAATGCCGAAGAGCCGACGAAGGAAGCAAATGAGCTGGTTTCAGTGACAATCTCGTCGTCGTCGTTCAATGATTGTGAAGCGGCGCTGGAGTTCACGATTGTCCCCGCTCTCTCCGCAACAAGCTTTGAACTGTCGTCGTCGGACTTCAACCACTGCGGGCTTGCCAAGGCTGTGCCGGAATATGTGACAAACGGGCCACAGAAGATTCGAATCTCGTCGTCGTCGTTCTCGAACCAAAATGTGGGGATTGGCGGGAAAGCGGGATTTTTGACATTTGACTCCGAAAATGGGGAGCTGGAGATCACTTCCAGCTCGTTCCACACATTCTCGACGACAGACGGGAGTGGAGTGTTGTGTTTCAAGAAAGGGTCTCGACTGACGCTGAAGAGCACGACATTCTCGACCGTGACATCACTCGGAGCGTTGTCGGCGTGTGTTGTGATTGAAGCAATTCCGCAGAACTTGGTGATCAGAAAGTCGTTCTTCCGAAACTGCCGCTCTTCTGGAAAAGGTGGAGCGATTGTTGTGGGAGTGGCAAAGAACGAAACCGAACCGTCAAATTCAGAACAGAATATGATCTCGTCCGAGTCGCTGTACGACAACTGGTTCTGGGGGAACACAGGAACGAAAGCATCCGACATCTTCATCGAGGAGTCCGCACTCGCATACTTCGATTGCGACTCCTTCGATTGCGACTCGTTTGGTGAGATGAGCTCGTACAGCTCTTCTCCGCATGTTTTGGATGCTTCGGGAACGAAATACGCGCTTCCTGTGTCGATCTCTCGTCTGCTGAAGCGGTTTGTGTGGTCGTTTGTTGTGTTTGGGGTGGGGCTTGTTGTGGCAGTGGCTGGGATTGTGATGTGCTGTGTTGGGGTGTGCTGCTGCGGGTGCTGCCCGTGCTGTTGCTGCCGTCGAGCACGAAGATGTTGTGGGAGTGGGCGAATGCGAGTGTGCTGCGAAGACGACTCCGTGCCGCACTCTGAATGCCAGCCTGCTCAACACGCTCCAAACGTGCCCCTCCAACCGAATGCGAACCAGCCTGTTCAATATGTGTATGCGATGCCTCCCAGCCATCCCGCGCAGATGCAATATGCAGTGGGGCAGAATGGAGTTGCTGCTTTTCCATCTGAATCTGCTGTTGTCGTGACAGAGCAACCGAATGAGTCTTCCTCGTTGCCATCGAAGACCAGTTAATTTTGGGCATGTGATATCCATTTTCGATATTTTTGGTGTCTGCCTTGTCAACCTTAGTTCTGTTCTTTCTCGCATTTCTGATAGTTCTGTTGATTTGAATGACTTTTGACAAAATTGTGATTCCTGAGGATTTCCAGGACCCTCTAAAGAACCAAGCGTCTTCACCAGGCACCAGAGAGAAGGTAATCTTCCCCGAAATGATTGAATTGAGATTTCTCAGTTTCTAGAAAAACAGAAAAAAAGATGGTGACGTGAAACGTGAAATTTACATCCAATATTCAATATTTCTCCATCTTCTCCATCTTCGACTGTTCATCCCACTCTCGTTTCTCACATGCCTTAGATAGTTTCCAATCCTGCTCTGCCATCCTGTGTCCCTTTGCGTCAGCCATCCTTCCACCGCATCTTCATGTCCAGCTTCTCGTTGTCTCTCCACTCGCTTCTTCCATCTCGACTTCGCATTCATCTTCATTTTCACATCGTCTTTTCTGATCCTCTTCAGTCGCTCCCCCAAATCATCCTCGTTTGTCTTCTCCACCAACCACCCCACTTCCTACTCCTCGCTTCCTGTCTCCACAATCTCACCAACTTCGAACAGATCTCGCTCGAGCAGCAATGTCTGTTTCAACAGATCACCGATTCGAAATGACAGACTAAAGCTGCTCGAGACCTCATTCGGAATGAACTCCTCCCGCTGGAGAATGAACTGCAGATATTGCTTGGCTGGTTGCAGCACACGTTCAAGGATAAGGATTCGGGCTCTTTTTCTGTCTGTTCCCCGATGGACGATGCAGAAGTGTTTTTCCATCAGCTCGGCCAGGGTTCGGATGAGAGAGTGATGGAAATCAAGGGTTGTGGTTTGAACTAGCATCGGCCTGGATGCGTCTATCACTCGTTCAACCAAATTCTCCTCCAGCATGCGAGGAATCAGGCGAGGGAGATACACGTCGATGTTGATGATCATTGTCAGATGAGAGAGGTGTGTTGGTGATGAGTGGCGGCAAGTCCGCTCCAAAAGTGAGCACAGCTGTGGAACATCGGAGAAGGTGGATTCGACAACTGGATTGAGTGGTTTGTGACAGATGCAGCAAGCAGCAAGGTACCACAAACAGTCAAGAATATGAATTAACATTCCAGTTCGGCCTGAAGGGGGGCAATTCGATTCTGTGTCCTCGTTCTCAAGAAGATCGAGGCAGAAAAGGATGGTTGATTTGAAAGGATGAACAAGAGTGAAGTCGATCAGAATCTGAACAAGATGAGAAGAGACAAAGGGATACATCTTGAAAGGTGGCGAGCATTGAAGGGAGAAGTGAGTTGAGGAGAGAGAGCTCTTCACAAAGCTGTTCCAAAACAGTGGTTCCGCTGAGAAGTGGTGATTCGGAGGGATGGATGGTGGAGAGAGCAGAGATGGTTCCATCCGAAGGCGACGATTCGGTGAAGAGTGACTTCATTTCCGAAACATGCTCGGCCAGTGTGGAAGACAGCCGTCCTGCGAACGGGACAAGCTCCGACGAACTGTCTGTCGAACCAGAAGGCACTTTGAGTGTTCGGAGGAAGGAGCGTGTTTCTGAATCAACTTTGCATCGTTTAGTGAGCACTTTCAGAGCAATCTTCGATACGTCGAGTTGTGGGGAGATACAAAGACGGGCCAGAACCGTCAAGTGTGCAAAAGATGATGTTTTACTTTCACAATGATCGAGAAGTGCGAGAAAGTGGGTTTTGTGGATGGCGAGGAAGGAGGAATACGATCGAGGAGTGGAAGCAAACAACAAAAGACAATTTCCGATCTGGAACAAAATGATCGAAATATGGAAGAAATCATACCTCAGTGATCATATTTTGATCCGAAATTGAGATTATCCATGTGAGAAGGAAAGTTGGAATCGACGATCGACAAATGCGCTCCAATTCATCTTCCGATGTTTTTTCTGATTGAAGAAATCATGAAAAGAGTCAAGATGAACATTAAACATTGACAGACCAATCAGAGACAACAATTTCGGGAATGCAATCTGAGAAATGATGACGAAACAAGAATCAAACTGGAACATCACATGGTTGTGTCTTTTCACAATACTGCTCAAGAGGTTTGATGTAGTCTACATCAAGAATTGCTGAGAGGGCCCAATCAGATTCTGTAAAAAATATCAACAACATGGAATGAAAACATGTCGAAACAAACCAGTCGCAAGAATGAGGAGATCCTTCAACATCTTTGGACTGAGTGTTTTCGATTTCCCGCAGATCTGGCGTAGAAGCGCTTCGACCGACTTCTGCAAACATTTGAGAGCGATGTCGAGAGAAAATCGTCAAACTGTTTGTTTCGCTTTTTCCGTGTTAATCTCAGTATGTACTGATGTGTTGTCGATAAGCATGGTATTTCTGGGCGATAAACAGTTGAGGATCTGTCGAATGCTCGATAATACACCGGATAGGCAATTCATCAGCCAATTTGAGTCTCCAATGGTTTGATCAGATTAGACTGTCACGGATTCATACAACCACAATGGAAACAGAAACCGAGAATAGGTGACATGAATGAAGAGATTTAGATTGTTAAAGTATTGTTGGCCGGATGTTTGTTCTTTAATCGTCGAAATCGTCAGCGGAGATGGCTCGTTCCTTGGCGGTTGGGTTGAGGAGTGATGGAGGGCACAATGCTTCAGATTCTGAAGATTGTGGGTTCGAGAGACAGGATTTCGGCAGCTGTCTTTGGATGATGGCCAAACACTGGAAGTCCAAGCTTGACGAATCAAAGCGGCCGGGTATCGCTGAGAACACGTGAATATCGCACGTGCAACCAGCAGTTCCTGATTTGCTTTGAAATGTTCTAGTTTCAACTTCCGGTGATTGGGCATCATCCCAAACGAGCTGATTGGTTCGCTGCTTCTTCTCTTCGATGAGAGGTGACAGTGTTGATAATTCGGCTTTCCAAACGAATAAAACCTGCAATTGTCCAGTCCCAGGCTGATCATTCAATAAAGCGATCCACAAAAATGTGATTGATGTCCTCATTTCGAGAGAATCTTCGTTGTAACGTTTTCCTGAATGGTCAGCCAGGAACAGGAAAATCGCAGAGAATGATCTCAATCCAATCAGGAGACTGTGGAATCGAAGCAAGGAGGTCCAGGTGGACAGCATCTTTTTCTTCCTGAGCAAGTTATTCCAGAGGTTCTAACAAACGCACCTTTGCTCCAAGTTTGTTTGCTCATGTCAATGATAAGAATGGTACACGATGGAAGGAAGGACAAGAATGTAAAGAGGAATGTTCAGTTTGACATTAATATCAAACGATCACAGAGAAATACAGGTGCCTATTTGGGTTGGTTGTCATATTTCGCTTCCATGTCTTCCGTGCAGGAACACTGTGTGAGAATGAGAAGAAGAGGGAATGGGAACACATTCTGACAAGTGAAGTTGAGCACAGATTCCTCGAGTCGTGTGAGCGATAAATTGAGTTAGTTTCTGGGTTCGATCGACTTCTCATCGAATGACAGGAAGGCCCCGTGTGATCCAATCACAACCTAGAATGAACAAGACTCAGCTGCCTGTAGATATTCCAACTATCGATCCAGATTGCGTCTCTCTCTTGAGGAAATACTCTCGTCAAGAATTGTCTTTCGAAGACGAATCAAAATTGTACAACTCACTTGTCTCGCTTGTAAAGGCCCAATATCCATTTGATGATGCCCTCCAAGACAATATCGTCTATTTTCTGAAGCGTCTTGAGTATCGACTTCTTGGCTCCAAATCACTCTTCCATTATCTGACCTATCTGGTACCTGATGGGAAAGAAACGTCTACCGGATTCATTGATAGTATGATCACGCTCTTGTCATCACCGCACACGAAAATAGTTGCAGCAGCTCTCTCATACTCAACAGACATTTTCATCGGACTTTATTCTCGTCACCGATTGCGATTTTTAAGCAATTATTCTCTTTCCACCATCATACCACTTATTCACCCCCATTCTCTTCCAATTACGGCACATTCAGCTCTTCACAACGATGTCGTCCGATTCATCAAAATGTGTGTGGAACTCGCCATTCCTGAAGACTACTGCTCTTCATTATATTCAATCGTCGAACACCACAAATGCAGTGAATTTATCTTTCATGAAGTTCTTGTTCCATCGTCCCAATATCTACGATTTCTCTGCCAGAACCGGAACATCCTCAGTGGAGAACTGTTGAAATCATTCATCGAACTTTTGGGCAGACTTCTTCTAATTGGCCCTGTTCATATCCCCACACTGCAATTTGTGCTCTCATCCCAAATTATCCTGACTAATCACAGTTTTCTCTCGGCCGTCGAAAATAATTCCGTACACTCGAATCATCTCTATTACATCCGCATTTTACTCAACCCAAGTAATTACAAACGTCCAGAAGTGGTCGTTCGATCAAGAAAACAAATGCGGCAGGCTCTGATGGCTGAAGCTTTCGAGGATAGATTCGAACAGGCTCTGAGATGCAACAAAGGTCTAAACCAACATGTATTTTATTTAGACGCATGTGTCTCAATCTCACGCTCTCTGGGACTGAATGTGAGGATACTGTAGGCTGTTGGAATTCGACACGGTTAACTCTTTTCTTTGTCACTTCACTCTTCATCCATTTCGACGAAAACCTCCAATCGACACTGGTTTGAAACAACTTGTTCATCATAAGGTCGGATTGTTTGAGTTCTGGAAGCATCTTTGGATGAATAAGCAACTTTCACCACACTTTTTGTTAAATCCATATTCCTGGTTTTGTTGCTGTGATGCTCCTCATTCGACATTTTGATTAACTATTTAGCAATTCCATGAAACGGTACACACTATGAGAGCTGAATTTTATCACAGGTGGTTTGGATCGTCTGAAATGTGGTCTGATTGGTTTTCTGGGTTCGATCGAAAAATGGATGAAGAATTGACTACTGCTCTGAACAATGGGGATTTGGAGAAGGTGAAGCTGTACTTTGATGGACACAAGGACACTCTGAGCAACACTGCTTTGATGACGATATTTTTGAAGCGTTTGTTGGAAGTGAACGATCTGGGGATTATGAAATGGATTCTCTCCGAACACGGTATTTTTGTTTGTTGGAGTTGATTTTGTGTGCTTTTTCAGACTTTAGGAATTGGGAGACCGAAAACGGGAGATCTCTTCTTCACATTGCGATTGAGTTTGTTTTTCTGTGAAGGAACAATGATTCTGGATTGACTCTTCGACTTTTTTGGGATTTTGAAGATCTTATTCCGTTTTCATGAACTTTTATATCATGATTCTTTGTATCTCGCCTTCTCCTCATGTGTTTTGTTTTTCTGTCCTCTTTTGTGGGATTAGGATGGGATCGTATGAGATTGTTGCAGAGATTTTGGAGAGGTATGGAGTGAGTGAGAAGCGGGACAAGGACGGGTTCACAGGACTGCATGAAGGAGTGTTTCGTGGAAATCGCAAGATTGCTGTTGAACTGGTTTGTGGGCGAGACATTATCTCCTTTTTGTTGTTTGTCTTGTCACATCATTACCTTCTCTGTTCTGCATTTGGATAATTTCGATTATTCTCTCTCTTCTTGATTGATTGTTCTTTCCTCTCATTCTTTCGATGCAGCTGACTCGAGGTCTCTTTGTTGATGACACGGACAGCGACCTGCACACGCCGCTGCATTGGGCTGTGCACAGGAATGACTTTGAGATTGCGTTTGTTCTTGTGTATTGGGTGTGTGCTCGCTTGTTGTGATGTGTTTGAGGGAGCGAATGTGAATGCCCGCGACAAGACAGGCCAGTCTCCTCTGCACTTTGCGTGTCTGAACGGGAACGGGAAGCTGATTGATCTTCTTGTGAAGGGCGGGGCAGACGTGAAGGTGTGATTCTGTCGCTCCTCGTCTCACTCTTTGCTTGTCTTCGTTTGTGTTGTGTGTCTTTTGGGTTTGGCAGATGAAAGACAATTTGGGGCAGACGCCGTCGCTGAAGCTGTTGGGGGTGATGGGTCGACTGTCGCAGGAAGAGGCAGAAGAGATCCAAAAATCGGTGTGAATCATCTCTCCACTCCATCTCCCTCTCATCTCCTCTCACTCTCCCTCCTCTCTCACTCTCCCTCCTCTCTCACTCTCCCTCCTCTCTCACTCTCCCTCCTCTCTCACTCTCCCTCCTCTCTCACTCTCCCTCCTCTCTCACTCTCATCTCTCTTCTCATCTGTCTCTCTCTTTTCATTTTGTTGTGCTTCCAGCTGAAAGGACACTCGTCGAAAGGGAAGAACAACCTGTGCATTGGGAAGGACGTTGTGATTGTGATTGTTCTGATCCAGACACTTCTGATGTGTGGACTCAGTTTGCATTCTCCTCTCTTCACTTCTCTCATCTCTTCCACTTCTTCTCCTCTCTTCACTTCTGCTTCTCTCTTCACTTCTCCTCTCTCCTCTTCCACTTCTCTCCCCGTTTTGAGATCTGAGGATGAAGGCGTGGGCGTGGATTGTGATTTTGGGATACATTTTTGTGGTTGAGGTTCTGAACGTTGTTCTGTTCGTAAAAAATCCAGGCCGCGTTGTGCCGCCAGACGCGAGGGAGATGGAAGAGGTGTGAGCCGACGAGACTTGTTGCTTGTTCTTCCTCTTCTTCTCTTTCCCTCTCATCCCCTCCCTTCTCCTCTTTCAGTATCTGTTGGAGGGGGAGTTGGGAGTTGTGTGTGTTGTGTGCAAGCTGATCCGACCGCCTCGCTCGAAGCACTGTGGAGTGTGTGGGCATTGTGTGACGCGATTCGACCATCACTGTGGATGGATTGGTGTTTGCTGTTCTTCGTTGATTCCTCTGTTTTGGGATTTGTGCTCGTCAGAACGATGTTGGGGCTGGGAACCACGCGCTGTTCCTTCTGTTTCTGCTGCTGTTCATGGTTGGGGATGGGGTGGCGATTGCTCTTCTGATTGCCTGTCTGTTCTTTCCCTCTCTCTTCTCTCCTCTTCTCTCTCACTCTCCTCTTCTCTCTTTGTCTGTTCTTCTCTTTGTGCAGGTTTTGTTGTGACGGCGAAGAACATTTCCGTCGGACGAGCGTATGCTGTGAACTGGTCGTCGTTTGTGTCGCTTCCGGCGCTCGTCTTCGGATTTGTGTTTCCAGCCCAGCTTCTGATGCAGCACATGGTTGCGGGAGCACACAACCTGACGACGAACGAGATGATGAATGCACAACGATACGAGCGATTCTGGGATGTGTGAAGAGAGTGGGATTCGTTCACTATCACTTTCTGTCTCATCATCTCAACTCTCATTTCCTCTTCTCTCCTTTCATCCTCACTTCTCTTCTCTCATCTCCTTCACATTCATCTCTTCTCTCACCGTTCAGAACGGCCGATTCACAAACCCACACGACCGTGGATGCTGTGCGAACCTTCGAGAGCTGTTCTGTGCCTGCTGTCTTCCCCGCACGCTGCACCCAACGACGAGACACAACGAGGACGGGCACGAACTGATGGGAAGAGAGGAGGGCCTTCCCGACGAGTGAGACGAGCTGAGACTCGTCCGAACTATGTTTCACTTCACTTATCTGTTTCTTTCGAGTGTCTCTGTTTTGGCATGACGAACTGAAGCTCAATCGAATGATGAAATGAGAGATGGTTGAGACACAATCACAAACCAGAGCAGGTGGTCTCAAGTGAGGTCCTTGCTTTTGTGTCTAAAGCGGTCATTTGATGGTGATTTGGAGATCGTTTCTGTTTATGGGCCAGAAAAAGGAATTCGACAGTCTTCGAGCCATATGAATACTGTTAGGCCTTCAGCGAAACGTCCCCCACAACCTGAACTCCATGTGAACAAGCAGACATCCACAAGTGGACAAGTGTCAATTCATACAATTGTCTTTCCATTCGACAATCGTTCCCAACGCAACGAATCACAACATTCAATCCGTGCAAAATCTCTCCCTAAGCGGCATCATACACACACAAAGTCAAAGTCGTTGCAAATGTCTGGTGTTCCCATCAAAGGATCTCCGCCGATGAAGAGGAACGTCAAGCAAGGCTCACAAATCTCCTCTCTGAATCATAAAGTTCAAGACAAAGCAACTTGTGCGAACAAAGTGACACATGGGGACATGCACACCCTTCCCCAACAAGAATCCATTGCACCACACCAGTCCGCCTCTCTGACAACCGTTTCGTCTCACCCACCCACTCCTGACAGTCTCCAGATTTATACTCCCTTCCTGAACTGGCATCGGAGTGATCCCGTCACAACTGATTCTAAATCGCTTGTCTTCATCTCTCTTGTGTCAATGGTCAGAGATGGCTATGAGTTTGATGAAGAACTTCTTGAAAAAGCATCCTCGTTTCTTTCTTTGCTCGTCGAGACCAACCAATGCGCACAGGACATCGATTCTTTCATTCAGGCAATTGGACAAGGATCCACCAATCCGGCTGCAGTGTTCATGGATTTGATGACTGTCCTCCTCTCGTCACCCAATAAGTCGATATTTAAGAAAACTTTCAACTTCTTTCGTCGATGCTTCGAATGGAGCTCACCATCAAACTGTCTGGCCCTTCTCACCTCCAAACTCATTCCCAAAGTCCTTTCAACACCTTCCTTGCGGAATCACTCTATATTTAAGGATGAAATCATCGTAGAAAACATAGTCATGATTCTGAAACGCTGCCTCTGGCTCACCTCCACAAACAGTAACCCTTTTCTTCATACACCCCCAAACATGGACCCTCAATTGATTCGAGAGGTGGTGCTGCATGATGTGTTGATCCCATCGGAACAATCTCTCGTCCAGATCAGTCGCCATGGTCATCTTTGGTGGTGCAAGGGTACGGAGATGCACACATTCCAAGTATTGTTGAATATCTTTGAACTGAGTGCAAAACACCAACCCTCACTGCATTTTGTCTCTTCTTCTTCCATCCCAATGGTCTTCGCGTCACTCCTCTCAAAAGGGGAAGACCAATTCACCCGCCAAAACATTATCTGGAAAATGAACCGCATTATCAGCGGATGGAAGATCAATGGAGCGGAAACTGTGGGCAGAGGGAGAATATTGCTGCAAACACTGGAACGAGAAGGGTTCAGAGACCATCTCGAACAAACACTGTTTTGCAACAAAATAGAGATTTTTGCTGCGATTATGGAACGCGATTCATACCAAATCATGACTTCGTTGGGAATGAACTGACGCATCAAACGATAAAGGCTTCAAGAGAACTCAACTCGAATTCTCGCTGTCCACCTCTGATTTCATCCACAATTGCTCCAACAATAGTGAACCCTGATGGTGCAAGCCATCATTCTTCTTTTCCTGTTTTGGCTGGTGTGTTCGTCGTTTATGGTCATTCCTCGTTTCGAAGCATTTTTCTTCTTCCTTGTCTTTGATATCGGATTTCTTTGTTCGCATGCACCTTGCTATGCACTTTAAGCTTTTCAGCCGATTCCTGGATCCTCCCCATCCACTTCTGTCCAAAATGAGCCGACCATCTTCCGACCGAGATTTTGGGACGAATGTGAACGGAAGGAAATGAGTATTTTAGTGAGCTGATTATTCAATCTGTTTTGATTCTTTTGCGGTTGTGTGTGTATCTCTAAGCATCTTCAAAACCACACATTCGACGTCACTTGTCATTTTGTCTCAAAACCTCTATATTCGGAGATATTTTCAATGTATCGAACAGATTATTTGTTTTAAGAGCGAAATTTGTTCTTAAATCACTCGAAGTGAAATGTGCAATGCAGAGAAGAATGGATTGTTGCCTGCACACAGCGATCCACGATGGTGTGACGTGCGTGGAGCGAATTCTCGTGTTTGAGATGGTGCTGTGAAGAAGAATGAACGTTGGTGTGTTCGTGAAGGGCAGAGTTTCTGAATGACGTGTGAAACTCCGTCCTCAAAAGAAGAAGGTTGAGATAGGATGACGTGATGAAGAAAGTCGACATAATAAAGAGACGTGTCGAGACGAGGAATAAAAAACATCAGATGACGTGAACGTGCAATCACAAATTATGAAGTTGGACTGGATTGGGAGGGACCAGTGCTTCTGGCTTGTTTTCATTCTTCTCAAGCTCTTCCAGCAGCTTCACAGCATCCGCTGCTGTCGGTCGCTCGCTGGGACTTCGATGAATGCAGCGGATGATCGCGTCGGAGAACTCGTCGGGGTGGATGTGCTCCATGTCAAGCTGCATCCCAGCTCCCAACACTCGTTGAGCATTCGCTGCATCCAGTTCTTTCATCGGAATCTCTTCCGTCTCAATCTCCCAAAGCAACAGTCCCAGACTGAACACCGCTGCCTTCTCCCTGTCCAGTTGTTGGTTTGTCGGTCGAACTTCGGGTGCTTGCCAGCGCTGGTTCTCGTGTCCCACTTTCGACTCTTCCACCAGCGAAGTGGGACAGCTTCCGAAAAAAGCCCCGAGGTCGTTTGTTGTTGATGCTTTGAAGAACAGATTCCCAGCTGCGTCGATGAAGATCGTGTGTGGGGAGAGATTCGCGAGTTCTGCCGCTTGTGCATTCTGAGACACCAGTCGTTCGACTCCTCTTGCTAATTGCATCCTCAGTTTCAACTTGTCGAATTCGATTTTGGTCTGTCCGTGCAGACGGGAGTAAAGCGACTGCTGCTTGCTCATCGGTGTTTTCGTCGCATAATCCTCAAATGACACAGCTGCAACAATCTCTTCTTTCTGAATCTTGTTGCCATCGTGATCTGTGTTGTGAGCAGGCAGACGCGTGTGGTCTGTCGCTTCAGAGGTTGGAATGGCGGGGATGGGATCGTCCAGCGAGAAAGTCGAGTTGTGGTTGAGAACATCTGTTTGTTGGAACCCGTCGTCCTTCACAATCACTTCGTCGAAGCTGTTCATCTCGGCAGGATTTTGAAGCTGCGATTCTTTCTTCTTTCGATGGCGACGGACGAGAAGGAGGATGATGAGGAGGAGAAGGAAGAGCGCGACAAGTCCACCAATCAGAGGACCCAGCCAGCGCATGACTTGTTTGGCTTGCGATTTCCGTTCATCCGTTGCGCTCATCTTCACAATGAACGATTCTGAACGAAGCCCATTTTCGTAGAGAAGACGCTCGCACCATTCCAAAGCTGGATTCATCCCCAGTTCTGATTGTGAAACTGAAAGAGCGAGCCATCGTCAGACACACCCGTATCCGAAAATGAACACGAACTGAAAACGACGGACGATTCTGAGGACATTGAGGTGGTCAGAGACGGTGTTGTTTGTGTGGGGTTCATCAAAGCAAACGAACTGTGTTCAACGAGAAGAAATCCAGAATTGCATTCGAGAGGTGAGTCTGCGGAAGGAATCCAGACTTCACTGTCAATTATCTCCACAAAGGAAGAGATTTCCACTCTTACTGACCGGATTTCTGTCGGGTGGAAACAGAGATGGGAGAGGGTTGTCGTTGAGTTCACGACATCAATCAGTCTTCCACGTGCTGATTCACCTTGAACCATTCGCGTCGTAATTTCATATAAATTGCGTATTGAAACGGTCATTGAATCCAAGAGCAGTGTGTTCGATTCATAAGTCCTAAGAGGGAGGAACCGTACGACATGTTCATCAATAGTCTCCGCATTTGACGTGGAATAGATTGTGTCGGTCTGTGACGGAAGAATATCAGGAGGGGAATTTCCAGTCATCAAAAATGTGATCAGTAGCGGGATGATCAACATTGGTCCACGATACGGCGAATTGTAATGGTAGGAGTGAATGAAGCAAGATTGAGATCGAACCAAAGACACAGAACTCTGAACTCCGACTCATCCATCACGTGTTATCTCGACATTTCAAGCATCTTCACAACTAGTTACCACATCTAAATACCATGCTTGTAGACAAGATCTCGCCATATCCCCAAGTAGTCACAACAAAAGCGAAACAAACAGTTTGTCGATTCTGTCTCGATTTCTCTCCGATGCCTGTATATTTAATCCAGAACTTTCTAGAAGCGCTTCTCCGTCAGATTTGTGGGGAGTGCAAAACACTCCGTCCCACGATGTTGAATGATCTCCTCCTTCTTGTGACAGGTTTGTTCAAACGTGTTTTCCTTCCATGTTGTTGATGCTTTTCATAGAATCTGATTGGGCGCTCTCAACAATTCTTGATATGGAGTACATAAAACCTCTTGAGGAATATTGTGAACAGACACAACCATGTGATGTTCCTGTGTGATTCTTGTGTTGTCATCATTTCTCAGGTAGCTCTCCCGAAATTGTTGACTCTGATTGGTGTTCTCTTGACTTCATGTTTTCATCATTGTGTTTTCGTGATTTATTTTGTCAGGGAAAGCATCAGAAGGAGAATTAGATCGCATTTGTCGTTCGTCGATTCCATCCTTCTTCCTCAAATCGACGATATCAACTTTGCCTAAAAATATGATCAATGAGGTTTCTTTTCTTCCATATTTCGATTATTTTGTTCCAGATCGCAAATTGTCTCTTATTGTGGACATCCACTCTTCGATCGTCCTCTGTCTTCCTCGCCCACCACAAAACCCAATTTCTCGCGTTTATCGATCATCGTGAGAACTCAGAGTCATCTTTTCCACATTTGACGATTCTGGCCCGTCTTTGTATCTCGCCACAACTCGAAGTGTCGAAGATGACTCTCAAAGCACTCACCAAACGAAGCAAAGTTGATTCAGAAACATGCACCTTCCTCCGAACACTCAAAGTGCCTTCTGGTTCGACTGAAAGTTCGTCAGAGCTTGTCCCGTTCGCCGAACGACTGTATTCGACACTTTCCGAGCTTGTTTCGGAAATGAAGTCACTCTTCTCCGAATCGTCACCTTCGGATGGAACCATCTCTGCTCTCTCCACCACACTTCCCGATGAATCCCCACTTCTCAGCGGAAGCTCTCTTTTGGACGTTCTTTGTGAAGGACTCTTTCTCCTCGACTCACTGCTCATAAAACCTGAGGCTATATTTGAAGACGTGTGTCTTTGTCTCTTCTCATCTTGTCCAGATTCTAATCGGTTCCCACTTTGTTCCTCTTCTCAAATCAACCATCATCGCCTGCCTCGATCTGCTTGAGCGACAGAAAAGCGAATCGAATTGTCCACCGTCAGACCAAACTGACACGTTGATCAAAATTCTCGACTGGTCGTGGAAATGTGCTTCAGATTACATCTACAACTGTCACGGATTATTCAATCCGATTGTCGAATCTGCATTCTCCGATGTTCCCCAACTGTGCTCACTTTTGGAGCGAACTTGCTGCCACTCTTCTCCAACACACTTCTCTCATCTTCGAATGATCATCAACATCGATTTTTGTTTCCCTCGCCTGCTTCCTCGCATGTTGGAAGAGAATCTTGTCGAACGCGTGATCAACACATCCAAAACAAAGACAGTTCAAACTTCAAACGGTGATTTCCATCTGTATCTCATCTGGGCCATCAACAACTTGCTTTGGGATCCAATAACCATCACTGTTAACATAATAGAGTGGAAGAGAATCACAAAGCTGCAGTTTGATCGAGTGTTGAAACCAGCCAAACAATATCTGCAGTTCATTCTTCAGCGAGAGGAGCTCATTCCGAAAGCAGTCTCACGCAACAAGGATCTGTCGACTCGAATCAATTCTCTTTTGACAAGGACGTTGGCACTCGAGAGGAATCTATTGGAAAATGGTGAGATTGTGGAGACGGGAAGAGAGGAGTGTGAAGTGGGGTGGTTGGTGGAGAAGACAAACGAGTCAGATTTGGGGGAGCGACTGAAGAGGATCAGAAAAGACGATGTGAAAATGAAGATGAATGCGAAGTCGAGATGGAAGAAGCGAGTGGAGAGACTTCGAGAATCAGGGCATGAAGATGCGGTGGAAGGATGGCTGACGCAAAGGGACACCACAACACGATCAGAGATTGTGGAGTATCTTGAAAGTGTGGGAAAGGAGAGCGGGATGAGTGTGAGATTGTGAGGATGATGGAAGGAGAGGAGAGATTGGAAGAATGAATTTCACGTTTCACGTCACTGATTGATCATTTTTACTCCTGTCTGAACAAACCAGAGAGAACCCAGAGACGAGCAGGTTCGAAGACTTAGAATATCAAAATTCATTGTGAAGTGTCGAAATCAAGATGGTATCAAAACAAACACATACGAGAAACCTTCCAACCCTCTTGTGTCCGCAGACTTTCCGAAATCGATCGATCTTCAAAGAGGGCCGTCATCCCAGTTCCGGATGTTCTCTGACAAGTTTCCGAGGAGAAAATCAGTGAATTTGTTTCATATGTCTGCTGCGACAAAGTGAATGTCTGATTGTCGGTGGTCACGTGGGAGTCATAGTACCCGGACAAACCCGTTAGAGCGGATAAACCCGTTAACCCTTCCAAAGGGACGAAACAGTCTCCCCTCTTCATCTTAATTCTCCTTCCACTTCACATTCATGCATTTCCTCATTTTTTTTAAAACTAGAGTTCTTCATGAAAGAATGATTGTGAAATGCAAAGCGAAAAGTGAACGTTGTTTTTTGAACGAAGTTGAACAAATCTATTTCCGAGAACTAGAGGGATCATGTGTTGCGAGTCGAGCTTTTCATGGTCAGAATAACTTGCGCTGTGTCGTCGTTGGCATTTCATCCATTTGAATTGACCCATTGTCTTTGATCCAATCTCTGAAAGAGTCACAATTCCTTCCAGAATTCTCACTAGGGTTTTCTTACAGGTACAACTGATGAGTCGTGTGAAAGAGATGATATATGTGAAATGGGGGATGTTTTAACGGGTTTATCGGAGTTAACGGGTTTATCCGACCACTATCAGTGACTAGTTCATGCTCAAGCAAAGGAAGGCAATTGATAGACAATAAAATATGCAGTTGGAATATCGATATGCTCATCAGGATCGAATGTCGGAGAAGATGAACGGAAGTCTCATATTGAACGCAAGAACCAAGCTGAAATGAGTGAAGGGTCAGTAACATCTGTCGAAGTTAAAACACGAGATTATATGCTGAAGAAATTTCATTTAAAAGCTTTGAAGTTCATCACGTCTCCGGATGGAGGATCAGGGAGATACAGATCGTGTCAGAACAGTCGAATCTCCGGAATTGTCCTCTCTCGAGAATACTGTTGCTGTGAACGATAAAATTGCGTGAAATCATTCATACAATGTCTCTCTTTAGATTGTATCGTCGCAACGTTGACAGCGACTCCGAACTTCAAGTTCGAGACTGAACCATACTTTCTATCCAACGTGATTCACCATCGAAGTCCATGCCTTCTAGCAAACAGGGTTCGTACCAGAAGATGCCTTCTCCCGTCAAGCCCCGTACTGGTATCTTTCCAACGTCAATCACGCTCCTGTCTTCGGCCCTGGGTGCTGGCCTCTTCGCATTCCCTCTCGCCTATGCCAAAGGAGGCTATCTCTATTCTATCCTTGTTTCACTCGCATTCGCTGTTGTTATGTTTATCACCATGTCTATGATGATCTCAGCATCGGATGCGACTGGTTGTTATTCCTATGGAAAAGTCTGTCTCAATCTTCTTTGAATGTTGTGATGGTTCTTTCTCTCAAATGCCTTTACAGTGTTTAATTCCTTTGTCTTCTAATCTCTTTCTTGCTTGTTTTTCTGAACCCTCCTTTCTCTACCTCATTCTCACCATCCATCTCTTCCACAACTAGCTTGCCGAACGGGTTCTCGGAATCGGTGGAATCTTCACAAGTGAGCTTTGTACGTTCCTATCCACTTTTGGAGCGATGTGGGCCTATGCCATCCTTTGGGGAGATCTTTTCCCAGCCATCCTCACCTCAGTTCTTCCCGTCGACCCGAAAGCTTTTTACATGCAACGGTGGTTTATAATCGCTGTTGTTGGGTTTTTCGTTTTTCAGCCGCTCTCCTGGATCCAGAACCTCTCCTCTCTGAAATTTACCTCTCTTGTCTCAACTATCTCGATTCTTTTTTGTGTTGTGGTAGTCATCATACGCTATTTTGCTCCGTCTCCTGGTTCTGTTCCCGCCACTGAGGTCACAGCTGTTCGCGGCTCCCTCTCAATGATCCAACTCCTCTCGTCGCTGTGTTTTGGATTTTCCATCCATATGAACGGGCCAACACTCTTCTCAAGCATTAAATACCGCAGTCTTAAACGCATGCTCGTCAGTGTTGGGATAACTGTTGTTGGCCTCTGCGTCCTCTTCTGTCTTTGCGGCCTTTTCGGATATTTCACGTTTGGGACGCAATTACTCACGAACCCAACATCCGGCAATATCCTGAATGTTTACCCATCGAAGGACTTTATTGCAATGGCTGGACGCATTGCCTCGCTGGTTACAGTCACATTCTGTTTCCCAGTCCAAATGATCCCTAACCGTCTTGCTTTCATGAACTCTGTCCAAATGCTCCGAAAAATGTGGATTCGGAGAACTCGAATTAAAGTCAGAATGATTCCAGAAAAAACGTGGTTGAGCACCGATGCCATCAACAGTGTGGATGATCGCGAGTCTCGAAAAAGCCTGAAATCAGACAGAATGTCAAGAAAACAGATCAAAAAATTTGAAAAAATGCGTCTCCAACCAAAATTGGTCGATGATCGTTCAGATTCCGAAGAGGAGGGCGAAGAAGACGAGAACGTTCTCCTGGAAGTTGAAGATCGACTTCAATTTGAGCAACGACAGCGCATGGGAATGCCAAGCAACGTGGAGACGAACGGATTTAGCGGTGCTACTGAAGAAACCGCCCTATCAATCAATCCAGGAAACACGCACTACGGAACACTCCCTCCCACCTCCGAGTCTCCAAACAGTGTTGCATCTTCACCCTCACCCAACCAACCAGGCCTCTCTTCCCATCCAAGCCTCATATTTCCCTCAATGGCGTCTTTTGATGGGTCTAGTGGGTCCGGACAAATGTTGGGATCCGAACTCGTCACGCAGTCGTTCCTGTTGTCATCAAAAGGAAGAAAATTGCAGCCCAAATTGCTGGCTTGGGAACCTGCTGATGAACGACAGTCAGTGAATAACAGACTCAGAGGTGACTCTCTCAACTCTCCCAGCACACAACCCATTCTCTCATATAAAGTATTTTCCTCTCCACTAATTCTCATATCTGTAGACTCAAACTGATTCTCGTCCTCTTTCTGTAGCAAACTTTTCAACTCTCAGACACTCAGAGTCGTTCAACCGTCTCCAAAAATGGAAAGAAAAGAAAATCTGCTGTTTCAAACGAGAAACATTTATTACTCTTGTTTACGGAACAATCATGACGATTATTGCCTGTATCTTGGGAATTTTTGTGACTAAGGTCAACCTTGTCTTCGATCTCATTGGATCAACATCTGGAATTGTGAACGCCTTCATCATGCCCTGCATTCTCTTCATCCGAGTCCGAAGCAAGCCCAAGAAATTCGTCAATCGAAGACGTTACTACGACCCTGAAATTCAGTACTGTGAGACTAAGAACCGTGAAAGAATCGAAACACTCATGAAACCGCTACCGTGCTGCAGTTTGAAGATGGTTCTCGCTGTGGTACTGGTCATATTTGGAGTAGTCCTTATGTTATTGGGATTGGCCATGGCCGTTATTTTTGATACTGATATCGCTTCGAAGATCGGACTGTGATATCAAAATCGACGAGTTCCCTTCAGTTGATCGATATTATGTACGTTGTTTTGAATTTTCACTTCAATTAGCCAGAGTTTACATAGTATGCACTTTTTAATCAATGTCGTTCTGTTCTGCCTCATTTGAGGCCATTTTCTTGATGAGCAATTTCCGCTTCTGTTGATTTTATACTACATTCGACACAGATTTATTTCGGAGGGTTTCCAGTTGGTTGACGTTATCAACGATAGAACACCACGCTATCTGTGATAGGTGAACAATTCCGACAGTTCCGAGAAAAATCGATGTAACAACGTAATAAGATAAAGAGCATGTATGAAACATAAACTTATGGGATCCTCTGAGTGTACAAGCTAATTGGGTGTAATTAAGGTAGAGGCTTATCACATTGAAAAGACATATCGAGGTTTTGTTGCGGAAGGTAACCGGGTTGCTGATAGGAAGGTTGTTGTGGTGGGTATCCCTGTTGCGGAGGATACCCTTGCGGTGGGTATCCTTGCTGTGGGGGATACCCTTGCTGTGGCGGGTAGGCTTGTGGTTGTTCGGGGTAATACGAGGGATTGGGATTGTATGATTGGTTTGGGTTTATTTGTTGGGGCGGTGGTTGATTATAGCTCGGCTGGGGAGGGTAAGCGTATGATTGAGGCGGGGGTTGTTGGTACGGTTGGGAATAGGACGTGCTGGGTTGGGCATAAGGTGGGAGAGCTGCTGCGGGAGGGTTGTAAGCTGGCTGTGAAGTTTGGATATTTGGATCGGAAGTGTAGACTGTCGTGTTATGGATGATTTTTGTGGGTTTCTTATCCGATGAACTTGAGCTAGAGCTTCGGTTCGCATTTGAAAGCATTGCTCCGACAACAAGTCCTGTAGTGAGCCCGGCAGCTGTTCCATATGTTGGTCTTGAATGGTAGTGGTGTACAGTTCGAGGAGGTGGATGATGGACCACATGAACAGGTGCGGGATGATGATGATGTACGACTCCATGATGATGAGCATGAGGTGGTGGGCCTCTCGGCGCACCGTATCCCCCTGGTCGTGGACCTGGTCCTGGTCCTCCTGGCCTTCCGCCTGGTCCGCGTCCGAATGGTGGCATGATGATTGAATGTTAAAGATAAAATTATGGGAGTCGATTGTCCGAGCGTTGTTCTGGAAACGAAAACTCCAGAAGAGTTTTGTACAAATGATATAAACGGCTTAACTCTCTTTCATCGACGGGGTGAAGACGTACGACAGTTTCATCACGGATCGAACCTTCATTCAAACTTTACATCATGTTTCATCCCCAAATGGTAGCACAGAGACAAACATCCATCAATTTTAACCTAACACGTGCTTTTTGTGAGAGATCTTGAATATTTGTGCCTACACACCTGATTGACTGAGAATCAGACAGCAAAATCTCAAGTTATGGGATTGCTGGAAATCTACCAATAGCCTTTTCTCAACTTCTCTCCAATGGATTTAGGTCCATGGGCAGAAGATGATTTAGTTTATCAATCATTCCCTACAACCTTCATTCCTGTGTCAGACGCATTATCAATGAAGCTCCATCCACATCAAGTTGAAGGATTGAATTGGCTCTATATGCGAGAAACAGATCCTCCTGGTGGTTTTACAACTCGTGGTGGTATCTTGGCTGATGATATGGGGCTTGGTAAGACACTCACCGTTCTCTCACTTGTCGTCCTGGATGTCCTCGAAAAACGGATTAATGACCGCAAACAAACATATGCAGACATCCCAAAACTCTCCAACACCGCTGATGACTCAGTCATGTCGACTCTCAGAGCGACTGTCATCAGAAAGCAGACTCGATGCCGCACCATCTCCAACCTCCTCGCAAACAAGCTCCCCTCCATCCATGCCACCCTTATTGTCGTCCCAAAAGGTGTTATCAATCACTGGGCAGCCGAAATAAGCAGATTCGGAATCGGGCGACAACGACTCAAACTTTACGTCAGTCACCCGTCATTCGACCCTCGACAGAAGCCCCCTCCCGACGGTGCGGATGTGACAAGCTGGTCAGTCGGGCTAACACCTTCTGAGGCGATGAAACGTTGTGATATTTGCATTATCTCTTATTCTGTTGCGCGAATTCAATACGAAAAATTGAAAGAATGGCTTTTAGAACTGACAACCAAATTATTTATCGAACGGGTAGACAAGAAAGCGGAAGGTGGAACCTCTGACGACGATTCATCTGGATCACCAACCAAAATCCCATCAACTTTGACATCTGACCAACTGGCCACCATGCTCAAGGAGGGAGAGACAGAATGGCCTACTCTCTCCTTCGAATGGAGAAGAGTCGTTCTCGATGAGGCTCACAACATCAAAAACAAGAAAACAGAACAAACCAAAGCTATGAACTCCATCCAAAGTCAGAACAGATGGGGGCTCACCGGAACACCAATTCAAAATGAAATCGAGGATCTGGCAAGTCTGATCCGATTTGTGGGTCTGGGTCGGACCAAGGCCCAAGAAGTTGGATGGAGAGGGCTGATTCTCAGACGAAAGAAAAACGAAGTCATGTCAGGCGAAATTGCAGAAAAGAAGATCCACGAAATTCGTCTGAAATTATCTGATGACGAAAAGCAATTCTATCAGACTCTTGAACGCGACTCTATCTTCGAAGCCGGGAAGTTCTTGCATCTTACCCTCCCAGGTGGAAATCGTCCAGGAGCGCACAGATTGAATTTACTGGACCTGATTCTGCGACTCCAGCAGGCCTCCATTCATCCTGCCCTTGTTGTGCTCACCATGGTTCGGAAAGGCCACAAATTGTACGTCTTCCCAGAAGTCCTCGGAACCGTCCTGACCGAATGGAGAACAGACAAAACGCTGATGTTTGAAGAGTGCAAGTCCCCTCCCCCAGCCACGTGGATGTATCAGTATGGCATTACCCTCAACCATCCCGACGCAAAGAGGGGGGATCTGTGTGTGCCGATCAAACAAACGACAAAGAAAGCATCGTCTGCCCCAAAAAGCAAGGCAAAGGCACAAGCAAAAAACAAGTCGATGAAAGAAGACCCAAAAAGCGACTCGGTGTACCTTGATTGGGACAAGGTGGATGGGATCGATTCTCCACCTTCAGAAATTGAGCAGAAGGCGGAACCTGCAGATTTCACACAATTTGAGCATGATTTGATGCGGAATTGTGGTCTGACAATCCCACAGAACAGTACAGATTCAAACGAAAAATCATCGCAGGATCTTCAGACGATCCAGGGAACGAAGGAAGAAGAGTCGGAAATGTTGAAAGATGAAGAAGAGAACAACTCCAATCGCTCTGCAAAACCCAACCTTTCGCTGTCGAAAGTGACACTTCTGAAAGACGATGACGAAGATTCGTCGGAACAGGAGAGACTCATCCAGTTTCTTCAAGAGAAGGAAGAGAAAGAGAAGAGGGAAAGGGAAAGGAAGGCAAACCCACCGCCTGTCGTCCTCAGCCCCGCATCCATGTCCATCACTGCGTCCGAAATGTCATTCCCGTCGATCGGTGGCCCAAAAGCAACGCCCATGTCGTTTCCAATATTCCCGACGAAATCGAACGGTCTCCCGAACTTCCCTCCGCCTCCCCAGGCACAGTCTGGACGTGGAGTCACTCCTGTTCCCTCTCCACTCACATCAAACACTGGATCAGCAACGCCTGGTTCACTCGTGTCCCCTGTGACTTTCCCTGCATCACCCACTCCCCTCGCACCATTACCACCTCTCCCCCATCTCGTCAAGGTACCCGATCGCCTTCCCCCATTGAGCCCAATATCGTCTCTTCCTCCTCTCCCTTCGACCACTCACACACCGAGCACACTCTCAACAAATATGTCACAAGTCCCTCCTCCACTCAAAATCTCTCCTCTTAATCAACCAAGTCCGTTCTCCCACGGCGTCCCCTCATTCCCTCACCCTCGCCATCTTCAGCCTCTTCCCAAACCATCAAATCCACGCCCCTCTTTCAGCCCGAGTAATCCAAGCACATCAAACATGAACAAAGCCACACATTTGCGGAACAATGACTCGGATGCTGATCCTCTCGACGTGGCGGTTGTCGATTCTTCGCCTCGACCGTCCACGAACCAATCACCTGCTGTCCAAACCTCTGTTGTCCCTTCATCAACTTTCCAATCCATTCCTGTCACGATACAGTCACAGACTGATCGTCCATCGGAAGAACCATCTCCAACACATGACCAGAGCGAATCACCCATCGCTGTCGCTGCCATCCCTGTGGCGGCTCAACATGTTCCAGCGGCTCTCCCATCCTCATCCCCACAACCTCTCTCCACTCCTCAGTCTTCCGCCTCTCCTCAACCATCTCCGCCGACAAGTTCTGCCCCACAATCCGAACAGACAGCCCAACCAAAGCGTCCAAAACTGATTCTCAAAATGAAACGGCCAGTTCCAACCAAAGCGGAGTCAGAATCGGAGCTTGATCCGAGCTCTTTTTTGGACACCAGCTCCAGCGAGAGCAACAGTGAGTCGATTGAGGAAGAGAGTCAGTCAGATTTTCTTTTTGAAGAAGAGGTTAAGAAGCCTGTGAAGGCAAAACGAGCATCCAAAAAGAAGAACAAAGAAGAGACAGACGCTGTGCCAACTATGCGCATCAATACCAACTTTAGTAAACCCGCTCCCTCTCGTAACAACCTCCTCATCCTCCCCCCATCACTACAGAAACGGAAGGTTTACACTCGCAAAAAGAGGACCTTGGAACCAAACGAAGAGCTGTCCAGCCCAACTACACTCCCACCAGAACGACAAAAGACACATGCTCAATACACATTCCTTGCATCGCTTCCACACAAAACACCCACGTTTGTCGCCACTGAAGAACGTGTCAACTACAAAATGGTCACGCTGGACTCGTATCAGCTACCAAAGACGACCATGTTCTTGTTTTACAGACATTGTGCACTCTGTCGTCGAATGCTGGTGGACCCTGTGATGACGCCGTGTGGACACTCGTTCTGTCGACGCTGCATGCAGATTTACACGTTGATGCACGAAGACTCCGAAAGGAGGAAGATGGAGGACAAGAGGAATGCAAAGGACAACCAGAAAATGAAGTTTGGAGCCTTCAGGCACCCGAAGCGGCTTTTCCAACAGCATCCTTTCTCACCCTTCCCACACCTCGGCTGTCCTGTCTGTGGCGAGAAGCTGATCAAGGGATCGTCACTCTCTCAGGGACTCATCCAAAGCGTGTACACACTCATCTCGACCAGAAAAGGAAGAGACATCATCGGAATGGAGAAGAAGGGATCTGTCTACACTCTGTCTGTCGATCTGGAAAACCAAAATTCGGAAGATCGACCTCCTGTGGGTTTGAGCACGAAGACGAGAGCTCTCGTCAATTACATCAAAACCATTCCGCCGCAGGACAAGATTGTTGTGTTCTCGCAGTGGACAACGTGCTTGGATCTGATTCAAGAGATTCTTGTTCAGAACGGGATTTCGTTCGCGAGGTTCGATGGAGGACAGAATATCCAAATTCAGAACCAGAATCTGACTCAATTCGTCGACACGAAGAAGGACAGCGCGCAAGTCCTGATTGCCTCGCTCCGAGCTGGTGGAATCGGACTGAATTTGATGTCTGCGAACCATGTTGTGCTGATGGACAAGTGGTGGAACCCGTTCATTGAACAGCAAGCAATGGATCGTGTCCATCGGATCGGCCAGAAGAAGGAGGTCACGGTATTGCGTCTAACGGTCGAGGACGGTGTGGAGGAAAGAATTGAGGCTTTGCAGAATCTTAAAACAAAGGTCAGCGCTGAGATTCTTCGCGAGGAGACGAAGATTACTGGAAAATCGGAAGGAGATCAGTTTGAGAGACTGGCAGCCACTCTTTCTCTGCAGGATTTGTATTTCTTGATTGGGACACACCCCGCTCCTGTCAATATGTTTCCTCCTGTGTTGCCCCTCGTTCCTCTTCCTTCGACGTCGTCCTCCCCGAATCCTTTTTCGCCATCACCAAATGTCCTCCCATTAATCCCTTCTATACCGCCCAAAGAATAGATCTGGTCGCGATCGTACTCCAATTATAACAAGTTGCACTAATTTCATTTCTTATTCATGATTGTCTCTGTTTCGTAAAGAAGATTTTATGAGAATTCATTCCCAATAGCTCTTTCGAGGTTGTATGAGAAAATACATAAGATATGCAGACAGATGCAGAAAACAGTCCGTATGTCAAGGATTAGCATTGGTATACTGGAAAGAAGCCGAAGGTTGCTGCTGTTGGGTTGGGGCATATGAAAATCCGGAAAGAACTCCCTTCTGCTGTGGTCGATGTCTCGGCTTGTGGGATATGCGATGTTTATAATGGCGAGCATGCTGCACAGGCTGTGGAGTGATGACAGTGGTCTGAATTTGCTTCGTTTGGGACGGGGTGGTCCTGTGGTCGATTTGAGGATTGGCAGGGATGAGAACAAGAGGAAGCTGTGTGTTACCCTGTTTAACGGAAATAGAAGCCCCATGGAAAGGAAATGGCTTGACGTCGAGATATTTTGTCGGAGAGATGTCGAGGATGTGTTTGGAGAAAGCAAGCTGTAGAAAACCTTCTAAAGGAAACACCGACGCGAGTGGAGCGATGTCTTTGGCAGAGAAAAAGAAGGAGAATTGAAGTGTGGACAGTATGTCGAATTCGTTTCTGAACAATTGGTTGGTTTCGATGTGGAGATCTGTTGCCATGCTTCTGGAGCTAATAGCGCAGTCACAATAAACCTGGAAAAAATGGGATAAATGGGAGAATACCTTTAAAACCAAAAAACTGCACAGAACCAACAAATAGGAAAGTTTGTTCCAATCTAGATTGTAGCGATTCCATTCTGGATATGGATAAGTGTAAAGCGAAAATAAACTGGGAAATGATAGACAAACGCTTTTGCGACAGGTATCTAGTTAGAAGAACCATAGTAGCGAGGAGGAGCTGAAGGAGAAAAATGGGTGGTCGGATTGAGGAAGAAGACGGAACATACTTCTTCATCAAAACGAAAATATGTACAAAGCTTTGGAAATTCGGCTATGACGTCAGTGGGATCAACGTCAAAGGAATTAACAAAAAAATCGATGATTCGGTTTATTAGAACTGTTTGTGGAGTTTCGAAAGAGGGGAATGGGACTGGGCGTGGAGATGTATAGTATGCAAAAAAAGAGGATGGCTGGACTACGGAACTGCGTGAAATGGGAAGGTCCACCCCCAGAGGGGGAGGGTTTGTAAACATCAAGATCTGGCCCAATATACAGTATTCATGAATTACGTGCAAATGTCGGCGAAAAGACAATCATCAGTTCTCATCACATTGAAGATAGATAAATCAAGACAAGGAAGATGTTTTACGCCTTGCGAATGGATTTGGTGAAACTGTAATTTGTCTCGCGATCTTACAAATCCCCTTTTTCCTTGATCGAATTTCGACAATGAAAACTATCCTTCAAAGCGAGACAATCACTGTTCCAGACAATGGTATGTTCTTTTTCTCACTGTTTCTTGAAGAAAATTTGATATATATTCCTTTATCTTTGCTTTTGAACCATTCTCGATTATCATACCTTCTCTCAGTCACCGTTGAGTGCAGAAACCGTTGTGTTCGTGTAACTGGACCCCGTGGCTCAATTCACAAGGAATTCGTCCACGCTCCAATCCAAATCACCAAGAAGGGCAACCAAGTTACAGTTTCATATTGGGGTGGCGATCGCAAACAAAACGCTCTTGTCCACACCGTCTACACCCGTATTGGCAATATGATCACTGGTGTTCTAAGAGTATTGCCAAATTCAATCTTTCATCTCTCCTGAATTTCACCAATTTCGAACCATCATTTTAGGGATACCGCTACAAGATGCGCTCGGCCTCTGCTCACTTCCCAATCATCATCGCGATCTCTGACGACAAGAAAGTTGTCGAAGTCAAGAACTTCCTTGGTGAGAAACGTTCTCGCTTCATCCCCTTGGCTGAGGGTGTCACAGCTGAACGCTCAACTGCCAACAAGGACGAGATCTTCCTCGAAGGAATCGATGTCGAAAATGTCGGTCTTATGGGTCTGCTTTCTCTCTTTTTCCAACCTTTCTTTGTTGTGTATAGCCGCCCAGATTCATCAAAGCATTCTTGTCAAGCACAAGGATATCAGGAAGTTCCTTGACGGTATCTTTGTGAGTGAGAAGGGACATCTCGATGATGAATAAATTTCGCGATTTTTCTCCATCGAATGTTAATCTTGAAGAGAATTACAGCCTTTCAAATAAAGCATTGACTCAAACAGTGAAAATACAGAGTCAATTCTCGTTTATCACATTTGAGCATTGTGTATCCGCTAATAATAAACTTATTGAAAGCCTTCTCTTAGAGATTGTTGATTCTATCGCTTTCAGATGATTAAAGAAATGATGTTGTGGTTTGATCTTTCAGAGGAGTGAATGACGTTCCAGGACTCCGTCAACAAGCTCAAGAACAAAGATCGATCCGTATGGAAGGAATTTGTCACCTCGATCGAGGATAAAGATTTCAAGAACGCAATGAAGCATTCAGACTATCTTCTCAAAATCTATCCCAACCATGGAGGTATTTGAATGAAACCTGACAAAATCACATTTTTCTGAACATATTTCATCCTTCTCTTGCATCTCTTCCTGTAATTATTCTCTTTATATTTCTCTTTCGCCAAGAAACGATGTGCTTCCGTGGTCTGGCTTTCGGTTACATGGGAATGAATGAAACAGCTAAAGAACTTTTGGATAAGGGATTAGCCTGCGATCCCAAGAGTTCTCGATGTTTGTTCTTCAATTTTCGAAAAATTCATTGTTACTTTCGTGAATTTTCGTCATCATAATTCTCATCCATGTTCTCTTCTATTTACGTTAGCCTGGCACACATATGGAGTCTACTATGCTTATATCAAAGATTTCAGACAAGCTGAAGTGTGCTATAAGAAAGCTCTCGAATTTGACCCGGTATTTCCCCTTTTTTCCAAACACGATTCCACCACTCTTTTCTCTCTTTCCCTTCACTCTCTGCAGACAAGCGAGATCATCCTTCGAGATGTCAGTCAAATGCAGATCATGCACCATGAATGGAACGACCTTGTCAAGACCAGGCAAATCATCATGTTGCAGAAGCCAGACAAAGCCTCTTGGATCGGATTCATCGCTGCGAACGCCATCAGCGGGAACAACGAGCAGGCGTTGAAGGCTCTCAATTCGTATATCGGCACTTTTCGTGACGGTGTCACTCCAAAAGAAGAATGTTCGGGAATGTTCTTATATCGAGCTGAATTGCTTCAACGGATGAAGAGATATGATGAAGCTCTTCAAGTTCTTGAGGTCACGCAATCAGCCATCTTGGATACCGTGTCATGGACCAAGCAACACTCTGATCTCCTCTTTCTCTTGAACAGGAAAGAAGAGGCGTCCAACGGATATTGTGATCTGCTCAGCCACAACAGTGAAAATATGGAATATCATGCTCGATTTCTGGAATGTCAAGGTCTTCCCAGCATCTGTGAAACGGCAGAAGATTCCACAAAACTGGTCAACCTGTACAGTTCCCTCATGTCACCCACAAACACATTTGGAGTCAGCATGCCCCGCTCTGTTCGGTGTCTGATCGAGCCACTTCTCCACCTCAACCATGTCACACAACCAGAACTGACCCAACGATTGTTCGCATTCGCCATGTTCACTCTGTGTGAACGCGGTGTTCCCTCAATTTGGAAGGTTTTCGAAGATGTTGTAATCTCTTCGAAGAATCGGAAGAAGACAATCGAACTCTTCGATATCGTCTCCACTGAATGCTGCTCGTCCATTGAAACCAACTCATCGTGGCCAGCAAAATGGCGATTTGCCAACACATCTGCCTGTCTCAGTGCCTCTACTGAAACAGACCCCGTTGAGGTTGACCCGTCATTCATTCTTTTTGCAAAACTGTTCTGCGCATACCTCGCAGATTATTGTCATCAACACGCGAAAGCCGTCTCCATTATTGATTCTGCCATCGAGCACACACCCACAATGATCGAACTTCATGTCGCTCGAGCTCGCTTCATGAAGCATTTGGGGGATCTGAACGAGGCAGCGGAAAGCATGAACCGAGCTCACATGATGGACGAAGCTGATCGATACCTGAATGTCAAGGCCGCTAAATATTATATTCATTGTGGGAAACTTGAAATTGGGGAGTCCATTAACGCTCAATTCACAGATCCAGCCAATCGAGACGAAGACAGGACGGATCTCACGCCCGCAGATTATATGTACGATGAACAGGCAGCATGGTATTTCCATACAACTGGAAAGGGTGTTCTGTTCCGTCGTGGTGAAGTGGGTCGTGCACTGAAAGCATTTGTCAGGACGGGTGAGATCGCTGACGATATCTTGAATGACATGATCGATTTTCAGGGATTTGGCTTGCGAAGAGGGTCCAGCGTGAAGCCGTTTGAGGAAATGTCGCTTTATATGGAACATTTCACACTTCGGAAGGAATATGTGGAAAGTGTGTGGTGGATGATTGTGTTGGATTTGATGCTCGATTGGCGGAAGAAGACGCAAGGGAAACACAACGCGTTTGAGAAACTAAACAAATGGTACGTTGAACATCCCGAAGATGAAGTGAAGAAGGAAGAAGCGGCAACAACTGAGACAAAGGAGGATGAACCCAAAAGCAAGTCAAAGAAGAAGAAGAGCAAGAATGCTGAAGCAAAGGAAAAGATGGAAGCGGCACATCAGCAAGGAATCCCGAAAAAGGAGGAAAAGAGGAGAATGAAGGACGATATTAATGGAGTGGAATTGATCAAAAAGCGAGATCACGTCGCTGAAGTGGAGAAGAACATTGAATGGCTCCGAAAACGACTTGGAATGAAACTTGAGAAGACATTCGATGACGAGATCAAGAGTGTGATGCTGGACGCTCTGCAAGCCGAAGTTTCCATTCGAAGGGACAAAATGGACGATGCTGCGAGACATGCACTTAAAACGGTTGGCGGTCTCCGAAAGCTGAAATCAAAGCCGGCTGAAGAAGTTGAGGACTTTGCAAAGAGCCTGTACATTGCGCAAGTTCTCGTCCATTCGGTTTTGATGCATCTCTTTGTCTTGTGTGAGAAGAAGGCGATCCCGTTGGATGCAAATGGAGGCAAGCCAACAGCATTCACGTTTGTGTGGGGACAGTACAAGTCATTCTTCGACAATCCAGCCAGTCCAACCGAACTCACCACAACTCTCAAATCCAAACAAGATTTCCTTTCATTGGTTTTAGCGTTTGAGGGATGTGTTGTGAAGGATGAAACAGATATCGACGTCGTCAAAATCGCCCACTCGGGCTTCGATCGCCAAATGGGAGAATTCTTCTATTATCGCTTGCTGATGGTTGATATGGGTGATTTAGCAGAGAAATTTATTACGGCAGCACATGAAAAGGCAAAGATCGATGTTGAAGGAGAAACATCAGAGCAGCATGAGAGGCGGATGGCTATTCTTCATTCCAACGTTTTTACAGGTTCCACACACGATGCGGTTCTCCCACCTGCTCTTTTCCAACCAGAACTGTTGTCTACAGCGGACCCTCAACTTGCACAAGCTCTTCAAACTTTCCAAGCGATCGCACCGCCCTCAGAGAAAGAAACAGATTAACATTCGTTGAATTGGACTAATTTTTCATTTCACGTTTGACAATTTGTTCTATGATATGATTTATATATTTGATGTTCTATGAATGTGTTGGGCAACTTCTCAAAGAAGAGAAATTCAAGGAAAATGTTCGACCCACGCTTTTTCCAGCCATGCTTGAAAACGCTGCACACAACGATACCCCTCTGAGTTCCGAGGTGTTGTCTTCTCCACTGAAGAGATCATATAATCCAGATCTGCTCTGAATGAAGATGATGAGTTGTACCATTTCTGTTGCCTCAAGCGATTTCGTATCTGCGTCAAATCTGACATTAACAATAAGTAAAATAAATGGAAATACCGAGAGAGATAGCTGGGGAATATGGGATGATACATTCATCCGGAAAGATGGGTTCGAGGAACGGCCAGATCGAGCTCGACTGTTGAAGGATATACTCGTAAAAATGCGCAAGTTTTTGGTTCAATAACACTCTACTGTGCAAGTCAATCGCTTTGGAAGGCCAAAACTTCTGTGCATTCTCGACGACAGGGAGAGAGATGAAGCGTTGAAGCAGGGAGGTTCGGATCTCCTTCAGGAGATCGATAACGTGAAGATAGTCCAAGAATGGGTTGATTTCATACTCCATCAAGGTGGCTCCGTCGTAATCGGTGATCCATTGTGCCCATCGCTCTCGGCTGGTCCGAATGACATGATTGAAGCCCTGTTTCTGGAAAAAGCCGTTTGCGGTATGATCTGCATATGTCAGTAATGCAGTGAGTCCCAATTGCTGAGAGAGCTGTTTGGCATGTAGCATTAATCGATGACCAAGTCCACGTTGTTGAAAATCTTGAGCGACAACGCAGAATGCAATCTCGCCAAGTGCTCTCTCTACACTGACATGTATCGTTATTCCTCCAATGACATGGGTTTTGTTAGTGACTGCAATGATTGAGAGATGATCACTGTCAAAGACAAGTTTAAAAATGTGTTGTTTAGGCATTTTGGGGAGTTGTCGAGATATTAATTGCGAAAGAGAGTGTAAATAAACTATATCTTCAGCGGGAACTACTGTTTCATGGGATACGATTGGTCGAGAGGAATTTGTTGTTGAATGCGAAGTGCTGCAGACAAGAATGAAAAGTTCAGATTTTGCTTCAAGTTCTCTCAAATCTGTCTGTTTCTGGAGATAATATGAAGATGGTTCTAAAGAATATGATGGAGTTGTTGCTTTTGATGGGAGGTATGTCATTTTTGTGTTCATACGAGGGGATCAAGATTCGTATCCCGCAAAGTTGAATCAGTCCAAATACAGTATTATTATTCCTTTCATATGATAGGAGAATAATAAAACATATCAGAAAACATGTTCGAGATCTGAAGTATTGGGCTTCTCTTTTTGGAGAACAATCCTCTCAATGGTTTGATCGAAGTCAATCATGTCTGGTTCAATTTTTGAGGCAAGCACTGCGATCGGTATTACTTTTTTGTTATTTTGACATTTTTTTCTTTCAGAACAGGTCGTGGGGAACTTGAAGATTTGCCTTTCTCGCCGTGATTTCCCGAACTTGGCGTTCAAGTGCAAATGTCTTATTTCACGTTACGACAACCCTTTGGTTGTTGCTTACTCAGAGGAACTTGATGATGAAGAATTGATCCGTCTTGTGTTGACCATTTTCCAGTGTGTTCTTCTCGTCTCAGATTCACCATCACCACTTTCCGCAGAGAAACTGACGACTCTCAAATTGTCTCACATCTCGGTGATGTTATTTTTATTCTTGCCCGGCGTCGTTTGTTTATCGAATTCAATTCACTTAATCACCCTCCAATCTTCAGCCAAGAATCTCCGCAAAATTGTCGAATCGAACACTCTCGGTATTTTGATGGAAAAGTTTGCCAAACAAGACCCATCAAGGGTGAACTTTGTCACGCAAATTCTCGCTATTATTATCACTCTGCTGGAATACGGTTTGACTCATCTCGATCATTCACGAATTACCCTTAAATCTCTCAGAGGATATCAGAGAACTTGCTGCAGATGCAAAAATCATTGAAAGCATCCTCCCCAAGCTCAACAACTTCATCCCAGATAAGAAGTTCATCGTGAATTGCTTGAAGATCTTCAATTTGCTCACCTCCTCGGGTATGAATTAGCCATGTTAAATAAAGTGATTTTACATCACCTATTTTTCTGACATACTTTTGATCATACCTTCGTTCTCTATTCTCGATTTCAGAAATGCTTCTTGAGCGTCTCTTCACAAGTGGCGCCATCCCAGAAATTGTCCGCGCGATGAACAATTATGGGGCTGAAGCTGAAGTCTGTTTTGAAGGATGCTCTGTGCTCAATGTCATGCTTGACCAACGTATGTACTTCTGAAACTCAAATTCAGACATGCTCTGATATGTTGTCTATTCGATGATATTTGTCCATATATTTCCCTCTTTTCGACATCTCTCATTTTTTTGATGTTATTTTCTCATTTCAGCACAAGCTCAACAATTCCTACTTGAGAACTCCATCACACCCGTCTTCGCTCGAATTCTCAACAAACATGCCACCGATAGCAAAGTCCCTCTTCCACTGTGTCATGCTCTCCGCAAACTGATTCCCTTCCGTCGCGTTCGTATTGAAGCAGACCAGACAACCATTGCAGCAGACTTGATCAGAACCATCACAAAGCATCAAACCGGAAACCTCACTATCGTCCAATATGCTTTTATGACTCTAGTGATTATGTCCACCTCGGCTGAATGCAGAGACAACTGCAGAAAAGCATGTGTGGATCAGTGCATCGTGAATTGCATCGAGCGGTATTCGTACAACTCTGCCGTTGTCCGTGATGGTTGTGTTGCCCTTGCCGCCCTTATTTACAATAGTATGAGTCAGTACTCCTCATTTATGTCTTATTTATCCTGAACTCCCATTAATACACTATTCGCCACGAATCCCGTTCCATCATGATTATTGCATCAATCTCCTCATATCTCTTTCAGACGATCTTATTGAACGATTCGAAGCAACAGGCATGGCCAAATCTTTGAACAAGGCAGTCAAGACACTTGGAGATGAAGATCACAAAACCACTCTTCGTGTGTTGGCCTCTGCCTATAAGGAGGCATCGATGAATGGTCTGTGATTTGGGCTTCCATCAACTTCTTTGTTTCAATCCTCAACTTCTTTCTTTTGCACCATCTCAGAGAAATGCATTCCTTCTCTCGTTCAACACAACTCTGCCACGTCGCTTTTGTCCCTTCTGAACTACCAGTATTCAGATAAGACCATTGTTGCTCTCTGCCTCACTGCTCTGGCTAAAATCTCAGCAAACCGTTTGATCTTCCCACAATTCATTTTCTTCTCCAGCCGGCTCACATGACCAGTTTGAACGAGCCAACGCTGCCCTTGTGATCCCAACCGTGATGTCCCGTTTCATGGAGAAGAATTGGATGATTGTCCGTTCCTGTGCCCTCATCATGAAGAATCTTTCACAATCACCTCGCTGGAAGGTTCTTCTCGCGTCGAAGGGGGGATATAAGCAAGTTCTTCGTGCGATGGTCTACTATTTGAAGAACTGCAAAGCAATCATTCTCGCGTGTCTCGAAACCATCCATCAGATCTCGTCTCAAGGTTTGATCACTTCCTTCTCCCTCTCCATGGACTATCATTGTTCTATATGGTTGATTATACATCCCCAATATTCATTATTCTCTCTTTAACCTTCTTTTCCCCTCTCAGAGAAAGTCCAGTCTGCGTTGAAAGATGAGCGTGTGATGAAAGCTCTCAATGTGATTGAGCAACGCTTCCATCGCAAATCTCGTACTATTGCTACACTCGCGACTGAATCAATGAATTTCATTTCCACAAAGGAAGTTTACTCACCTGATGAAGAATCTCTCCTCCTTCCTCCCCTCCCAGCAGTTGAGGAGTAGAACGGCGTTCTGGATGGTTCTAGCCCCTTTTTGTGTTTATCCGCCACTGCAACCATTTCTGTCTCTTCATTTCTCCTCTCACTGTTTCTCAAAAGAAAAGGTGATAAACGAAAATAAATAGCGCAAAACACAAGCGGTGTCGGAGGAGAATGAGAAGACAGTTCCGAGGCTTGGAAACCAACGCCGTGATGACCAGGACGGCAACAGAAAAAAGAAAAAAATATGGATGATGAAAAACAAGAGTCAATCCTCGTCTTTGGCTTCGTCCTCCCCTGTCCCCTTCTTCTTCTTCTTCTTTTTCTTCTTCTTTTTCCCTCCTTCTCCGCCATCATTCGCTTCACCACCAGTTTCATCTCTTGGAACAGTCTCGATGGGATCGTTCCCAGAAACTTGTTCTTCGGCTTTAATGGGTTGGGTTTGAGAAGGAGTGTCGAGATCAAACTGCTGCTCCTTTAGAGCAGACATATCAAAGCCTCGTTTCTGCTTCTTCGGCTTCGATGTTGTGGACGGCTCTGGTTTTGGCTCGGCTTGGGGAGATTCGTAGAGTGGCTTCCAGTCAAGCCTGATAACAACCACAGCGACGTTGTCTCGACTGATTCGTTTGTTTGGGTTGTGAGTTGAAGAGGATGTGAATTGAGAGTGGGATTGATCGCTGGGTGGGAACGGTGAAACACGAAGATCGGGGTTATTATACCTGTCGATGCAGACTGAGAGTATGTGAGAGGCAACAGCCTGTGGACAGGGATATTCGTGCGGAAATGGGCCATCCTTTGATGTGCCGATGAATGTTGTGATTAATTGATGACAATTCCACGCTGGAACAACATCCCAAAGCTGATGACGAAAGAAGGCAGAGGGAGATCAACTACGAGAATATCAAACCCCATCTGATCCCATTACCACCCAGGTCGGGGGAGGGATTGCGTATTGATCCGTTGGGTGTCGTTTGATGTCAAAACGATTTCCAGCTGCCAATTCAGGAGTTAAGGGAATCCTTTTCACGTCGGGTGTTGATATTGTCTGCTCAGACATGAAATCTCCGATTGAACGAGTAACTTGCATTCCTGGGCGAATGAATAAGAAGGAGAGAATAACCGTTCACTCTATTTCCGTACGGTGTCCCATCGTCTTCAGTGACATCGGCGCCTGCGTCTTTGCATCGTTGCCTCTCTTCAGGATCTGTTGCGAGGTGGCACCGAGTCAATTCAATCGGATCAACTGTTGGATCAGATGAACTGAGAAAGGGGAAAGGGATGGCAGAGGGTTAGAAAGAATGGGATCCATATTATGGAGAAAAACACAAACAAGAGATAGACTTCCGAATCACCAACATTCGCACAGTATAATTCCCTCTCTCCGTGAGAAGTGACAATAGGAAGTCTTTGAATGCCTTCTCGAACGAGAGAAGACGGATCTTGCTGAGGCGGATGGTGGGACAGAGATCCACCGAGGAGACTGGATATTGGTGGTGGAGCGATTGGTCGACCATATTTGTCGAATGTGTTGAGAGGGGATCCACAGATTGCCACAATACTTGTGGTGCATCCTGCGGTTTCAAATAAATCATCAGAGACCCTGTGCATCAATTTATCCATTTCCTGTGTGAAAGGTGAAAAGAGGTACAGAAATAGAAAAAGAATAATGAAAAAGTGAAAAAATGTGATTTGATAACATTTGACTGAGAAAATACCTGAAAAGAACGGGTGAGCACCGATGGGACGTCGACTTTGAAAATGAGGGGATTTCGAGAATCTTCATCGTATATTGACAATACAGTCTATTGGAAAGATCAATATAATGATGAATAAAAAGCAAAAAAGACATTAGGGAGATTGGTTTTGACAAGTTGGGCTGCTTTCTTTCCATTCTTCCCATCCATTGAATGACCATCGCAAACACCAGCAAGCAACCAGATATTTCCAGATCCCTGCAATTTCATACCAAAATAGTCGTCCTAAATATCGTGAGATCTTGCGAAGGTGATGGGCATACTTCCATGAATTTCGAGTTCTTGTCATGGGCGATTCCCAATGAAGCATCCAGATAAACTGTTCCTTTCCACTCCAAGGGTGGAATATGAGGGAGGAATGATGTTTGAAGGGGGAAATCAGCTTGTCGCATTGGAGAAATAGGGAGTGGAGATCTGACGTGGCATGTTTCGTATTCGGAGAGGAGTTGCTGATAACGAGCTTGCTCGTTTTTTATTTGAAGCAGTACTGTTTGGAAGAAAATCATGAAGGATGATACGAGATTGATAGTCCAGAGAGAGGAGATGGAGTTTTGATGGCAAAAAGAAATGTGAAATATAGAAATCGAAGAAGTATACATTGATCAAGAGAAAGAGATGAAAACGGAGCTCGAGAATAATTATCGCCTCTCGGAGCGGACTGACGTGGAAACGTGTTACTAGTGAAAGAAGAGCTAGATGTTTTATTGTCGTGTTGGAGGTCTAATGTGAGAAATGGCTTTCTCTCTGTGAAGACATTCCCCTGCTCTGAAGAGTCTAATGTCTTGTTCATTCCGGTGAGCCTCTGACCGAGAATGAACGGAGAGGTGTGGGCCTGTGATCCTGTTTTCTCAAGATGTAATCCTCTCATCCATCTCACAACGACAACAACGGTATGTGATGGCGACTTGTACGGTGACATGCGCTACTCCACATGCTAACGAAAGTCTGTCACGGTGTATCGACAAGTCTGCTCGACAAGATGGTAATCACCACTCTTGAATCTGATACTGTGTATTCAAAACATGGAAGTGTCCTGAGAAACGACTTCAAACGTTGTCAATACGTCAAAAACATCGAAGACAATCAGATTCAGACTGAACTTTGACAACAATTTAATCACAGGTGAATCTGTGCGACACTGATTGAGCGCCTTTGTTGTGTTGTTTAATGAAGGAACATACAAATTGGGAGCTAATGGAACAAACATTTGTGATTTGTATCGCGTAATTACCAATCTGGACGATTGGATCAGAACCAAGGTGTTAGGTTTGAATATTGGAACTTCTTGAATTGAAGAACTCATTCAAACTTGCTGAAACATGTATTGGGTGTGATACGGATCATCGAATCTCAAACAAGGTGAGGATTTAATCTCAGGGTTGAGTGTTCAGTCGATGATTTGAGCGGGATTCAATGGATGTGTAAGTCTGAGATACAATAGGTGACGTCTCTAGGATTTACCATTTCTCCTCACCTTCTCTCCCTATCTGGTGAACGAAGTTCGCATTTTCATTCTGCAATTCGTGTTCGAATCAACTGAATTGTCATTGTGGACGAGTATGGGGAACCAGGAGTCTGGTTCAACAACGTCACTAACGGAGCGCTGTGATGATGGAAATTTTCATTTTTTGTGAGGTCTCTCCATCTAGGTCACCGAGAATCAACGAATGGGTTTTTGAACGAACAGAAATAGGTTATTATCTTCACATGACCATTCACACATTCCTGGAATTCTCGGGGATATTGAAACAACGGGGAAAAGGCAAGACAATACTAATAGGAAGCTCTGACGAGCGTGATTTTAGTCAGTGATAAAAAGCCGCAAAGATGGGTGAAATGACATCTGCACGAAGCAGACCTACCATGGGCGGGTGTTGCGGAAGTTGTCAGGATTCTGACCACCGCGGCCACGGTTTTGAGGAGGGGGAGGTTGTTCGGATTGTGCATTTGGATCGACCACGCGAGGGCGAGGCTTAGGTGCCTGCTTCTCTGGTGGGTCATCGCCAAACACAATGCTACTTCTTCCGCCAGGAGGATGTCTATTTGGGAGATAAATGATCGATTATGAGGAGAAAATGGATTCGGAGATAATTGGGAAGAATAACGTGAACAAAACGAAGACGAAGACGAAAATGTTGACGGACATACTGAAGACGAATTGAGGGACGGTCAATATCGTGCCCTCTGGCTCCTTCAAACTGACATGCTGACATTGAAAAAGTGGCTTAAATTAGGTAAGTGGATAAAGGGACCGATCAACTTCTTGATCATTTTTCCTGCTTGATTGTCCCCCAATTCAACGGGATGGCTGACTCACACGTTCTCTTTCAAAGAAAATCGCATCCGAAAATCGTTTTCTATCAATGAACCCAGTCTTCACAAAGTCCTGGTCAAAAGATTCCTTTCACCATTCATTGGATGTATGAACAGATGATTTTTTCTTGTTTTTTCAGAAACACTTCATACCAATGAAAGAAAGCCTTTTTGGAAAGATCAAATCAATATAGCGTGGTGAAGTGATAATATATAGATGTTTGACTGACAAGTCTTTGATAGCAAAATGTATCGTCCAGGCATCCCTCGATTCTTAACAATTGACAGTTTTGATGGCAGTTTGTGCTAGTCCTACATCCTGTATGCTGCCATCAAAATAGATTGGCTCAATGATTCAATTCCACGAGATTGCCTTCACATCGTCGTCGCTCGTGAGATTTGTCTTCTTCAGTGACACTCCTTTGATTTCGCATTTCTCATCGAGTGAATATCACTTTGGTGTGAGACTGATGTGTGAGTATTTTTGTCATCATTCAAAAGGACGAATAGCATCATTTAAAACCAATCTCCTCTTCAAGGTGAGAAATGAATCGACATTTCACTGGAATTGGGGCACTCGACGAATGACTGTTTGCTCAATTCGCCAATTCATCTTCTTTTCCCCTCCAAATGTTTCTATCGTCTGCATAATGTGATTCAACGATTTCTGGGGAATAAGTCTGTCAGAGGGGAAGAATCTCCATGGCAAGGGGATTGAAGCAAAAAAGTCTTTTTGATCGTGATTTGTTCAGGAGGTTAGTATGTTCGACTTTCAACCCTCGGACCCGGGTTCGAAGTCTGACGTCTGCGTACTTTTTTCATTTATGATCATTTTTGGTCATATATCGCAATTTCTTTCTCTTTTCAATTGTTAGACATTTATAGAGTTTTCTGTTATCATTTTGACATTCTTCGAAGATCGAACCATCATCCTTCTAACTGTCGTTTGAAATGTTTTCTCCACCGTCACCTGCTGATGAAGTCGTTTCGATGCAAGACTTTTCGAAAGAGGAATATTTTGCCAGCTTTCAGGCACTTGATTCATTCATTACCGAACGGTCACACCAAAACGGAATGGGATTCGTAAGGAAGTCGTATCCCCAGATGAAAGATGCAAAATATGCATGTATTTGTCACCAAACACCTACCTCAACAACAACTGGAGAAATAGAGATGACATTAACACGGGATCTTGAGTGTAAGTGTGCTCAATACTGCTCGTACTCAAACAAAACAGAACAATGGACACTCCGATGGAACTATATCGAACACAATCACCCAAAAATCGATTTGAAACTAGAACCCAAGTCCAGAATGACAAGTCATGATGAAGACGAGGCAATTCGACTATTTAAAATTGGTGTGGCTTCCGGCAAAGTATTCCAGACACTCAAGCAAGATCATCACTCTGAGGCCAAACTAAGGGACATCTATCATCTTCGTTCTGCACATCGACTGGATTCGGATGGAACTGTTTCTGCTTTTATGATCTTTTCAGAGTCTTCGATTCAACTCTACAGACAATTTCCCACAGTATTATTTATGGATACGACGTATTCCACAAACAGAGTTGGCTATCACTTGGTTCAGATCGTTGGAAGACACTCTACCAGGAAATGTTATACTCTCTGCTATGTCTTCATGATGAATGAAACAATCGATGACTATCAGTGGGTCCTCCGCCAGCTTCTCTCCAGGACGAATGGCCTCGAAAAAACAAAAGTACTCGTTTCAGATTCATCTCCAGCTGAAATATCCGCCATCCGAAACACGATTCCACGTATAAAGCACATTCCCTGTGCGTGGCACATTCAACGCAACATTGAGGCCAGAGTGCGAACACACCTTCATGATAGGGATGATGCTGATCATCTATTACTTTTTCTCGACGAAGAACGGAACTTACTATTGTCACATACATCTTTCGAAAATGTCGAAACTTCACAACAACACTTTGTCACTACTCTCCTACAAAATGGTGAACTATGGGCCGACCTCGTCAACTACCTCAACCGCCAATGGTTTCCGCTAGCCATGGAGATTCTTCCCCTCCGACCGGTTTTTTCCCCTCCCACTGAGTTTTTCCCCTCTGACTTAGTTTTTCCCCTCCCATCGAGATTTTCACCTCTCACCAACTTTTTCCCCTCACAATTGAGCCACCCCTGTTGGAAGAAGGAAGTTGAATCTGAGGAGTCGGATTTCCATCAACTCGCATTTCTTGCAGATGCCCTCCTACGAACACTTCCAACCCAAGCTTCAGCTGAGAGGACCATCAAGGTTGTCAAGCGCCATGCTTCTCTCAAACGTCCCCGGTTGTTATCCAAAACGAATGATGCCATTCTTCGTTTTACATCACTTTCCGAATCATGTCTGAAACAAACACCAATCGTCAAGACAAAACGTTCTGAGGACGAATTCGAGTGGGAGAGACTCACGAATGGGGGGACAGATTCGAAATCCATTCGAACAGATCCAAGATCTCTGGATGAAATTCATTTCGACCCGAGATATTCGAGATCTTGGAAGAGAGGCGATTCTGTTACCAATGGTTCACGCTTCTTCCACTCCATCCTTATTCTCCTCCCAGACGTTGACCTATATATCACAACTGGGAAAACAGAATGAGCGACAACCTTCTCCAATCCACCACAGTTGAAATATGGGAAATCGTTGCTGTGTCCCACCTTCTGCAGAGACAGATCATCATCCACTCCAGTTGCATGAGACCAATTGCGACAATGGTTCCACCGCCTGGGTCCGTGCGTATCATGTGGGGGACAGATTCCAGCTCCTTCGCCAGGCTAAGCTTCCCCCCTGCCAGTCAGCCCGCAATCCTCACGCTAGTGCAGCGGCATCACTGATTTGTGACGAACCACAAGCAGAAGTCCTTATTAGAAAGGAGAAACGACTGCACAGAAGAGACTCTTAGACGAAACCAAAACAGAGCAGAAAAGGAAAAGATGGATCGCAAGTAACTTCTATGGCGCTTTCAAGTGATACAGAATATGGTCAGGTATTCATTTTTCACTTTTTCACACTATCAACACTTTCCCTCCTCGAACCATCTTCTTTTCTCTCCTGTCACACCACAGTTCACTACATCACCACTAATTGCCCAATAAGCAGAGTCAGTATCTCCTTTACAGAAATGAATCTTGGTAATGTCTAGACATTTGTACATGAAATTGTAGATGAAATTCAGATACCAGAACTTGGCATTGTCGAGTGTGAATACTGCTTCTTGCAGACATGTCTTGCATGATGCTTTCTCTCGATCTTCAATCACAATGTAGTTGTCCTCATTGATTTCTCGAGTCGCTACAAATCCTTTCATCATCTGTTTCAAGTATGTTCTCTTCTCATTGCAGATTGTGATTGAGTTGTATTTCTCAGTGTTCATTCCATCGTATCCGTAACTGTCATTCAAGTTGGTCTTACAGAACTGTTCTTTTCCCTTATTTCCAACCTTCATTGCTTCTATTTTGTCATTCATGAATGAAGTCACAAATGGTTCCAATCCAGCATGTCTCGAGAACACCATCACACTCTTGATGTCGTCGACGATGAAGTGACAATAGTCGATGAGGAACCACAGATAGTATGTCGAAAAGAACATATCCTGATCGTGTGTGCTCAAGAGTTGGGTCAGCTTTCTTTGTTTGTCATCAGTCTTCAATCCATGTGGGTCAGTATTTTTGAAATCAGAAAAAAATCTAGTGAACTTTTGAAAAAATGAGACTTTCTGATAACAAGTTGAGCTGGAGCCAGAAGAGTGTGGCAAAAACAATTAGTTTCGGAATCTCGAGAGGCTGAAGTGTGTTTTTTCAATATTATCAGAAAAAAGACCTCTCAACAAAACATCCCGATTAGTAAAACTGTCATGTCTGGGCAATGTCTGGTTGTGGAGATATGATCAAAACAAGTTTTCGGGGATATAAGCTTATTATAAAGGGAAGGCTTTTTAGACGCCATTTATCGCCCAGGTCACCCAAGGATTTTTCATTTATTAAAAAACCGTCATATTAAGAGAAAACCATATCAAATCACCAGAAATGAAATGAGAAACAAAACTCTGAACAGGCGAGGAGTTCTGATGTCACGAAGATTGGATTTCCAAAGCTTGAATGATAAGGACCTCCTATTTCGGAGTCTAAATTTGGTCAAAAAAGGACCAAAACGGACTCCGAAATAGGATCCCCCAGCCTAGGATCCTATTTTGGAGGATTGATTTCGACCTCAAGTGATTGATGGGAGAGGGTAGATATCCAATCCCGAAATGGTTAGACACAAACAATAATGGGTTCCGAGAAATGTGTGATGGATGGAGAGAGGGGTCCAAAAAAGGAGGGAACAGTTACGGGTTAAATCTTAGTATCGCTTTTCTTTCAAACTATGTGTTGTTTGCTTTCCGTCGGCCAATTCCAGTGGCCTCCTCCCCCGCTCAGCCATCTGCCCTGAATGTGGGAAAAACATGATCAAACTCCACAAAAACAGACCAGGTTCGGAAACTCGAGTATTCATCTGCGCAAAAGGACATCCTTGAATCAAGATCGCTCTTCGGGATCAAACCAGATTTCAAAACTCAAAACTCTCAATCCACTAAATCTTAAAAAGTGAATAGTCCTTTTGGACGAATGATTAACCTTCTGTCCTTCAAGCTAATTGTGGCGTCTCATAAGAAGCAGTTGTGAATTGGAGAAGATTTTCCGGTCTTGAGTGTTCCATTGTGCTTAAAAAAAGAGAAACAAAGATCGGAGGACCTGGAAAGAGTCGAAGTGGACGAAGCCTATATGATTCGATCGAAAGGAAGGTGAGTGAAGTGAAGAACCGGATACTGGATGGTGGGAGGATACAAAGGTGGTAATCCATCTACAAATTTGATGGAGATGGTGGCTGCTTGAGCTCGAAAAGTGGAAAGGATGTTGATTTACTGACACTAAACACAGAAGCACAAGACCGTCAATCAATTTCGGAATGAATCAGTTGGACCAGATGGCGCGACCACAAATCACATCGAAGCAAGATGGATGCATGTCAAAACTTCATTCCCAAAGAATTGTGTTCCAAGGAGGTTCAATGAAGGATAAATCCAAGCTGATCGACCCAACATACTGATCAATTGCATCATCACGAGAATCTGTCAGTTCGGTTGGTCACGGTGTCAAGCATCAGGTGAAAACGACTTCACGCAAGACTTACTCGAAGGGTATGTCGTAATGCCTCAACACAAACCTTTTTTGGGAAAAATTTGCTCATGTGTGACCAGAGACATTCCACTGTGTCTGTACAGGTTCAGTCTTCCCAATTCGAGCAATTTTTTCTTGGTGATTGTTCCACATCTCAGCACATCCTGCATAACGATGGCTTCGTCCTAAACCAACTGTTGGAATCGATTCTTCCTTCCCGATAGATTCAACACTGTCTTCGGCACGATGCGCATGCTTAATTGATCCCTCCAAGAATATGTGACTGCTACCATTCAAATGTCTGATCTTCATTCATGAATAGGAGGAGTACTCTTGGGGAGTGCACCACTTCCCAACTCGAAGGTCTCCACCATGTTCTGAAAGATTATATCACAACCCCGTCACAGCATCTATTTTCGACCATCGATTGCATCTCAACGTATACTAGAATGCAAGTAATAGTTGTGTCACCAATATGTCCCATGTCACCAATCCGGCCTTTTTTCTGGAAAAATCAATGTCGGTCAAACTAAGAAAAATCTGAAATTTAAGAATTATACTCCCACGCGATCCCGAGAAATCCTCAAAATACCCCCTTTTGCCCGATGAAAAACATCGTTTTGACAATATCTCAACAACCAGTGAATCGATTTCGATGAAATTTTTCACACAAACGTTTTTTTGGTGAAACGAACATTTTTGCAAAAATTTGGAGAAAAAATTCTGCGTATTTGGGAAGATCGGAAAAAACCCATATTTTTCTCGACAAAATATTCTTAGGAAAAAAATCCTTTTATTTTTTGTTCATCTTTTGTCGAGATCTATCCGACTATCATGCCTTTTATTTGATTTAAAACGGATGGCTGGTTGTGGAGAAATGACCGCAAAAAGTTGAAAAAAATGTGTGCATTCGTAACGTAAAACGTATTTTGAGGTTTTCTCGGGATCGGGTGGGAGTATAATGCTAAAATTTTATTTTGTTCTTAGTTTGACCAAAATAGTCCCTCACAGAAAAAAGGCCGGATTGGTGACGCCGGACGGTTTGGTGACACCACTATAACTACTATCAAGACATACATTGAGAAAGAAATTGTTTACCAAAACAATTCTTTGTGGAGAAAAATCATGTTTTTTTCACATCTTCTCCAAAACTCATACTTTTTTGCCCAATTGTTTTTAAAAATGTTCGTTTCACCTAAAAAACGATTCTGTGACAAATTTCATCAAAAGCGGCTCATAGATTGTTGAGATATGACTTGCACACATTTTTATGGTGAAATGAATATTTTGACACAAATTTCAAGAAAAAAGTAGGGGTCTCTGGGATGATGTGAAAAAACGCTATTTCTCACCAAAAAAAAACGTTCATGGGCATTTTTTTGTATTTTTTTAGAGTGTCTTTGATCGATATATACAGTCTGAATAGTTCAAAGTCGAACATAAATAATTCAAAGTCAAGGGAAATAATTCAAAGTCGAAAGGAAATAATTCAAAGTCGAATTAAATAATTCAAAGTCGAAGGGAAATAATTCAAAGTCGAACATAAATAATTCAAAGTCGAACATAAATAATTCAAAGTCGAAGTAAATAATTCAAAGTCGAAGTGAAATAATTCACAGTCGAAAAACCTTTTTTTTACTTTAGCCTTCGAAAGCCGCACACAATTCACTCTATATCTCCTGTGAACTTTTTGTACCCATGTGCTCTAACACGTGAACACATTTTTCAGGATTGATAACAATGCATTCTTGCTTTCTGAAGTGATTTTGAGCTTTTTAGTTGAAAACAGTTACTTCATTGATCTGAGAAAAAACAGCCTATCACACGCAAAGGGTAGAGGGATTGAACTGATGTTTGAGAGACGTGAAGGAGTCATCGGTGTGACTACTTATGGAAACTTCTGGCCTTGTTCAACTTGTGCAGGATCTGATTAGTTTGTTTTTCTGGGCTTAGACGAAGAATGACAGTGAAATGAGCTCTAAAATGTAAACTATAGCCGAGAAAGTGATGAATGGTGTCGGATAATATGTGACTTGCCATTACTATGATCTTTGATTCTGTTTTTGTAAGCATGAAAGAGTGGTTTGTGAGGTTCACTTGAACAAAGTGGTCCACAAATTTGGTCCTTCGACTTTGAATTATTTCACTTCGACTTTGAATTATTTCATTTCGACTTCGAATTATTTATGTTCGACTTTGAATTATTCAGACTGAATATATGAGAAGAATGCTTTTTCTTCGGTCCAAAACGGACGTCTGGTCGTGGAGAAATGACCCGAAAAAGTTTCAAAAAAATGTGTGAATTTTCCGATGGGGCGATATGAGGCACTCACAAATTTGTGTCGTCAAATAAATCTAAAATTTTTAATTTTTCTTAGTTCGACCAATTGTGATTTATCCTTTACAGATCGTGGATTGTTGACATGACGTGGATTATTGACACTACTATTAGTTGGACCAAAATGGTTTGTTTGAACCCCAGGTTCCGGGTTGCTGACACTGACTGGGTTAATGACATCTCGATTTAGCTTCGTCCGGAATTTTCTCATGAATGATAGAAAAGGGATGACACCGAGAATGCCAGAGAAACATTCAGGATGGTTTATCAGTTGTCGAAGATAGTGTTTGAATGCAGGGTACAGACACTTGGGGAGTTTTGATGCGAACTCCAATTCGAATGATGTATTCACTTGGGTTACAACGAGGGAAACATTACGGTTCTGTGCAAAAAACTGAGCACACGGAGCATAAGCAAGGTCATCTGGAAGTGGAGTTCCACAGTTTGTATCTTGAATAGAATCCGGTGTGGATTCTGTCGTGGCCACCAAGAAAGTGAAGGTATTTGGTGAATGATTACGAATTTGGCAAAAAAGCAACGAGAGCAGTTCGTAGAGAATCATTTGGACTTTCCAGAAGTTTGAGGATAGAGGATGTGACCGAAACGGCGAGGGAAACACATTGATAGGTGAAAAAGATCGAGTAAAGATGGTTTGATCGTTGAGAGCAGAGAAGCAGGTATTTTTTTGAGAAGTTCCTTTGGAATAGTTTTTCCCAGATCGGAGATGATTGTCCAAGTCTGAACACCCGTTGAGAATAAACTGAAAACACGAAACACAATTGATGCCAAATGTGAGGAGAGAAGAGCTGAACGAGGGGAAAAATAGAAATTTAGGAGGAAAATCTATCATCGAGAGAAAAGATAGTCGTTGTGTTGATGGCATTTGTGGACGTATGTGTATTGAAGGAAATTGACTGTATGAGTAACTTCATTTGGTGTAAGTCCCTGCCCGTTGTTCACTTGAGTGAACAGCGATGCACAGCATTTGTGGAGATCCTTCATCGTCATCGAATCATGGAGTATTAACCGCCAATCAGATCCGATGAAGGTGGGAAGACTCACATCACCACGTAGTGTATACTTTGTTCAATGTGGCTATTTGATGAGCCCCGCTGAGGCATTTCTCCAGCTAAACAATCACTGATCAGACCAAAAAATGAATCAACTTCGGACTTTCCATGACTCAGAACGAAGGAATACACCCCTGTTCAGGTTTTTTTGTAGCAGGCATCTTCTGTGAGTGAACCGCACAAGATCTTGTTCCTGAAGTGGGGCCTCCATTAGACAATCATGTGATGTATTGTCTCTCTCTTCGATTCTTTAAGTCTAAGATATCTTCAAGGTTAGACAGGACGAAAGCTGTCGTCTCTGGGCATCTTTCCCCTAAAAAAGGTCAGGTTTCTTTCACTCTCTTCACTTCCGAGGACTGAGAAAACAATGAAAGCAAGTGTTGTGATTGACAATTCTACGTAGAACTGGAGTGAGTCGGATTCCCCACTGTGATGGTGTGATCGTCGTCAGAACCTACTAAAACGATCTTGAATGGACAGCCAGTCCTTTTCGATCTTTTTTTGTCCTTTGCGGTTTTGTTTCGTCACGACGTGATATGTGGGTACCTCCTTTTTCACAGCGAAGAACATATACTGTAGCGTTCGTTTTAGAGTTCTTCTGGGCGATCCGTATGCCACCATCTTTTTGTGAGGCATTTGTTTCGAATATTTACAATTGTCGTCTTCATGGCATTTGATTTACATGTTTGAAAGTCTGCACTGTCAAATCCTAGTTCCTCCATGGTCAACAGTACAAACGGTTCCAACTTTAGTGTGGGTTTGGATCAAACCTTGATGCTATATCGCCCGATGCCATGATGCCATATAGTCAACCCCCTCGCGAGATGTCCAACGCACTGCTTAGCAACCCACTCTTGAAAGGAAGTCAGCCTAAGACTCTTATCGGAGAGAAGCACGACACTTCTGTAGCAGTATCCACGATCAACACCCATCTGAAATCGAACAAGATGGTCGAAAATGGGGGTCCTCGTTTCTTGGTGAAGAAATTGGAGATCATGCAACTTGACCGCAATTCAGAGGAGACAAAAACTGCTCGACAAGAATACCATCAGCGATATGCCACTACATTTTCTCAAGGAGGTTTCGCTGTATTCATTGACGAAACCTCGTTCAACAAGACATGTTTCCAGCAGCAAGGGCGATCCCCTTTAGGACAAAGATGTATCCAGAAGGTTCGCCGACTTCAGACGGTGAATATCACTGCGATTACTGCTATTTCCGATGCTTGGGGTGTTGTCCATGTGACTTGGGTGCAAGGAACCGTGAGTGCACTCGAGTTTCAACACTTCCTTGTCTCTCTGTTCGAAGCTCTACAGAGGAGGACAAACGAGAGTTGCATCCTGATCATGGACAATGTTGGTCTCCACAAAACACAGGATGTCAAAGATCTCATACGATCGAAGAGTTACACGTCCTTGTACACTGCACCGAACTCCTGCGAACTCAACCCAATCGAATACGTCTTTGGAATGTGGAAAGGAGGAAGCAATGTCCCACCTACAGTCCGAACGGAAGAAGAACTCCGTCAACACCTTTCGGAATCACTCCAAGCCATCCCGCATCGGAAGATATGGGTGATTCTAAATGAATTGTTACCCGCGTATTTTCTTCTGTCATATGAGATCTTTCAACTCCTGTGAACTCAACCCAAACGAATACGTCTTTGGAATGTAGAAAAGAGGAAGCACTGTCTCACCTGAAGTCCGAAAGGAAGAAGAACTGCGACATCACAACTCAACATCTCTCTGCGACTCCATCCAATTGTCGCTCGCAGAGGAGATCTGACACTCAGTGCCACACAACAACAATTTCATCGAGATCTGGAAGGAGCCGATGAAAACGCCACTCACGCCCTCATGCCTCCTACTCAACCAGCTGTCTGTGTGGATGAACCTGATGAGTAATTTTTTCTCATTCTATTATCTTTTTCATTCTCATTTGAGATATTTCCTACTGTTCTGTTCGTGGTTGGTGTTTACTGAAATGGTGGAACAACGTGAATACGTCTAAAAGTCTGTATAACAGAGGTATCAATGAAGTGGAGAAGTAGTTTTCATTTCTGAATTATGCTTCTTTATTTCAGCATAAGTCTCCCTGTATCTGGAAACATAATGTGTGAATAAACTAACTAGAGACAGACCATCGCAACTTAGGCGGCTCCCCACCAAATCGAGAGAAAAGTCTACTATATGCGACCGAAGGTGATTTGAAAGGAGAAGCAGTGTCTATCTTCACCAGGAGTGAGAATTGAGTTGGATTCCAATCGAGAAAAAGAGTGTGCTTGACGTCATAGAGCTTTCATAAAAGTGCGGAAATTCATTGGACCGCAATAAATCGAGATTTACTCAGTATCTGATGGACATAGTTCAACCAAGAAAAAAAAATTTGAACAAAATCTCCTGCTACTCGTTGAAAAAACTGCCTTGTACTTGAAAAGTGTCACTTTTCACAATTCATTGTGGTAATATCTCAACAACCAGTGAATCAATTGTCATGCTTTTTTTTCGAGATACTTTTGTGATGATCTGAACATTTCAAAAAAACTTCGGACAGAACTTATGGGAATATATGAAAATTGAAAAAAAACTCATATTTTTCTCGACAAATCTTTCTTATGAAAAAAATCGGTTTCTTTTTTGAGCAACTTTTGTCGAGATCTATACGATAACAATGCATTTTGTTTGATTCAAAAGGGATGGCTAGTTGTGGAGAAATGATGTGAAAAAGTTGAGAAAAATGTGTGGACGCCTAAAGGAAACAGTATTTTGAGGTTTTCTCTGGATTGCGTCGGAGTGTAAGTCAAAAATTTTTCGTTTTTTTCTTAGTCTGACCAAAATGGTCCCTCACAGAAAAAAGGCCGGATTGGTGACACCGGACGGTTTGTTGACATTTCTAATACTCTGTCCCAACGCCAGGGATTCGAAATTCCCCCGAATTGATGACCTAATTCAAAAATGTTGTCACTTTGCCCACCTTGCGAGAAAACATTCTTGTTTGATTGTTTTACGATTCCAGATGAGCAATTTTTAGTATTCATTGACAAAACTGGGAAAAAACAGATAAAGAGGAAAAACACAGTGATAATGAATGGAACTGAATATCAACAAGAAAATATGCTTCACACCTCGTCTTGAAGCATGATGTTATTTGTTTCGATGACATAGTGTGACTTGAGCCATTGCTGTACCAAGTCGAAAAATGAAGCTGCAGTGTGACTGTGTCCGGTATTCAATTTTAATCTTAGCTGTTGGGCGAGGTGTTTGGTGGACAGTCGGTTTCGTGGAAGGTCCTTCATCCATCTGATAACACTGAATCCTGCTTCAACAGGAACAGTCGTGACAGCGATGGTTTTTCCGATGGATGTAAAGAAGTTTTGAAAGTGACTGACCAGTGAAGATACCGCTTCTTTGCCAAATGATTGGATGTTCTCTTCATTTAAAGAGAGAGGGTCAAAGATTGAAAAGAGTTTGAGCTTTTCGTCAAGAAGACACCGATTCGAGACTTCATTTCGCAGCATCGATCGGAAAAGTGTCGATTTCTGCAACTGTTGTGTAAACCAGGTAGTGCATTTGTGGAAAAGTCAGAGAGTGGGCCTGGAGTTGAGTGGAAAGAATCGCGAAAAAATGGAGGAGTTCCACGAGTGCATTTAATCAAGGAAAGAACGAACGATCAAGAAAGCTGTCGAAGACTTCGCGTGGAAGAGTCTCGTTCTCATCATTCAGAATCTCAGCGATAGCTTCAAAATTATCTCTGACGGACACACAACATTCATACTTACTCATCCATCTGGTCTCGTTCGGAGTCGGCAGTTGTCTTGTTGGAATTTGAAGTGAGATTTGTTGAGTTTTCAGTTCGATTCGACGTTTTTCAGTCTGATTGACATGACTACATAATTGTTTGACCAGTCTCCATATTTTCTGATAATGATGGTCGTTCGAGGCAAGTGCATGCTTCACAGCAAGCTGCACCTGGTGCGCAGAACAATGAAAAGGAATGATTTGTGGTAGTCTCGTTTCATTCGGGCTACCATTCCTTTTTCTTTCCCCACTAAACTAGAGTCTCCATCCGTACAAACTCCCACACACTGATCCAGTGACAATCCAAATTCATCGAAAATTGTTCGAAGAGCTGTATACTGACCCAAGCCCGTTCCATCTCCACACAATTCAGAGATGCCAATATGCAGAGTCTGGAGTGGCCTTTGCTTCAAGAATCGTATCATCACTGAAAAGATTTTCCTGCCACAACAATCCACACCCGCATCCACCATCACCGAGAAGAATCCGGCCTGCGTAATCTCATTCAATCGCAGAAATTGGAAATGCGAATCAAGTGAATCTACTAAAGTCTGATGATGATGGACAGAAGATATGGGAATTCGTAGTTGTGGTGGATGCTCTCTCGCACCAATATGGTGTGTCAACTGAAGAAAAAAGTCGTTTGGAAGGTTGTTCTTTGCAAGAAAAAGTGTATCACAGAATCTCTGCGCCACTAGGATCATCTCATCGTGTGGAACTGATGGGCGATCGGGAAGAACAGTGTTTGGGGGTTGTTTTTGGACAGATTCCCTGTGGATTTTCGAAGAAAGATGTTCGCGGATATGATGTGGTGAGTAGGGATCACCATGAGTGGTGATGTTAGGATAGCTTCCATGCAGTTCGTCAGCAACTGCTTCTCTACACACTTTGCAAAGAACCCCTTCTTCTGAGAAAGAGCATATCTGGGAGATATCTTGCTCAAAATGCAGCTCCCAATTCAATTGCCATTTTGTGTACAAGTGTGCTGAATGAGGTGTCTTCTTCTGAAGTTGAGTTGATTCTGATCTCTTTGTTTTTCGAATGGTGTCAGATAGGGGAGGAGTGACAGTTTTTGGAGGTGATAATGAAGGAGATGATCGATGAAAGAAAGAACGAAATGCATTCCACATCGATTTGATGAGATCGTAACCACAATTCTAGAAATCACAATTGGTGAACAATTCGTTCCAACTATTTATTCAATCTGTGAAATGTAAAATGTCACACATGCATGTTTCTTTCAACTCATCATCAGAGAACCATTTCTTGACTAGGCACCCCCGACTCCCCGACGGACCAACCCCGACGCCCCGAGTCAAAACACGACTCGGGGGAAATTGGAATCCCTGCCCAACGCACCCATTCGCTTTCGTTTACTCTACACCTCTTTCATTTCCGATCGTGAAGTGTCTGGTGAAATGAAAAGAACAAACGGCTGGTGAGTGTTCCTGGACAGGAGTGCCAAGACATTTTGTTCCTGACAGTGATTACTAGAAGGCCATCTCAGAGTTCGATCCCCGTCGAGCACAACTTTTTTTCTAGTATGTTGAGAATGTTGGTCCACAAAGTTCACCCTGGTCAAGCGATTGTAGGTGTCGAATATTTTGAATAGTTCTAATCTGTAGTGATCCAATCGTTAGCGACTCGATCCATCCCATTCGTCAAATTTCACAGAAAAAGCAGAAACAATTTCCCCCACCAAGATGGTCCTTGCCCTGTTCCTGCTCTCTTTTGCCCATTCCTCGGATATTACACAATTGACGTCAGAGAATTTTGAAGAAGCTGTCAATCGACAACCCACACTCATAAAATAGTATTAATCATTCTATTCCATCTGAAAACCACGCTTATTTCTCTCTTATCATCAAGTTTTTCTCAAAATTGTTTTCATTGTATTCAGTTTGCACCCACTTATGAAGATCTGGCAAGCCATTTCTCATCACACAACGATACCGTGACACTTGCTGAAGTCGATTGTGACGTCAATGTCGCTCTCTGTGATAAAGAATCAATCGAAGGATACCCATCTCTTATCTTTTACTCTTCCATTAACAATCCAGAGAAATTTGAAGGTGAACGCGATTATGAAACACTCGTCAAATTCGTCTCAGAACGAACAGGTATATATCACCATCCTCTTCAGTCCAACACCGTCACTCTTGATGCTGAGAACTATGATTCAGTCACAATGGATCCAAGCAAAAATGTTCTCGTCGCATTCACAGCTCCGTGGTGCACTCACTGCAAGCGCCTGAAACCAGAACTTGCCCGAGCTTCAACTATCTTCCAAGATATCGATGATGTGGTCATCGGAATTATAGATGCAGAGGAAAATCGAAAGTTTTGCCGCCAATTCAAAATTGAGAGCTACCCAACGATCCTCTTTTATCCTGCCCACAGGGAAGGCGACGATGACAAAATCAAAGCCCTTAAACTCTCTGAAGAACAACTGGTTCAAATGGAACACCGTTTAAATGATGAATTTAGTCAAGAACAACAAACTGACAAGACTTCTCAAGATGATCTTTCCATTCAGATTGACACACCCAAAGAGGAAGAGATTGAAGATGGATTGCCTGCTCATCTTCGCAGAAAAGGAGCAAACCTGATCGAGACTCTTGATGGTGATCGATCATTGAATTCACTCGTCGACTTCATCAACCAACATGCTGGGACATACCGGACATTCGACGGAGGTGTGGAAGAAATGGCTGGCTTTGAGGAAGTTATTTCAGATGCTATTGTCAACCTCGTTCATGCCATCACTCAAACACCTCTCAAACCTTCTCCAAACACACCAGACGATCTTACAGTTGAAGCTGAACAGGATCCTACATCAACTAAGACTCATTCTGAAGATATTCCGACCAGTTACATTCCAACAATGGAAGAAGTTCTCAAGGAGATCAATGAAAAGATTCCACTCGTTCTCAACAAATATACTATCAAAACCATCAGACGCTACGTTTCAGCCATCCAAACAAAGGGTTATTCCTGGATTCAATCAGAAGCCATCCGCCTAAGGCGTATTCTATCGTCAGGAGCCCTCGACGTTCAACAACGAATGGAACTCACTATTAGGATGAATGTACTCGAAATGTTTCACTTACAGGAGTAAATCATTCGCTTTTATGTGATTTATCACATTTTTCTTGTTTTGTGGCTTTATTTGGAGTCATACACACAAAAGATATCGAGATGCTATTTTGTCGCAGAGACGACAGGTCATTGAAAATAATCATCAAAATCATCGGTACCGGCTACAGAATGGTCTTGCTCCTTGCTTTTCCGCTTTCTCTTTCCTTTCTTCGATCCTTTCTTCTTCCTCTTTTCTTTCTTTGTTGAACTTGGTTTGGCTTCGTCAGTTTTCTCCTTCTCTCCTTCATCCTCCTCTGGCGGAACACCATCATCGACCACATCATCCACATCCACTTCTGCCTCATCCTCCACATGATTTTGTTGAGCTGACTCTTCATGAGTTGGTTCATTCTGTTCATTTCCCTTGTCCATTCCTTCCTCGTCAAGAAGAGTATCCACATCCACTTCCTCAGCCTCCCCGTCCCCCTCCATCTCCACTTCAAGCTCTCCCTCTGTCCCATCTGGGAGTGAAACCGAGTTTCCATCGTCCTGCTCAGGTGTTGGAGAAGGTTGGTCCGCAACAGGGATCGGGGGCTCAGCTTCGTTGTGTTCGATTTCGTCGTCGGTTGGTGGCGATGGCGATGGGTCGTTGTCTTCTGGTTCGGGAGGAGACGGTTCGATGTCTTCTGGTTCGGGAGGAGACGGTTCGATGTCTTCTGGTTCGGGAGGAGACGGTTCGATGTCTTCTTGTTCAGGAGGTGATGGTTCGGTCGAACTTGGTTCCGTTTCTGGTTGATGGTGGTCGGGCTCTTTGGCATCGTCTGAAGGAGTCGGTTCTTCTTCGAGCTTCTCTTCTTCCTCAAACGTCGGCTTCTCTTCTTGGTCAACGTCTTCTTCCGGAGTGATCGGTTTGTCATCTTCAGGGTGTTCTTCCTCAGTGATTGGCCTTTCTTCTTGTTCTTTTTCTTCCTCAACTTCTGGTTTTTCAGATTCAGGTTGATCTTCTTCCGTGATTGGTTTCTCTTCCTGTTCAACCTGTTCTTCCGTTGTTGGCTCTTCTTTTGGTTCAATCACTTCTTCCTCAGTTGCTGGTTTGTCGTCTTCAGGTTGATCTTCCTCTGTGATTGGCTTCTCTTCTTGCTCAACATGTTCTTCTGTCGTGATTGGTTTGTCATCTTCGCGTTGATCTTCCTCAGCTTCGAAATCACTTCCAGAAAAGTTGAATTCTTCATCTTCATCATCTTCATTTTGGGTGTGTCCAGTCTCCTTCGTGTCCTTCTCAGCAGGGACTTCTTCGGGTGAAGGAGATGCTGCTGTTCGGGTGTCCAATCCACTCGGAGTGGGAGGTTGCTCTTGTTCAGGTTTCGTCTCTTCTTTGTCGTCTTCGTGTTCTGCTGGATCCGAAGCGTCTTCCACATCGAAATCATCGAGATCGAGAGAGATATCATCGTCTTCCACAGGTTCTTCGACATCATTCTCTTTCTTCTCGCCCTCCTCCTCTTCAACTTCTCCGTTCTCTTCGTCCTTCCGATCCTCGAATGACACAGCGGGAGGTTCAGGAGTGCCTGATTCAGGAGAATCTCCGTCAATCGACTGTTCTTGCACAGGTCCGATTCTGCCAGACACCTCGTCGGTCGGTTTGAGGTTGGCTTCGTCAGACTCAACATCCAACTCGGCGGCGAGAGACGAGCAGATTTCGTGGATTCGTTCGGTGAACGATCTGAATCGTCTTTGTTTGATGGATGAGAGAGTTTTTGATTGAATGGCACTCATCTCGTCGAGTTCAGTTGATTTGGAGAGAGTCGTGGAGGACTCGAGCAGTGACGATGAGGTTGGGTGATCGAGTGAATCTGTGTGTGTGGACTGTCCTTCAGAAGTCTGTCCATCCAGCGACCCACTCTTCCCCCGCTCTCTCTCATCCTCATCCTCCTCACTCCACCCTCGTTCCTCCTCCGACATCCTCTCAACCCTTCTCAGCATCCTCTCCATCGCACTCAAGCCGTCCTCTTCCTCATCGTCCGAGCGAGGAACGGGCGGCGCGACGACCATTCTCACTTTCGCTGGCACTGGCGATGACGATCTCGGCGGATTCATCGCCTTTCTGAACTGCTCGTTGATTCGCCTGTCCTGTTCCTCGAAGATCGTGTTGAAACTGTGCGTGAACTCGCTTGTCCCGATTGCTGTGCCTGAGAGTTTTGGTTGAGGGAGGAAGACAGGCCGCATATAGTCCGAGTCTTTGATTGTGGCCTTGCGAGTCGAGCGAATGTTGTTCCTCTTTTTGTATTGTTTGGAGGCCATCGTTGAGAGATCTTTGAACTCAGATTGGATCAGGAATGCCAGTTGTGACGGCGAGACAGCAAAATCGCTGAAAGTGAAGCGGCTTGGCTTGACGTCGAGAGCGACGCGATCGATGGGGAATTTGACATCGACAGTGTCGGAGAAGAGAGTGCGAGTGTGAGTGTTGGTCTCTTCCATTGTTGTGAATGTCACGTTGTCGAAATCAGCTGACACACGCGAATAGAACGACAATTCTTCGTTTCGCAGCTTCCTCGTCTCTTTGTAGATCGAATTTTGAAGAGTTTTGATTCTTGGATCGTTTGGAGTGTTGTCAGAGAACGTCTCCGCTTCATCATCGTCCGATGGAAGGTTGAGATATTCAGCAAACAGATTATCTTCGTCAACCTCGACGTCTTCTGATTCTTCGTCGTCGAACGCATTCTTCACAAGGAACGGCGTGTGTGCCCGAGATTGTGGAGAGGCACCCGAACGAGAGAGGAATGGCGAGAAGACCATTGCAGGTGTTCCGATGAACGGACTCCGCATTCCACTGTGAGGACAACTCGTTGTAAGATGGCGTGGGATGAGGAGAGTGGGCGAGGAGAGAGCAGAGGTCGGTGCGGACGAGTCGAAAGAGAGTGTGATCACTTGCATTCCAGCTTCGACAGGAGTTTCCATGTTTGTCTCCTTCATCGCCCTTTTGTTCGTCCGAGGCGTCCCTTTCGGAGTGACGTGTGGAGAGTTGTCGATTGATCGACTCTGCGACATGTAACTGCGTAGTCTCTGTTTGAGCATGTCTCGACGTGCACGCTTTTCGGGATGGATGGTCTTCCGGACAAGGTCGGGGAGAGACGGAGCGTTAGGTGGGATTGTGAGGTCGACGCTGTTGAGCGAGATGTCGATTGCTTCGTAGATTTGAAGACTCTTTGTCATACTCGCTGCGATGGTGACATTCGGGCGGATGACAGCGAGAGTGACGGCTGGCACGGTTGGAGAGAAGTCGAGAGATGGTTGTGGCTCTCCAACTTGATATGCGTACCGTTCTGGGTCTTTGGTGATTGTGAGGAGGGTGGAGTTGATGACAGAAGTGATGTTGAGAGAATGGTTGAGTTGTGAGACAGCAGGTGGTGGGAAGAAGAATCTGAAGAGAAGATGGGGAACGTCCCGAGTGTCCTTCGAGCTCGGCATGAGCGAGAACTGCGCCTTTCTGAAGATCTCTCTGTCGCTCTCGTGCAGTTTGCGTTCTCTCTTCGTCAGTCTTTCCGAAGTCCTTCCGAGAATGATCTGTCCAATCCTGTCCTTCACCTCACTCGTCTCTCCACTGTCCTCAACATCCAGGAACCGTTCGAGCTGTGAATACGGTGTTTGTCTGACGTCAATCTCGTTGATCTTCAGCGACGAAACAGATGCAAGACCTGGCGTGGTCGATGTTGTGAAAGCAACACCTCTCACAAGCCCAGATGTATACATTCTGTCTTCGTCGGTGTGTGTGGTTGTGTATTCGCTGGAGATTTTGACGATTCGGATCTCGTCGGTGACTAGACTGATCACGTAACGAGGAGCAGATGCATCAACACCTTCATTCTTGTCGTCTTCCCCATCTCCTCCTGCCCCAGACGATTCTGCAGCTTCTTCGCTCTCACCGCCTTCCTTACTCTGCTCTTCGTCCTGCTCTGTCAGAACACTGCTGAACGACTTGAGAAGGTCCTGCGAAGCGACAAACGACTTGATGTGTCGGTGCATGTCGATCGCATCGACAACAGCTTCAGCAACCAACGAGTCCTCCACTTTCTCTCTTCCTGGAACCCACAACGACTCAATCGTGTTATAAACATCGTTCGCGAACGGCATCTCTTCGACTGCGTAGACTGCGTTCTTCAACACCTCCAGCTCGATCGATTTTCCGAAGCGAGCTCGCAGCTCGTTGAGGGAGTATGTGCTGGTTGATGTGATGTCAGGGATTTTGATGGTTGCGATGAACGACGCCATGTCGACGAAGCGAGAGAGGTGCTTTGGAAGAGCGAAGGCGGGGAGGGGAAGGAGCGAGCGGAGGATTGCTTGGCTCGCAGCTGCGTAGTGATTGTTCACAGCTTCTGACGCTTTTGAAACGAATGTCACGAGCGGTCCGAATGTGGAAGAAGGGATGGAGTTGAACGAGAAGTCGGGAAGCCGAAGTTGGATCGTGTTCGTGGGTTGTGAATATGCTGTGAGGTGTGGATTCAATTTGAGGTACGACACAGACAGTGTGGAATCGGAGAGGAGAACAGGCATTGACGAGAACGAATACTTTGCGAGGACATCTTCGCGGATGAAGCAGACTCGGATGGACGGTGCTGTTTCAACGACAAATCTGCGACCAACTTCAACATTTGTGAGATCCTGAGTTTTTCCGACTTTCGTCGAGACAACGGAGACTGAAGGAGTTGTGAAAACGATTGTTGAGAATGGATTCATCTCACAGAGACTGACACTGAGAGTGTTATTGATGCTCACTCTGAACTGTGGGGTTTGCGTTGTACGAACCAGATTCAGAACAGAAACATCAGCCGTTTTTTCTGTCGGCGATCGTTTGAGATTGATGGCACTATGCCCGATCATCGTCAGTGCCGAAGAAACGACCAACAGCGACTCCAAATGTGAGTGTGTGAGTGAGATCCTTGGGGAGTTGAACGACGCTTCTATAAACGGCGTCTCTTCTTCCACAGTCATCATGAACCGAATGTGGTTGACGGTCGAGATTGTCACGTCCTCTTCCAACCCAACAATGCCTCGATACACAAACGACGCCTGCACAGACCGGCTGTAGAAGGCTGAGTCGTAATCAGGGATCGACCGCTCAGACGGGATGTTCGCGCGCTTGACCCGCTTCACCAGATTCTGGAAAGACTGCTCTTTCTCCCAATTTGCGCTGGCTGTCTTGTTCCTCTCTTGGATGCGCATGCGAAGAACGTATGTGTAGCGATCAGCAAGCACTTCGTTGTTGTAGCTTGTGTAGTCATCGTCGAACTCGTCGAAGGGTCGAGCAACATGTCCTTCTTCTTGGTCGCTGTCGGCTTCTTCGCGTTCTTCGTTGAGTGTCTGTTTAATCCTGTCGTTGTTCAGAAGGAGTGAAGTCACGTCGATTAGGTGATTGTTTGATTTGAGGAGTTTGTTGTTGATCAGTGTCGAGCGAGTCTTGATCGGGCTGTAGAGTGGTGATTGGCTTCTCGTGGTTCGTGCAACTGGCGAAGGATCTGAAGCAGCGAACGACAACTCGAACAGTTCGACAGTGAGTGTGGTTGTGGCAGATTGGACGACAACAACTTCGATGAACGGAATGTTGATGGCGAGTCTGGATGGATGGATGGCTTCTTCTTCCTTGATTCGGAGGAACAGGTCAGGGATGCCGGAATCCTGTTGGAGAATTCCATTCATGTATTGCTCAGCCGACACGAACGACCCACAAAGATCGATCAGACGCACTCTGAGCGAAGATTCTGGTGTCTTCTTCGTCTCTTTCTGAGATCGGAGGGAGCGGAGGATGAGAACGTGGTCAGAAATGGTGTGTGCGATGACAGAAGTTGCCGTGAGTGTCAACTCGAACGACGGGAGTGCCATTCTCGACTCGGTTGAATGCATCACAGTTGACTGTGGTGGAAGGAACGACACATCGAGGAACGGTTTCCCATCAACCAAGCTGTGTGTGACAGACAGAATCGGGACAGAGATGGTTGACGCGGAGAGACGAGCTTCGCAATCCACCGAACCCCTCCCAACTGACACTGTCATGGACTCACAATTCGACTCGAAGAGAGTGCCCAGCTTCTTCAGAGCGAGAGATCGAGCTTCAAAGATGACGTGGGACGAGAACGGGAGATCTTCCGATTCTTTGAGGAGGCGATTGGTGAGAAGTGTGCGTGACTTGCCAGGGACGAGGGAGAGGAAGAGGTTCGTCGCCGAGACATCGAAAAAGCAGTGTTCACTGACGAAAGGAGAATCGTTGTTTTTCAGATTGATTTGTTGAAGAGCTGTTGACACTTTTTGGATGGCGTTGGAGATCATGGTGATCTTTTGATAAGTGTCGGGATGGATGAGAAGACGAGGGTTGTGAAGAGCGACAGACATCGACACAATCTGAAGACAGTCCGCATCCCACAAATTTGGTTTCTTCACAACTTCTCCAAAACTGGTCGACACCGACTTCATCGGACTGCGGGATTCGTCAGACACTTCGACAGGCTCAATCGAAGGGAAGATCAGGGCAGCAAACGAGACAGACTGAGATTCCAGAAGTTGGGTTTTTGGGAGGCAGTGTGTGGCCACAACAACGTCCGACGAGTTCAGAACGAGAGAACCGCATTTGACGGGTTTCATGTCGTGCTCAGTCAGAAGAAGATTGAGTGATTCAAACGACACAGCGAGGACAGGAACAGTCTGACACTGTGCTCCAAAATCAAATGACTCCCTTTCCGCTGTTTTGATCACTTTTCTGATTTTCTTGAAGGGTGTTTTGACTTGGGCATCGCTCACCTGCTCCCCTTGCTTGTCGAGGGCGTGTTCAAGCACGGAGGTTGCCACATCTATCGCAATTCTCGTTCGTCTTCCGACAGAGTCTGCGATCGTTTCCATCAAATACACACTTGAATTCGAGATGTTCACAGCGACAGTGTCAGAAACGATGGAAGGACTGGATGTTTCACTCATGTCGAATCCGAGTCCAATCGACAGAATGTCCAATCCTCTGTAGACATCATCGATTTCAACGTCAATGTCGAGATCCGTGTGGATGAACAGACTCGCTTCTTCCAGATCAACCACAGGGAAGTTCTCTGTTGTCAGCGCCGTGGGGAACGGAGCTGACTTGTGTTTCACTCTGCTCATGAAGTGTGCTGCGTTGAAATCAGCGTCGGTCGAAGCAGCGCTGGCAAACTTGAGACAATAAAAGTATGTTCCAACGATTTCTGCCTGCTTTTCACGAAGTTCTGTGAAGTCTGTCGAGTGGACGAAGAGTCTGCTTTGCTGGTATTGACTTGGAGGCATAGCGCGGTTCCAGCGAGAAAGCAGTTCGGCAGTGATTGTGGAGACGCGAGCGGGTGTGTCGAGATTCTCTGATTGGAGGAGAGATAACTCATCTTCCGCGTCGGCAATCTTCTTCTGAGCAGTTTTGGTGTAAAGAGTGACTTTCTTGTCGCGTTTCTTTCCTTTCAGTGTGAGGGTTGCTTCTTCTGATTCGTCTTCACCACAAAGATCGATTGTTCTTTGCTCCTTGATCCCTCCTTTCCACATCTCAACAAGCGCGAGCAATCGAGCTTCGTCTTTTTTCTGCTCTTCTCGGCGCGCTCGCTCGTTCTTCGCATGTTCTCTCTTCAACTGGATTCTGCGTTTGTGATTCTCTTGCTGTTTCTTGAAAGCTTCTTGTTTCTTTTGGAAAAGTGCTCGTTCTTCCTTTCGTCGATTCAGCCTGACTTGGAACTCATTCTGTTCTTTTTCGCGCTCGATTCGGTTGGCTTCTTTCAACTGTTCGAGTGTTTGGAGACTGGCTTTGCTGAATTGGATTGTCTGAACATCTTCCGAAGTGCTGAGGCCTGTTTCGAGGAGAAGAGCGAGTTTCATCGTTTCGTCGAACATTCGGTTGCTCTCTTCCTCTCTCAGCCTCTCCTCCTCTTCCACTCGTGCCCATTCCTCTTCTCGCTTCTCTTCTTCCTCCCTGTCTCTCTTCCACAGCTCTTCTAAAGTCTGATTCGCTTGTAGCTCGATCTGCCTCTCCTTCTCTCGTTCGCCATCGAACTTGTTTTCTTCCTGCCACTCTCGCTCTCTTTCCAACTCTCTTCTCAACTCTGCTTTTTGGAGGGCATCAATTTCATCTTCGAAAGCCGAATTCCGCTGTGTCCGTCCGACCCTCAACAATTCACTCAGGAATTCTCCATCCTCATTCCGCTCATCGATGGAGAACAGGAGATGTGTGTTGATCACTCGCTTTCTGATCTTTAGCTGCGGCGTGGAAAGCGATGGGTCCATCATTGAAAGACCAACAAGACCTCCCTGCTGTGGCTCGTCTGGTGACAGTTCGAGAGATTCCATGGGCGAAGATGCCTGAACCTCGACTTCTTCCTCCGCCACTTGAATGAACGTGGGAGTGAGAACGTATCGTCTCTCATTGACAGAGTGTCGGACTGGAGGAGGCAGAAGTTGGTCGTAGGGAGTAGCGGGGTTGGTTCTGATCTGGCCGAACAGGTCGGTGCTGACTAGGCCTTGGCGAGGAGCGGACTCTCTCCAACTGAGCTGAACGTCTTGATGGGCGATCGACCAGCTTGGGAGAGAGGAGAGGGTTGGGGTGAGAGTTGATGCGAGAGAGGAGGAGGTGGTGAGAAACGAGGCAGAAACGAAGTGCTCACTTTGCTCAGGGAGGGGTTCAAGCTCGATTCTGTGGGTAAGAAGAGAGGTCGAGTTGGTGAGGGACAGTTTGGCGGAGATGAAGAGAGGGGTGGTGTTGATGGAGGTGTCCAGGTTGACCATCGAGAACGAATAAAGCGGAGGAGATGAGCGGTCGAGTGACGGAAGAAACGACAGCCCAACTTCCTTCCCAGCGATTCTGAAATTCGACGTTTTCGAGAGAGGGAACAAGGCGTCGATTGAATCAATGTTGAGTGTGAGGGTCGTGTTCCGCGTGTTGATGTTTGATGAAGGCGATGAAGGAATGAGCTTGGAGATACGCGAGAGAGCATGTTCGAAAGAAGTGAACTTCCTTCGTGTCAGCGGGATGCTGAGCTCCCCAATCAACACCTTCGCCGTTCGCGACGTTTGTTGGATCGACGCTGGGATGGGCACAAAGTGATTATTCGACGTCATCAATCCAGTCTGGAAAGAAAGTGCCGAGAGGGAGAACAGAAGCCTCTGATTGTCCTTTTCTGTCTCATCTTCCTCGTGATCATCGACTGACACAATCCGAGCTGAGATGATTCCGTTGAACACAGCTGTCGTTTCGATCATCCTGGCGATCTCCCCAATCACAACAAACTCGTTTCCTGACGTCAGTTTCTTCGTTCGTTTGGTTCTTCCTGAACTTTGCTCGTCGAGAATGGCGCGGTTGGAAGTGACGACAGTGGATGGAGGAAGTGCGATGAGTGTGGCTGTGGATGAAGTCGTTGTGTGAGGAACGAGAGCATGGACAGCAGGTGTGGAGACTCGGAGTGAAGTCGACACTGTTTTGGTAGGCTTGGCAAGAGAAGACAGAGGGGAGTGGGAGATGGAGTGGTCAAACAGTTGTTTGGCGGAAGAGCAGACAGACGATGAGAGCGAGAGGAGAACATCAGCTGTGTGCTGAGTGCCTTTCGTCACTGACAAGCGTACAGGTCCTTTCAATTCTCCTTCAATCACATTCTGAACAAACATCAGCGACGACGTCACAGAAGAACGAGAGTGGGACACTTCTTGGGCTGGTCCATCGCTTCCAATTTCAACTCTTTTGATTGTTTGGACAGCTGTTCCTGAAATCCCTCCAACAAGAATGATGTCAGAAGTGTCGCTTCCAACACCGATGAACGGATGAGACGAGAACTTATGGACAGCATCAGCGTGTTCTGTCCACACAGTGGCTGCGTCAGTGTTGAGTGAGAGAGTTCGTGTGATTGTGCTTTGGTCGATTTGGGAAGGCGATGATTGAGGTGATTGTGCCAACAGCTCTGTTGGCAAAGATGAGAAGCGAAGGCTGATTTCTTGAACAACAACACCGCATTCACAACTTTTAGATTCGATAACATCAGAACCGTCTTTCTCGAAGATTGTGAGCAACACTGCAGCGAGTGAACAATGGGAAGCAATTGGGCCTGTGAAAGAGGGAAATGATGAATGATAGTTTGCAAGGGGGTTGAAAAGTGCTTCCAATGAATCTTCAAACTGGGAGATTTGTGATGGGTGGACTTGGAGAGTGATCGGAGTGGCTGAAAGCGTTATGGACGAACGGTCTTCCGAACGATTCAATCGCAATTCCAAAGTGTCAAAAACAACACCTGATCGATACACAGAGCCCTCTGAAAAGGTCCTAACAAGCTCGGTGATCCAGCTGGTGGTTGGTGATTCATCAATGTCTGTTTCGCTCCTATTGTCCATCATACCCTCGAGAACGAGGAATTTCGACACATATGGGTCAACAGGGCAGTATTTGTCGAAGACAATCGGACGGGCTGGTTGTTTATTATATGTTGGGAGCGATCGAGAGAATCTGGAAGCAACTTGAGAGCGCTCGAAGGATGTATCTGACGGGACGAGATAAATGAACTGAGAGATCACAATTGTGGCAGAGGAGTCAGCAAGAACCGTCCCGAGGTCTGATTCTAACGATGTTAGAGTCTCATTCATCATCTCCGCTTTGATCTCGCAATCTGAATCGAAAAGAGGATCTCCAACAAGGAAAGAGTCTGCTTTCCGCTTTCTCTTCTTGCTGGGGAGAATCAGTTGGAATAGCATGTGGGAGACCCAGAATGATGGATCCTTCTTCGAGAACACGTCTTCAAGAGTAATTTCGTCTTCATTCTCAGAAAAATCCTCGTCATTTTCCTCAAGTTCGTCAGAATTCGTGGAAATTTCAAATAAATCAGCTGGGTCTTTGCTGAGCGCGTCTTGGAGTGAAAGAGTCACAGATCGAGTGCTTCCATGGACATATGCCACAGCAATTTCAACAGCTGAGATCATCAAGCGTGTTTTATCGTCTTTTCTGACAGTTGACGCGATTCCACGCATTTGAACGGTTTCAACAGTCGCTCGAAGTTCCGTTCGTCGAATTCTGGTTGAAAGGTCCAAAGAATCACTGTTGTTCGGAGAAGCTGCAATATCCACTTCTTCTGCACCTGCAATTAAGACGATATTCGAAGCATCAAATCCAATTTTGATTTGGGCCTCTTCTTCGTCGATCAGATCATCGGAGCGTCGCTCGACTTCTGATTTACTCGCAGCATCGAGGACAACAGATCCAAAGGAAGCTTCATCAACGGTGACACCAACCCAATTTCTCGTTCCAGCCTCCCCGTCAACGGAGAGGACAGTGGATTGATGAACGTAAACCTTGAAGCGACTGAGAAGAGCTTGCAACGATTGTGGTGTGGTCTTCTTTGAAGATGTCAGATAACGGAAGATTCGCTGCACAATTGGATAGAAGAATGTTGCATCAATGGCGGTGAAGAAGGAGTTGGTAGAGTGCGATGAAGAGGATGAAAAAGCGGTTGAGAGACGAGTCCCTTCATTGGTGTGGGTACGTGAGGAAGATTTTGTCTTCGTCATGCGGACGTTCGGTTTGTTCAGGTGGATGTCGACAGATGTGTTGAAAAATCGAGGGAATATGATCGACAGGATGAATGTAACAATTCGAACGAACGATAATGACGTTGACAATGAGTCACAGGTGAATGACACTTGATAATCAGAGACCTAGGAGAAAGAAAAGAGAAAATTAACAAAGTGTGAAAGATGCGCGTTCAAACTGTGAAGGAGAGCGATAGTTGTGTGATCTGTTCGATAGTGCATTGTTCCCATCTAATAGAGTCGACAGCTAATGATCGCGTTAATTCTCCAATGAGGATTGATGGGGTATTTCGTCTGGAATGATTACGGTGTGATTGAAACAAGAATTCATACTGGAACGAAACAATGAGCCCCACCAAGTACAAATGAACAAGCGTTCCAACTAAAATAAAGAACACAACGTCTGAGAAAGACATTGAATTGAGAACGCCCTTAATTTCGTCACCTGGACATTGGTGACTCTGTTCGTGATGATATCAGACACCCATTTTAATCAGATTCACAAAAGGGCTAGCTTCGAACAAGATGAGTGAAAATGGAGAGAATGAGGCATGATTCTAAGAGATGCCTGAAATGAGAATTGAAGTTGAATGAAGGAAGGTGTGTGGTGAAAACTTATACTCCACCGATGATGTTGGCGACGTAATCAACAGCGGACTGGGCCATGATACCACATTCACCGATTCGTTTATTATTATCAGCGAGTGTGGATCCATTGAAGACAAGTCGGATTGCGCTTGTTTGAGCATGGGTAACGTTACTTATGGCGGCCTTGAGCTCACCAATTGTCTTACTCGGAGAAATTGTGACGGGAAAAGATTGGTTCTTCTCATCTCGAACAGTGATCTGGATTGCATCAGCCGAAGTGTCAGTTTCAGTCAAAAAGAGAATGAGAGCGTAATGGCCATTGAAATTGATTTGTGAGAGAGTAAAATGATCCGGCAAGTTATCTGCTTCGTGCATGAGTGACATATCTTGAACCGGCACGTTCACGGATGGGACAAGAGCCTGTTTGATTTGTTGGATTGTTTGGCCATGATAACAATTAAGGGTGAATTGGTCACCAGTGGTAGCCGACTTGATCAGGAGCGTAAATGGTTCTGGGATCATTGTGAATTACACAGAGTAGATCAGACCCAGTACATATTTTTTGTGAACTTTTTTTCGAGATTATGTTAAATCAAGTGGAAGTGACTCTTCGGTATCCAACAAAAACTTCTCGAGGTGTCTCAACACCCGGACATTCATATCATCGATGTCAAGCTCAATGTCAGAATTAGCGGCTTCAGTGTACGTATACGGTCCTGTCTGCCGAAGAAACTCCATCACTCGGACAATGTGTTGGTGTGGCAGTTTATCCAAAATATCAAACATGTGTTCCTTCTCATCATCGGACAGCGGGACGTCATCACCTTCGAATGGAATCAGGACCATTTCCAGCTCGAGCTTCGCCCTTTGCTTTTGGATTTCGAGTTGTTCACCTGACAGTGGCGGTATGATCGGCTTAACCGCTTCTTTGAAGTATTTGTAAGGGTGCGGCTCAAAAAGTGTCGCGATCTCTTCAGGTTCGAATAGTTTGCTGTTGTCCATCTTCTTCACCATCAGCCGCTGGATAGCCTCCCCAGCTAAAGAAACAACACTTTTGGGTTGGTTGAAATGATAGCAATTGTCAATCACGAGTGTCAGATCTGTCACAACGTCCTTAACAGCGCTTCCATACTTTGAATATTCGAGTTTATGGCGAATTGTGCCGAGATCCATCGGATTTGTGATGAAGAGATGATAATTTGGGACATTTAAAGCGATGGGATCGACAGGTTGTGCGAATGGAAGAGCGTTCTTGTTTCTCAGAACTTCACCCACCATTTGTCTAAAAAAGCGAAATCGCTCACCAGCTCTGATATGCCTTATTTCTTCTTCTGTTTTAATTGAAGGTGGTGGGATAACTGGTTCTTCAGGTTGTTTTGGGACATTTCGTGTTAGAACCTGTTGGAGGACGAGTGAAAAGATGAAAAATAGACAATTTTAGCCTTTTTAGAACGTGTTGGGGGAGTTTGTGGGGGAGTTGCAAGGGTTGATCCCTTTTTGGGAGTGACTACCAGTCTGGAATTTCGGACCTGGGGAAGAGAAAACGTGTATCGAGACACAAACTGCGATGGGAGATGATTTTGGGGTGACTTTTAGACGGATACGAACTGGTTGTGGTTTTGAAAGAGTAGTTGATTGAACAGAAGTGGAAGCCTTGTTGGCGAGAATTGAGGGGGGTGAAAATAGAAATACGTGATACACGTGTTTTTAATGGAAGGGAGGTGTGATCATGGGAGGTGGATGAATTGGAATTGTTGCTTATGTTGTTGGAAATTGTTGTGTTCAGACTTGGAGGCGAACTCTTGTCTGATTCGAGATGAGATAAGGGCTAGAGACGGGCAATATACAAAATAAATGTTTAAATAAATTGATCCACACCGAGATATCTGAAAGAAAGTCATTCGAATCGTCAGAATTCGAAGACATATTTTTATTGCGGGCCAAGAGACTTTTTCGCAAAATCAAACAATCAAGTATTCCCCATGTCTGAAACAGAAAGCGAAGAGATAGAAGAAATTGAAGAAGTTGAAGAAGAGGTCTCAGAATCAGATGAACAGATGGAAGTTGATGAAGATCCTCAGGAGGAACCTGCTCTCGAGATTGTTGTAGAAATGAATACAGTCTCACTTTTTTGACACTTCTCACTGCCCCCCCTCTTTTTATCTCAGCCATTCCTCTTTCTGAAGCGCGAAGCTCTCGAGCAAGAACAGCAGAAACTCGTGAAATCTCTGATGTCGGAACTTTATATCAATCATGACGATGCCTGCACTATTCTCATGCAATTCATGTGGAAGAAGGATCGGTTGATGGATGAATACTTCAAGGACGTTGATAAATTCGGAATCGCATATGGAATCGTTCCACGAGCGGAGGAGACTCTTGGGACAGATGACAGCGAGATGACCACATGTCCCATCTGTTACGAAGACTATCCACTTCGAGACAGTATGTGAAGATCAAAGTCCAGCTCCAAAAACAATTCTCACATTTTCAACATTCGATACCACATTTATCACATTTGCCCATCTCTTCTCTGTCAACTATCCCCCTTTCTCGTCTTCTCATTTCTTTCTTTTTTCTTCGACTCCAGTGATTCACTTAATCTGCAACCATGTTTTCTGCAGACCATGCTTCACTGGGCACGTTATCAATGCTTTTGAGCAAGGTACGTACTTCTCACACACATAACACTGATTTTTGTGACTTTTTATCAACATCTTTCTTCTCAAACTGTTTTTACCTCACTTCATCATTTCAACACTCTTTCCAATCCTAATTCAGGACACACATGCATCTCAACTCGCTGCCCGATGGATGGATGCAACCTTATCATCCCTCAATCCCTTTTTGAATCATTTCTCAACAGTATGACTCGTTCCACGCTCATCTCATCTTTCTCCATCAGTCTCCGATGCAACGAAATATCATCATTATTGGCAAGCTAACTATATCGAATCTATGCATGATCTATCGTCTGTACTAGTTTATTATGATCCCGTTCTTCACATCTCACTCCACTCAGTTATTGCACTCGTCCCGACTGCTTATACGTTGCCCAAAAGAAACAACTCATCAACGATGTTGTTTGTCCATGTGGAACACGTTATTGGTGTGCATTTCTGCATATTCTCAGAGCCATTCTTGATCCCACTTCTCCACAATTTTTGAACCAATTATTCTTCCTCCCATCCAGCTTCCGATGCCACCGTGATGCTCATTCTCCATGCACATGCATTATGGTTGAAGATTGGGATGCCCTCGTCCAGAAGAACAGTGAAAACTACAACTGGATCCGCCAGAACACGAAGCCATGTCCAGGGTATGCTTAATCCATCCCATCTATTTTGTCAGATGTAAACGACCCATCGAAAAGAACAAGGGATGCAATTACATGAGATGTGCCAAATGCCAATATGAATTTTGTTGGGTCTGCCTCCATTCGTGGAAGACACACAGTATGCTCCCTTCACTCTCTGCCATTCCTGTCTCTTTTTGCTCCCCATAGACGATCACTTCACATGTGTCACTCCTCCAGACAAGATCAAGAAACTCGATGCCGACAACGGTCCCATGCTCGATTACGGGCAGCATTATCACGACCATTGGATTGAAGAGAAGAAGTCGCTTGAGTTCGCTGTTAAGTATGCCTTTTTAGTGTTTATCCTCTCTCCCCGCAGGCAAAAAACAGAAGTCAAAAGCCGACGTGAAGAATATTGCCGTTTGACCAAACAAGCATTCGCCGAAAGTTTCTTCGTCGGCGATGCCGTTGACCTTCTCATCGATGCCCGTTCGATGCTGATGAACTCGTATATCTTTGCGTATTACTCGAGAGACAAGAAGGAGCTGTTTGAATGGTATCAGGGTGATCTCCAAGCCCAGACGGAGAAACTGAGCTTTGAAACCGAACGGCCTGTCGCTGAGATCGAGCGATTCAAGATGGTTATACTGGTGAACCAGACACGTGATGTGTGTTCTATCGTCGTTTTTTCATTCCCTATATGTTTGTTCTATTTAGTTCCTCGACCGCCTGAAGAGTTTGTTCCAGGGCGGGAAGATTGATCTTTGAGGGTTTCATGTGGAGCAGGAGTTTCAGAATGAGGTGATTGTCGGAAACCTGCATTCTAAACGTGAGCTAGTTCGATTTTTTGTTTCAAACGCCATTTATTTTGATTAATTGAATGTTTTCTAATCATCTCACGTAGTATTCACCAAGATCAACGCAGAATCTCTAATTTGGGTGATGGATCGTTTAGTCTTCTCTCATGTTCTCCTCATCCATCGAAAATATCAAGAGGAGCATCAAACTTCTCGTTAGTCATCGAGTAAACACGAAATGAAGAGTGAAATCAAAAAAAGTGTTGTGTCGGATCACTCAGGATGTCTCAAGACATTATACCCTTTCATCATCATCAACTTCTTCTGGCCTTTCCCCTCTGGGATTTTGAATGTGAAATACTGTCCATCTGCACAGGCAAGCTAGAAAGAAAAGAGATTTTGAGATTGTGATGAAATGCACACCTGAATCTCAGTGGAATCCGCGCTGAAAGAGGCAATGTTCATCCGCTCTGATATCCCCTCTTGGTTGAGATAAATACACGCAATTGAAGTCTCGCTGCTTTGCTCTCCTTCGATGCAGAAAAGATGGACAGTTTTCGAGGATGACGACACAACAAGATATTGCCCATCATCACTGAAGCACAGTGAATGGATGGCTGCGGTTTTTCCAACTTTTGAGCGCTTAACTTCCATCAGCATCGCTCGTGTGTTTGTGTCCCAAATCCTGATGATAGTTCCATGCGCAGAGGCCGTTGCGAGTTTTTGCCCATCCTGAGTAAATGCAAGAGCAGCAACAGGATGTTCATGTGCTTCGATGAGCTGGTAAGTGCCATATGATTCTTCTTCTGTGTTTGTTGTATCGCTCCCCGATTTGAGGTCATTGATGTGCGCAATACAAACATGTCCACGAACAGGATCACATGGATAGGCTAGAAGAGGCTTTGTGGGGCAGAGGACAGCAAAGCTGGTTCGCTGATTGGCTGTGGCATCTGGATTGGTGCCTGTTGGATGAAAAGAATTTATTGATCCTCAGAAAGAAGGTGACAGACTAAAATATATATCGAGAGTGCAGACAGGCTCGATTTTCTCAAGAGTATAAATAATAATGGAAGCTCTGAGGATGACAACAAGGCTTGAGAAAGAGAGCATGTTTGTGATGTCAAAAGTGAAGAATAAACACGAAAAGAAAGAGATACTGCGTTTGATTGAGTTTGACACCCTGGATATCTTCGTTAAAGCGGAGAAGACAGATGACTTGGTCAATTTTAGTGTTGAAGAGGTAGAGAACACGAGGATTAAAATTTTCATCCTTGTCATTGCACACAACTGCTAGCAGTGATGTGGAGAAGTACATTTCACAGAGGTGGATCGGGTGCTCGATGACTGACAGAGAGGAGAAATTGAACGATGGAAGAAGCTTTGAGAAGACAGGAACTCACAAACATCCGCGTGTACATTGATCAAAGGGATGTGTTCTCCATAGTGAATAACCTTTTTTTGTACCAACAATGAGGCAACTGAGAGAACACAAATGAAGGCGAATGTGAGAGAGTCAATGGAGAAATTGAAACAAACGAATTTGTTTGGTTAAAATTCAGGAATGTGACTTCCTTATTGACGTCAGCTACCTGCATATCCCCTCTGATTCGAGACGAAAAATGCCTAACCCATTATATATTCTTTGACGATATAACTTTTTTCCAAATCTTGTTGGATGCCCCCAACTGACAATCACTCAGATCTTCTTCTTAGCAAGGATGAAATGAGCAGAATAAACAGTCTTCATGAGACTTCGAGGGTCAGCACAGTAAGTGCACTGATGGACAGACTCATCCTGACACAAATCTGTTTAGAAACTCAAAAAACGCACACCAGAAGTTCAAAATGAGAAGTACGGAGAAGATGTTTGACATCATCGAACGTGTAGTCCACGGAATACTCCGTTTCCATATCACCGTAATGATACAATAACGGTCCTGTGCAAAAGGAGAGACACGACAGAAAACACAAGATGAATAGGATGAGATGCCAGTTCACACCATATATCATGAAGATACCCCCTGGCTTCAACGTTGTTGATACAGTTGTGATGTACTCAGCGATGTCGTGAGCAGTGTCAATGAAAAAGTGAAAAATGACGCAGTCGAACGAGGCTAATCATTCTGAAGAGGAAGAGAAGGATAATACATGGCTGTTCATCGTATACTTGACAAAACTCTCCAGCTGACATGGACATCGCCCAATCAGGGGGAAATGAGTCGATATGAGTGTCAGGGATGACAACAGGTCTAGCAACGAACAACAGAAAAGATGAAATTAGAGACTTCAGCAAATACCTGACTTGGTTTTCGAATGATGTGTTGTTGTTGAACTGAGAAACGAACGGATAAATAGTCCAAGTTGATTCATCATCAGTGTCCTGCTCATCTGTACCTTCAGTGATGTTGGGTTGGTCTTTCTTGTGATTGTCTGCAACGAGAAGCCTGTTCAAGACTGCACTTGACCCAAGAAGCATGAAATAGGAGAATTCATTTCCCTCAACTCGATAACCTCGTTGGGCAACATCAAAACAGAGCCTTCCAAGGCCACATCCTGGAATTAGTACACTTGGTTGTCTGATAAAGGGATGAGAGAGTGTTCATGCAGACCTTGTTTCTGAAATCGGTAGATATCTCTCCAATGTCGACAAAAATAGTGGTGTGTACTGGTTGCGTTCATCTTGTCCCTAATACTTTGACAAAATATACAAAGAAGACCTCTGAACTCCATTCTCTCATGAATTGACTGAGAGTGGAACGGACTTTGGAGGCATTCCATTCAGAAGCCAATTCAAACTGTGACTGATCCATCTACCTCCAGAGAATGACGGAAATGAGCGGGATACAGTCTGAAGCTGTGGTTGGATGATGAATGAGAGAAATTCTTGATTGATGGCGATTTTCTGCTTAAGAGACGCGATTCGGTCGATAAAGATCTGCTCAAAGTGAGTTTTCCCAAACGAGGACATTTTGCGAGAATCTTGTTCATATTTAATGACGCGTTTCATTGAACAAGCAATGTACGTTGAAAAAGCCTGAATAACATCAAAAAAGTGGTTCTGTTCATCGATTTCACTGGAATCGCATGAACATGCATCATCATCGCACCTATATCATGCCAATTTGGGGAAGGATCGATGATTATAGAAAAAAGTTGATGATCGGGATATAGCAGGCAGACTGCGGTGGAGAAAGAGTCTCCGAGGGGACTATGTCCATTCTGGAACAATTGACTGAAATACAGCCAAAAAAGACGTCGAAGTTAGTGGAAAAGGGTCAATGGAGGTCCGATCCCTCGTTTCATGATTTTTGGAGCTTACGATTCTCAGACAAACTATGTTCATCGTAAATGATTAATAGTTTCAGTTGAAGTGATAGAAAATGAATAAAATCTCGCTATTTACTGGATAGAATCAAAAAATGAGAAAACAACTCAGGTATAGGGAAAGAATGGCAGAGAAAGACTTGAAAGAGATGGTTGAACTCGCTGAAAGTCATCCAAAAACTTAGACATCACAGTTTGGACTGTTTGATGGATGTTCTCAATCGATGAATCTGTATCGATGCCAATCCAAACAGGGTGTCCTTCAGCAACCAAATCAGGAAGAGAGTCAGAAGTTGGCCTTGTGTTTGGATCGAGAAAGACCAACTCGGTGGATGAGGTCAGACGGCACAGAGACCTGAAATAATCGTACACTTCCAGTTGTATCTGAATATCATCGAAGATTTCCTTTTCTTCGGGATTAACACGCTGTAAATGAGAGAAATGACGAAAAAATTGCTAAAAATGCCTGGAGTGCCTTGTGTGGGTCAAGAAAAAAGAAGATCACAAGGTCTGGGTTCGGGAGGCCTGTATCTGGTTCTAAAAGAGCAGACAGAATGGAGTCACCCTGCAGTGGTTGAGATGGGGGTGTTTGGATGGGAGGACGAGGTGGTCTCACTTGATACTCTTTCCTTTCAGGGAGTCGCGAAGTGATCGGGAAATGCTGCAAGACAGGATGAAAGATCTCGAGAAAACCTTGCATGCTGAGTATGCAACTCCAGAAAAGGCGTATCGATCACAGATAATGTTTGTATGGCTGTTTAGAGAATCGACAATCATCGATCTGTGCGAACGAGACAAAATGGATGATGTTGGGATATGGTGAAAGGAGGATTAACCGTTTGGCCCACCGATTGTCGCTGAACAAGACGTGAGCATAAGCTGGATCTTCCTTGAGCTTCCCTTGAAGATATAGGTCTAGTGCTTTTCCGGTGTCTGGGTCTTTTCTATCTGAGAAATCCAAAGTTATCAAGTGAAGAGAACAGGTTAAGGGCGAACGAAGTCAACCTGGAAACTGAATTAAATGCACTGGGAGTGAAAGTGTGTTTTGAACGTACTGGTGGAGGAGGGTTGACTGTGTGGATTTCCCCGTTCGGTCAAGACCCTCAATGACGATAAACCATCCTCTCCTTGATGGAAGTAAATGAATGAGAAATAGCCAGACATGGGAGCTTTGCTTTGAATGAGAATTGTCGGCCCATAGTGATGACATACAGATCTCAATTCAACCCAAGTCTAGATCAGCCATCAGCGACACCTCATGGAATCGCTGAATTTCTGAATGGTATCGCTGAAAACTATCAGCTTCTCCAGAAAGAACTCAGCCAGCTTCCTGTGTGTCAGATTTCACTTCTTCATACTCAAAACAGATAGCTATCATGCATAATCTAGCAAATATCATTGAACTCTACCAACACCTCAGATATGACACTAATCCATACGCAAAATTCTTTGTCTTGTCTGCCTTGTTCTTCAAACAGACTTTTTTCAGAACCAAGATTTTGTCTGAAAATAAAGCATCAAATGATCTCTTAGTCGAACTTATCGATTCACTAACGGTTTTTGCGCAGTTTCCGATGACGAGGCGTGTCGAAGCTAGATGTTTCGACTTTCTCTGTATGTCACTCATCCACTGTCATTTTTTTCCATCAGTTTTCGAAGTTGCGAAAATTATTTTCAAAAAATACGAGGCAAACAACTCAACTGCGTGCTTTCACATCTATAATCAGCTCATATCTCTCTACTCTGGCCGCTCAGAGAAAGCCAGTCACATCCAACTCTACTTCTTCCTCGTCTGCTCTCTTCCCATCATCTCACGTCTCCAGCTCTGCATCAAGAACAAAGCATATGATCGCGGTTATGTTATTGCTCAACATTCGATATATGACTGCCATCCACAGACTCTCACTTCCCGTGAGATGCAGATGGTCTATTACTATGCAGGGGTCATCTGCGCGGCCCTCAAGCATTTTTACCCAGCACTCATGCATTTTCGAATGGTTTGGATGCTTTTCACGAAACCTGTTCAGGGATTGTCTCTTCCAGTGACTCCAACAAATCAAATTCATTACGCCACTTTCGAGAAATTCCAGCTTGTATCCTTGATTTTAGATGGAAGAGTGTGTCAGTTTTTTATCAATCACCCTTATTTTTGCAGGAGCCTGATTATCCACAAAAATTCAATCCGACTGTGATCCTCGCTTTGCTTGTATCTCCTCTCTCCTTCTAACATCCCCAGCAAACCAAAAGCTCTGTGAATACAATCACCAACTCCATTGTCACAAACCCGCTGAACGTATCTGAAGCGATCAGTCTTGTTGAAGAGCATCGACAAATCCTCCAAACCTGCTCATGTTATGGGCTGGCCAAGCAAGCCGTCAAAGCGATGGAGCAGAGGCTCCTTCGAAGAACATTATCAGTCTGCGCTTTGTTTGATTTGACTTGTTTGGCTGAAGACATTTGAGGTCTGCCCGTTCGACAAGATATCGATCGTAACTAAGGACAATACGAGGCATTTGGAGTTTATTATGCGTGGAGTGTGTTCCTCTTCTTTTTCCATGAACAACGATGTGTAGATCATGGACAGTGATATCGACGCGTCAATCGATATGGAACGGGATGTGATCATTGTTCCACATGCCAAATCTGTCTCGTTCTCATTACTTGCTGAAAAAGATGCTGCACAGCGCATTGAGCATATTATGAACATGTATCTCCCATTCTTCACTCAATCGCTTTTTTTCCGCTCTTTGCGATCAGATTATCAGAAATACAATCCCAAATCACCGAGTCGGGACATGCAGCCAGAACAAACTCGTATCTGTTGTATAAGAACACTCAACATGATGATTAGAGAGGAATCTTCTTTGCTCCGTTCCACCTTCATTTCACGAACACGAAGTTCGCATCAACATAAACAAGATTGCATTAGTAAGCATGCAAACAAGACTTCTGAAGTGTTTCGTCGGTTGTGAAATGAGAAATGAAGAACTGTCTTGTCGATTTCCAAACATCATGAATCGCCAGAATCTGATAATATATCCATCTCGTCATCTTTATCTGGGTTCGTTGGTGACATTTCCGGTTCAGGGGGTGGTGGAGGAACATAAGAAGGGAAGATCGAGTTCATCATCAGTGGATTGTATGGCATGCCAAACTGAGTCATCGTTGGCATCTGAACGGGAAGAATGGACGGCGGCTTGAACCGTTCCACAACATTTTCGATTTCCTGTTGGACACGAAGCCTTTTCTGCTCGGTTGCTTGCTCTGCCAATTCAGCGATTGCAGCAAGCTCGGAATCGAGCTCCATGTCCTCCTCGAGTTCTTCAAACTGCCTCTCCACATCCTCCACAGTCATCAGCCTCTTTTCTGGCTCTTCTTTTCGCATAGCTTCTTCACGCGTGAGGGGCATGGAATCGATCTGGGCTTGAATCTCAGGGGGGATGGTGGAATGCAAAGTAGAAGTCTCAGAGCGATTGTTAAACACCGAATCTGCACGGATAGTTTGATATATTTCAGTATCTCCATCTTTAATCATGATCGTGTGATGAGTCGATGGTCGAGGGGCATGGGATTGAGTTGTAAGACCAATTTCCTCAAAAAAGTTGTCCAGCACATCTTCATCGATTTTTTCTCGTTTTTCACCCTCATCGGCATTACCTTCAAGGCCCCATCCCACAAAATCGTCATCAGCCTCCTCTTCCTGTTGTTGTGGGAGAAAGGCCTGGACGTTTGGGTCAACAACGGCAGAGTCGTCTTGGGTGAGCTCCACTCCATTGATTTTGGCGAGTTCTCGCATTTGCGCTTTCTTCAGTTCCAGCGCCCACGGCTCATCAGAACTTGCTGCATCGATTTCCTTCTGCAGAAAGTCGTGAATCTGTTTTTCGATGGCATCATCACCATCAAAGCGGACAAGAAGGTGCATTGGTTCTTCTGACCCAGCATAACAATCTTCTGAGTACTGTTTTCCTTCTTTGAGGGTCCCTTCGCCACGGATCAATAATTGCGTTTTATTTCCACAAGCTTTTTCAAGCCGCTTTAAATTAGAGCCACGTGGACCGATGATAAATCCCATATAGTTCGTTTCGGGATGATCTTCGAGAGGGAAGAAAAGCTTGAATGATCGTCGTTCCACTGTTTGTTTGGGAGTTGTAAGAACAAGACCTGCTTTACGGGCCGCATTTTTTGTGACCTTCTCTGCAAGCTCTTTGTATTCCTGATTCAGCCGACCTTTGAACCTCTGTTCTCGCGAGTTTGTTCTCATTCCGTTGGAATCGTATTCTGGGGGAGGAGAAATAGAACGGCTCCTAAAAGGAAAATGAGAGAACGAATGAAGAAAAAACTGTTCGATGATTGTTTGTATTTCTCTTTCATTGGAGAGAAGTTGCTTGATTTCGACGATCCGTTGGTAGATTTGAGAGACAGCTTCTGGCGTCAGAAATTCGGCATCATCTGAAGGATGATATGAGTCGGGTGTTTGTTGAGTGGATGATCCTGGCTGTGCATAGGAACTTGAAGAGAGGACGATGAGAGGAAGGAGAGAAAAAAACGAACCCAGGAAAGAAAGAAGAATCAGATGATGGAGAAGAATGTGAATGATCGATCTCCGTACTTTGGAGTGGATTGGAGATCGTTTGGAAGAGAGGCTGCGGAACACCGAATGACGCATTCAGGTTTCGAACTTTCTGGAGAAACACTTGCTTACAGACATCTGCAAATGTCATGAATGGTTAAATGGGATGAATGAATGCACAGAGATGATAATGGGAAGTGAAAATGAATGGTTGAGTGATGAGAGAATGATGTGATGGGTGTGATCTTAAAATGTTTTTGTTTGGACGATCTGATTGCATGAAATGGAATGACAAACATGCGAAATAGTTCATGGTTTCAGTTGAGTCTTGGTCGATCAAAATTCTGTGAAATGACGAAAATGCAAGAATAGAACGCAACAAAATATTAAATATAAACATAATCACGATCCAAGATTATCCTAGACCAATGTAATCTGTTTTCGAAGCAGGAATCGACTTAGCACCCTGTATGGTCCAAATACGATCGAATTAGCTCGGATCGTGACTTCGTATTCCTGACGAGATTAAGAAAGACAAAACGTTTACCATTCCTATTCCGTATGCTGAAGGGATGTCCTCGTTTGCTACTGCAAAGACATATCGATCGAATGGGACTGAGTGTCCTTCGGCATTCTTTTGCTGCATTCCCAAAAAAGTGACGAACTTTGCAGGGTCTACATCAAGACCTTCGATGAGCATCGCAGACATTGTATTCTGCGTGATTTCGGTGAACTTCCGGACGAACGAAATCTCGTGATCTGACAACAGAGTGTCCAGTTGCTAATAAACGAAGAAATGGGGGTATTAAAGAGACAAACAGGTGTGATAGCGAAATTTCGGAACATCTTTTCAATTTTTCCCAGTCTAAGTCGAAGATAGCTGCAGAGAACGTAATTCAGTCGCTGCATCGACATATTAATGATATTTTGAGTATATGACCTGAAATATCCAAGAAAACAATGATATAATGCGAAATATGGATAACACTTTTGACTGTCCAGCTGAGGAATGTGGCTATTCTCATAAGACCGAACGATGTTTGTCACAGCCTTCACAGGTTCTGTTGCAAAAGGAAGAAGTTCTGGAGCACAACGTTCATTGATCCAAGCATAAAGAAGATCGTGGGCGGCACTGCTTGATTGAGGTCGAGCTGATCCGAAGTCAACGGGAAAACCAAGCTGAGACAGAGTGATTTCAGATTGTTGTGAGTCTCTGTTTCCAGAAAGCAAAGATGGTCCAATTTCTTCAAGATCTTGCGATGCCATAGTCTCTTCAAATGCGTTGTTGCTCAGGATCAACCCTTCATTGTGAATCCAGCTCATTGATTGCCAAAAGACATTTGTTCCAGAAAAAAGCTGGTAAAACAACTCAAAAGGATTGAATGAACGACGAAGAAACGATAACGGTGATGTGACGTCATCAACAAAATGAGGAAAAAAGTCAAGGACGATTAGAGGCGGGAAGACTCGATTCCAAGTCTCACCTTTTCATTTAATGCTTCAAAAACCTCTTTTTCCACTGTATCCATGCCAATACGATCGAAGATCTTCCGAATTAGCAACATTTCATGGGGAAGGTTCTTCGCGAGATCCAGTGCGTTGTCGCTGTCCATGCGAATCATCGAGGGAGTAAAAATAGTGACAAGATTTCCCTTTTCCATCTTATTCAGCGCACAGTTCTCTGGGAGCATCACATACGTCAGCATGTGCATCAGATATTTGATAAAGAAAACACGATCAGCCGGCAGTGTTTGCTCGACCTTCAGAACGAGGTCAAGTTCCTTCTGTCGCATTTCCTCCTTGGGAATACCCGTTTCGTGGGGAGCTTCAGTGTCAATGAGGAAGTTGTAGCATTGGTAAGGCATGATTGGGATGGGAACGAAATTCAGCCACTTCTGCAGGAGTGAAGTGTAGAGAAGTGGGTTTTGCAAAACGTTCTGCTTCAGACCCCAGGAGGTGTCGTACGAGCCGTCCTTCTTTGGAATGAGCGCACGGAAGTTGCCTGAGTTGAGGAGGTTGATCGCACGGAGAAGGTCCTCTTTGGCCACGTTTCGCCTGAATATACCTTCAACTTTGAGACCACCACTATCAATGATACGCCGCCACAAGAACGGGACAATGTAAGGAAGAGGAATGGATGCAATCGGGAGAGAGGGATCAAGGGCCAGTTGGGCATATTTGGTGGGGCCGGGGTTGTAGACGGCCTGTTGGAACATGATCTCCTCAATCGAAACAGAATAGGCACGTAAAGTATGCCCGATGAAAGTCAGTTCACGCACGCGTGGGAAGAGAACATGCTTCTGAAGTTTTTGGTCGTCACTCCACTTCCAAAGCACAGCCGGGCAACCAGCCTCAACAGGAAGACTGTATTTAGAGAGGTTGTCGCCCTCATAGGCATTCTCCTTCATGAGGACGAGGTTGGCCTGGTCTTTGCCTTCAGGCAGTTTGTCGATCTGTCTCCCTGGACCCCAGACGGCGTGGTATACCAATTTTGAAAAGACGAGTTTCGCAAAGTTGGCAATTTTGGCTCTATGGACATCGTTGGCCAATCCGTCCTGTTCTGGGTTTTGGGCAGCGATCTCTGGTTTGGCTCGATCGATCCAATATTTGAGGTAGGAAAGAACAGCCACTTCGAAGTTCTGAGAAGGGAGGAAGCAATCAGAGGCAAGGATCATCAGTGACCACGCTAAATCGCGCTCGTCTTCGGAAATCTTGTCGCTGAGGGCTGGTTTTCCGGCAATTTCCATTTTTCTTGTGTTGGTCTGTTTGATCAACTGGGCATAAATCTCGTCTCGTACATACGGCGACCCGTGAATACCGCGGAGGAGAATTCGCTGTGCATAGCTTCCTCGCTCCTTCTGCTTTCCTTTCTGGATGCCTTGGAGGTGTTGGAGATCGTCGAAATTCTTTTTGATTTCTTTACTCAAGTCAGATCCTCCTCCTGACAATGTGGTGGAGAGAAGCGGGCCTGAGATAGGAGACCGTTGGAACGAGAGAATCTCCTGCAATGCGAGTGTCTTCTTAAAGACTGATCCTTTTGTTTGTTTGTTGAGGGCTGGGATGCGATACTGTTGCCCGCCTGACTGGAAGAGATCTGTGTTGAAATTGGGCAGTTCGGCATTTAATTCGAGCGGGATGTCGAATGGTGGTGCTTTCTTGGCGAGTTCGTGGGCACATTTCATGAGGGTCGGATTTGCGGTTGTTGCGAGTTGTGCTTTGTAATACTCCTGTCCGTATTCTCCAATCAGACGGAGACTCGTCCCTTCATATTCATATCGTGATGGGATGTGTTCGGGAACGTCGCCTGTTCGAAGGATCACAACTCCTTCCTCTTCCTCCTCATCGTCATCCGCGCCAATTGCCAACACTGTAGCAGCGGTAATTTGAGGGAGAACAGCCCATTTCGGCTGAGCCGCTGAGTGAAACCCAGCAAACTTGTTCGCAGCCTTCTTCTTGGCAGGGGCTTTTCGAACGACGGTTGGCGCTTTCTTTTCTTGAACCGCTTCGGGTTTAATCAAATCTTCCGTTGAAATGTCTTCTGCTGCGACTTCGTGTGATGGTTGTGCACGTTGAGGTGGAGGGCGACCCATTGGGATCATCATTCCCAAATTCATTCCCATCGCAGCGATCTTTCCTTTCGGTTTAGGAGCGGCTGGATTAGGGGCTGGTGCAGGGGCAGGTTCTGGGGGAGGGGGGAGATCAGCTTGAGGTGGAGGAGGGAGGTCGGATGGAGGAGGTGGGAGAGCGGCAGGGGGTGGTGGTGGGAGTGTGTCATTTGGAGGAGGAGGAAGAGAATCGTTCTGTGGTGCGGGAGGAGGTGGGAGGGCGGAGGGGTCGGGTGGAGGGGGAGGGAGAGAGGATGTTGATTCGCTTGGCGGCATTGATGGGCTTGGGGAGGGGTTTGGAGCGGGTTCTTCGTCAGGAGCCTGAAAAAACATGGAGGGAGGAGAAATAGAAAGAAATACTGAAGATAACAGTTCGGGGCGATTCAAAAAAAATGAGAAAGATACCAGTTGTATTATCTGTTTGAGGGAAGTTCCACGAGGATTTCTTCAATTCTTTGTTGTAGTAATACTTTCGTCCAGAATTTTTGTCGGTTTGTTCTGTGATATAACAATGTAGAAACAAAGTAAGTTGAAAGAAAGAATGTGTTCAGACCTACCCAGCCAGGAGGAAGAGGTGGGGCAGGCAATCCATCAGGCGGAGAGTCAGGTGCTGCAGGGCGTTTCCATGAACGTTCTTTGGTTTCTTTGTTGAAATCTAAACCAGAGAATTTGAGTTGACGAGTGAAGGAAAAACAAAAAGATGAAAAAAGCAAAGAATCCGAATACAGTATATGCGACCTGACTTTTTGTCCGTGTATTCCTTCCATCCAGGTGGGAGGGAGTCGCTCATCGTCGACGAAGGTGGGAATGAGAACGATTATGGACTGGCTCACCCATTATCTGGAATTACCGAGTAGAAGTGAACTAAACCGATAACATTAATTCTCGAGAATTCATTTGATTGGAAAAGTCTAAATTGACTGTATCTCAGAAAACGATTATTGATTCGAATTTGCCATCTCGATCGACCCTCGACAATTGTATATGTCAACACACAGATTGCCAAATGCACAATTTCCATATCCAACGGCTGCATTTTCTTTCCTGGATACCATTCTAGCAAAGAACGATTCTGTTCTTGATATTTTTACTTCAGAATCAATTGATGTTTGTCTACTGTTATAATACTCATCATATGACTTTTTTTCAGTATTTATTGGCGCAATTGTCCTTTTTCCCACGCAATTGGAAAGGATTCTTCAATCTTGGACTCTCCTACTTCCGACTCGGAGAATACAGCAAGGTACTTCTGCCTCTCTCACTAATTTTTTTCTCGAAGGCCAAACAACGTTTACTGCAAGCATACACTCTCTCACTGAACAAATGCGATGAACAAACAGTTTGAATCTATTTTCTCTTCTTCAATGCTCTATCGATTGTGAAGAGAGAAACACTGGTGTACTTCCTCCTCGCTTCGGAGTACTATGAAATATGGTCGCAATACCAAAAATCAACAAATTACACCTCTCCTTTGTCGCCGAAGGAGCCTAATATGACCTCACACGAACTTATGTCCCCTCCTTCAATCACGCAAGATCTTGTCAATTCTCAACATTCACAACCTCTTTCGCCTGATGGTGAACCTGAATTGTCTCTTACACAAGTCGAAAACTCAGAGCAGACAAACCTTGACGTTCTTCCTGAGAAGGAGAAAGAAAGTGACCCAGAACACCAAAGTCTGTCTGAAACCGAAGTTGCAGAAGACGAAATTCCCTTCTGCTTATCTGATAGCGACTCTTCTCCTCTTCTTTCTGCCGATATCCAACGCTTCCGAACAAATTCATTGGTTAACCTATCACTTCAATCGTTCCCGTCACTTTTCAATGAAGCTCAAACAAGTATGTACACGATGAAATCTGCATACCATAAAGACGTGGAAAAGATTCTGGATGCTCCTTCTCCGATTCCGAGTCGAAATTCTGAAGCACCAGAACCACTCAAAATCACAACCGTCTTCCAACATATCCCACTCAATCCCCCACCAAGTGAGAGCCCGGCGCAGGAGGACCTATCGATGTCTCCATCGCCTGTTTCTCTTGATGAGACAGAGACAATCCCTGAGCCACAGAAAGTCATCGAAATTAAGGAAGAAACAACAACATCAATTGAATCATTACCGACTGCAACTATATCACAACCGACTCAACCTCTGCCACCTCTTCCACTTCTTCAGATTCCTCTTCTGATTGAAAATAAGGATCAATCCGACTCACAAGACATTCCACCAGCTCCTCCCAACAAACCCCCATTTCTTCCTCCAATTGGCCGACAATTCCAGTTTCCGACTACATCTCCCACACGAATCAACCCCTTTCTCCAGAATGCTCGTCCCCAAGCCGCTATTGCAATGATCTTAAACCAAGACCAGAAGCCACCTCAAATGGTCCAACAATCAGCACCGCCTCCTCAAAAGCTGGTTCAATATACTCGTTTAGCTCCTCTCGCACCAGTTTCCAATTCCAAGCCGTTGTCTAATCCCCCTCCACAGCACCCGCCAATCCAACAACAACAGCAAAAGCCATTCAACACAATTACAACAAACTCAACATCTCAAAGTTCCGTTCCATCCCAACATATCATTCGCTTCCCTCCAAAAGTGACAAGTATCCCAAAACCATTCAACATCCAACCGTTAATTCCGTCACAACTCCCACCCATCCCACAACGCAGCCAGACTCCGCAAAGCCTCGACACGAAGTCACTTGGGCATAGCATCTCATCAAAGGCTCTTTCGATGGTTGATCCAAGTCATAATGTGCTTTCTCTCTTCTCCAAAGGAACACACATTCTTTCTCAATTTTCGGACGCATTTGACACAAAAGGCAAGTCAAACGCAGCAAATCGCTTCACAGACTCCCAAATGAAGCTCAAAAATGATTATGGATCACCAATGTTGTCTTCGTCACTCTCTTCATCAACACAAAACCCCTTCTTCTCCCACAGCGAAGAAACTCTTTCCGGCAGCCAAGGAAACGATTATTATCGACAACAATCCTCCGCCCATTCATCATCCCAATCTCACCTCAAATATAACGATTCATCCAACCAACTACTTCACTCTTCAAAACCGTCCAAACGACAGCACTCAACAAAACTGATGAAAAAAATGAGACGCGGAAAGAAGCAAAAAGGACACTCGGATGAGTCTAGTTCTTACGAAATCGACGATTATACCACAGTCGACCGAAACGAGGAGCTGATGATCCAGACGATGCCACTGACGAGAAGGCAGCGACGACAGGGAGAGGAAGACATGAAATCGAGAGAGGAAGAACTGAAGAAGGAGAGAGAGGAAGCACTGCGAAAGAAGAAGGAGGAAGAAGAGAAGAAAAGGAAGGAAGAAGAGGAATTCCGACGAAAGGAGGAAGAAGACAGATATCTCACCGAACGCTTCCAAAACACAGCCCACTCCTTCGCTCGCCACCTCGTCACAAACATCCCAATGCATCCTCGTGTGCATGCCTTCGCCAAATCCACCATTGATCTCAACCCACAACCACTCCCTCCAATCCCGACTCCAGGCACTGTTGATACGTATGCTGCAATTCCTGACTCGAAATTGGACACACCTTACCGACTCACCCTCAATCTTCCGTTCATGAAGAAGACGAGCAATGAACAGATTGATGATGAGAGTGAAGATTCTGCAGAATTCCCGTCATCAAATCCACAGCTCGTCGACTCCATTCCGCCCAAACTCACAGCCCTCATCTCCATCCCTCACGTCGACACCTCCGAACAAACAGACCAGACCGAACAGGAATACAAGCTCAGCGCCTCAACCATCTTCTCTCCCTCCCAAATGGCCAAATCATCCCTCTTCCGCACACAGCAACTTCTCGGTCAGTCTGTCAGACAGTTGACTTCGTTCCCATGGGTTTCAGCAACCGCTCCCACCGATCTCTCTTTCATCGACAGCATCCCAACACGAGATTACATCCGCCGACTTCGCCCTCGCAACACGGTCGTGTTGGGACAGAGGCAAGCTCAGGACGATGTGGACATCGCAGCTGTGGTCAACAAACGAGATTATCCGTCTCCAACACCGGATGCGTTGAGAGAGCGAGAAAAGGGACTTTTGAGGCGTTTCGAAGCTGTTGAGAAGCAGTTCTTGTCGCTGTCGATCCCGAATCTGAATGAGATATGTTCGTGTCAGACACTCAACCTCAGTTTCTTCCGGAATAACACAACCAAAACGAAGATTCCGTTGAACAGGCCTGTCACGAAAATATCCACACCTCGCACTCCATTCACTCCTTCATTCAAACCAGCAGACCTCCTTCCACTTCACCGCACACCACTTCAAGTCTTCACCGAGACCACGCAAAATATTCTTAAGATCCTGACAGCGAATCATATCGACAGTCTTGTGCTCTCGTCGTTCATCTCAACCTTCCAGCTCCATCCATCGTACATCCACGTTCTCTCTCTCATCGCGTCCAGTCTCCTCATCCCGTCTGCTCCTCTTCCCCACTCTGTTCTCAACACATCGTCACTCAACCCATCTCCAGCCAGACTGCACGACACCAACCCAATCTCGACTGATCTGGCGTCGGGGATTCTGATTAACATTTACAACGCCTTCCAACGATCGTCCATCGAGAGTTTGGTTCTTCTCTCATACTCCCTCGCTTGCCAACGACACACACAGGCGTATCTGTTTTGTTTGGACACACTCTCGCGGGTGTTCATGTCGTCAATTCCGAGAGATTCGCAGAGAGCGAACAGAACGCAGTACATTCTGCACGGGAGGACACTGCTGATGATCGCTGCCACGCTGGTCAAATGTGAGACGTGGAAGGGACTCGAAATGGCAGTAATTTTGATCAACAAAGTATTGTCCAGTCTGACGAAGAAGATGAGATCGATAAACTCCAACAACAACAACACACACCGACCTGTCCAGCGTGCTGTCTCTCGTCGGAAGAAGACGAACAAAATCGCAGCACCAGCCAAACCGAAGAAGGAAAGGAAGTCCACTCTCGTCTGGCGCTCGTCGGTGCTGACTAGGCATTCTCCATCTCCAGTGTCGGTTGATTTAACGAACATCTCGACACTGCTGGCAGAGACGAGTCTGGTTGTGGAGGATTGGATGGAGGAGTGCTGTTGGATGCTTCTGAGCAAGCTGGGGAAGGCTGCACATGCACTATCTGAAGATGAGATGTTGACAGACGAGGAGAGTGGGAAGAACGGCGTCAACTCGCAGATTCTCAACACGACTCCGAACTGGCTTGTCTACACGTTGACGACGGAACAGAAAGAAGAATGGATGGCACTTGACAAGGCACGAGAAGAAAAAGTGAAAAATCGCAAAGAAATTAACGAAATCCGAGCGGAACAGCTCAAAAAAGAAGCTGAAAACAATGCTCGCCCGACTGAGTCAACATACGCGTCACACACTGACATTCAATTCGACGACGACGATCCAATCTCTTTAGACGATTGCGACACTGACGTTATTCTCCCAGTTCTGCGTTTTCTGCACGCTGACGTAGTGGAAGCTCCATTCGACATTTCGATCTCACAAGTTGTCAAAGCTACGGATTCAATCAACACACAGGAATTGGTTCTGATCAGCGCGGAGAGTCGTCCGAAGATGGACGAACCGGAGCTGGAGGACACACAGGTCGACCCATTCAACGAAATGATCGAAGACGAGCAAGTGATGGTTGAGACACCAACTGTTGTGGAGCCTGTGATGTTGTTCGAGTCGCAGCAGAACTTCGGATTAACGCCGTCTCTCACCGTCAAGCGAACAATGGGTGACTCGTCACTTTTCAGTTCACTCCATTTTGCTGTCGCCCCGACTGCTTCAACGCGATTGGATAGCAAAATGGAAAGAACTGCTCTGTCGCCTCGCATGAGCCACTTTCGAAGCATTCAGCAGAACTTCATGAGCCACAAAATGACGTCTCGAAATTTGCGAACGACACAGTTCGTTCAGCATCAGTTTCAGACTCGATTCGCAGCACCTCCACCCCTCCCCACGTCACACTACTTCCTCCCAGATTATCTCGACGACGCCATTCTCAGCTTGGATCTCTCGTCGGGCATTGAAGAGAAGCTGACGGGATTGTTGAAGTCTTCGAAACGCGGAGTCATCCTCGCTGGATTGGATGATCGCGACGAGCGGCAGATGGTTCAGGACGAGCTTCCAGAAACTGTCGGATGGCCGGGGTGGAGTCGATGGTGTCTGAAAATGGGTGAGAAAGTGATTGGGAGGAGGAAGAGACGATCGGAGGAGAAGTGGGCGGGTGTTGCGTCGTTCAGCGGAAAGATGGATTTGGACGACGAATGGTCAGACGTTGTGAACGAAGAGGAGGCACTCGGAAAGAGACTGGCTGTTCTTCGGAAGAACGAGTTGATGTCGATTGGACTTTGGCAAATGAAGGAACTGAGTGAGGAGATCGTCCTTGCAATGCACTCCCAATCATCGCTCTCAATCGGAAAGTGTCTGACGTATTTAGAATTCGCCGGAATGGTCGTTCGCGAGCACAACGGCATCGTCCGACTGGAAAGGATGAAAGATGATTGGACAGGTGCTTTCATCGACCGAACAGCGTCCGCTGCCAGCCTTCCCAAACTCACTCAGTCAGTTGGGAAGATTGTCGGCCTCACCAACCTCTCCCTCGCGCTGTATCTCCAACACTCCGACACAAAGGCCCAGAGTGCTTTCAAGCTATTCGAATCGTGTCTGGACAGACCTGTTCTGTCGGGGATGGTTGGGTCAGTGAATCTGGACGTGTCTTCCGGTCCTTACGACGCTGATTCGGATGTGTGGAAATGGTACCCGTCAGACGAAGCGGTTCAGTCGTTCTTCCATCCCTTCCACAACTTCGCTGTGTTCATGTCGTCGCTGTGTGACATTCGGTCGCATCTGCTCAGCCTCAACACTCTCATCCTTCTTCTCCGACGAGACGCCAGTTTTGTGGAAGGGTGGAACACACTCGGTGTTCTCCTGACCCAACACAACTGTTTTGAGGATGCGCTGTGGGTCTTCGAGATTGGGCGTGGGTTGTGCAAAGAAGGCATGGGAGCCATTGGATATGAGAGGGGGCCTCAGAAGGTCCATCACGTGGAGGAGTGGATGCAGCAGAGGATGAAGGCTCGTGCAATGTCGGCACCAGTGAAAGACGCGAGGGGACGAAGCACTGTTGGAGAGAACACGAAGAAGACAGTGGGAGTTCACACAGTTATCAAGGTCAATCAGCAAAACACGATGTTCCTGCGGGATGTGCGGAGAATTCGGAACTCAGACAAACTCGAACATGCCATCGACAGAAGAGCGAGACAGGAAGATGGCGTTTGGGAGAAATATCACAAACTATGCCCTCAAGAGGAAGCCACTATGGACTCACTTCGACCACAGGCACAGCGGTTGAAATTGCACCCATCATTCGCTCCGCTGGTCCCCGAAGCTTATCATATCACTCAGTGGCCTGATAATTCTCTTCGTCTCCTCTTGCAAAGAATATTCTCGTTATGAATTCACTTCAGAACATCTTTCTTTGGAATTTCTCGCAGTATTTTTTGGAATAGAAACGTGGTCATCTCTTGGGTGAGAAAATGAAAGATGTTAAGGGCTTCTGTTCAGTTTAAACATGGCGTCGAGTAATCTCGGTTTTATCGACCTTTATCGTGTTAATGTCTCATCTCACTGTCCTCGTTCTCTTTTTTGACCAGATTGTCAAGAGTATGCTGAACAACACAATCTTGTCGGACTCTTCTCGAATATGCTTCAAGATCTCACAGTTGCGAGACCAGAAGATCCCCTCGAATGGATGATTGACTTTTTGAAAGTTCCAAGTGTGTTTCACTCTGATGGACGTTTTGGGATCACTTTTTCTCTCCTATCTCATCATCAGAACGACGCATCATTGTGACTGGAGCACCTGCTTCTGGAAAAGGAACTCAATGTGAGAAGATTGTAGAGAAGTATGGAGTGGTCCATCTTTCCACGGGAGATCTTCTGCGAGCCGCAGTGAAAGCTGGCTCTCCTCTGGGCCTCGAAGCAGATAATTACATGAAATCAGGTCAACTTGGTATTCAACTTGTTCGTTTATTGGAGATTTTCATATCTTTTCCGTTCCCAGTTCCAGATCAACTCGTAATCGATCTGGTGAAAGAAAAGCTAAATGACGATGAATGTTCTCGACGTGGTTGGCTGTTGGATGGCTTTCCGAGAACAAGAGCGCAAGCTCTCTCCATGCAAGCCTCGGGCATTCTTCCAACACATGTCATCCAACTTAACGTGCCAGATGAAGATTTGATGGACCGTGCCCTTGGCCGTCGCCTTGATCCAGTATTCTCTGAGCTTTATTCACTCATTCACTTCATGTAGGAAACAGGCAAAATTTATCACATCAAAACAAACCCCCCTCCAGCAGATGTGGCTGGTCGATGCATCCAACGCTCTGATGATCAAGAAGAAAAGGTCAGAAATCGTCTCAACCAGTATCATGCGAACCTAATCCCTCTTTGTGAGGCATTCAAAGTATTTCTCTTCTGTATTCATGTCCACAATCCTGTTGTTCTCCAGTCAATTCTCGTTTCTGTTGACGGCAACCGTTCTCCACAAATTGTCTTTGAGGACGTTGACAAACTACTCTCCCAATCATCTTCTTCCCAGGATCGTGCTCATCGCGTTCCCAGAATTGTCTTGTTCGGGCCGCCGCACAGTGGAGTCCGAACACTCTCTCATCTGCTTGTGAAGCGTTTTGGAGTGATTCTGATCGATGGATCACAAATTGATTGTTCAGATGACTCGGCAGCGTCGTTCTCACAGCTCGTTCGTCTTCTGTCGCAACGTGACAGCATGACGAACGGCTATCTTCTTGTGAACTCACCTCGAAGTGTTGCTCAAATCACTCTCCTTCAAAATATCGCTCAAATACGACCGTATCATACAATCTGTCTTTCTGTCCCTGCCGACGAGCTTCTCAGAAGAGGATCAGAACTCGAAGGACAGACGACTCGAGAAAGCGTGGAAGAGGGATGTGTCGCCATCCAATCCCTCCTTCAGAGCTATGACGAGGTTTTTAACGTTATTGGACAGAGTGTGTAATTTTATCTTCTCAGAATGATCAATCAGGTCCTGTGATCTCCCTGGATGGAACGGGTGATGTTTTGGAAGTGTTTGGACGAGCTGTTGATGTGATTCTGGGTGATGTCAAACTTGAAGCCCTTCGGTCTGTTGTACCACTCCAATAAACCCAATTTTCGTTCGTCATGTTTTGTTCATCTCGATCTTGGTTTATATCTCGATCTTCTTTGAAAACGACCTCGAAAATTGTTTTATTGATCCTCCCATCTCATGTTGATCGTGGTGAACACACATATAATTCACTGAATTCTGAGAAAGAACACTTCTCTCTTTTTTTCTCTCGTTTTCTCTATTGGGCGTGAAGAGGATGAGACAAGAAAAGAGAAATGTGATTCGTTCTGTGAGGTGAGACTAATTAACGAAGTGAAATGATATTCAATCCCGAGAGGGTTGATTTCACTTTCGACACGGTACAAGTCGTGAAGGTGTAAATCTCTTCCGTGCATAATCAGAATGCAGAGCGGGTAAGTTTGTCCCAAAGGATTTCAGAACACATCGTGTTCGATTCTCGATTTCATCGTGATTGCCTGTGTCCGGTTCCATCAACAGTCTGAACTCGATCAAATCCTCCAGTCCTTCTTCTCTCATCGCCGGAAACCCTCCTCTTCTCCACATCCGTTCTGTTTCATGGTCGACCTTCCATTTTCTCATGTCATTGATCAGGAACATTAAGTTTGTCAACGACCATTCCACCTCAGAACTGTCGACAAGGCCATTCACAATCTGGAAGAAGAGACCAGTCTTGCTGACGGCACGGGCTGCCACTGGCTGGTCACAGACTGAGCAGATGACTTTGAACACTCCTTCCCATTGTTCGTCGTCAGCATCAAAAAGGTGAAGTTGTTGTTGCAAGTATTCGTTGAGACATTCGATGGACGGGGCGATCAGACGGGCAAGCTGTGTTTGAGTCAATCGGGTCGCACAGTGACGAGCTTGTTGGAGGCTGCGCACAATAAAATCGAGGATGAGAGTGTCAAAGTCTTCTGAGTTGGTATCGATTGAGAGTTGGTTCAGTTTTTTCATTTGCATCACAATGGGAACTGTCTCCAAATCAGCCTCGTCCCATTCGTCCAATGTTGGTTCGTGATCGTCGGGTCGAGACGAGAGGAGACTTCGGATCGGTGCGTTATCGAACGATTCGATGTGAAGAGAGAGGAAAGACTCGAAGACGTGCAGATATTGCGCTTTTGTGCGTCCAGTGTTTCGAAACGCGAGTTGGAGGCTTCGGGTGTTGTGACCAGCGATGAACACGCACATCCGCAGAATCGTCGAGTCATCCAAAGAGCTGTCGCTGTCCAGCAGACCCACAATTCGCTCCACAACGTCCATCGTCTCGGAATCCGAGAGAGCACACACAAGTTCCGCTGTGGGGATGAAAGGTGGAGATGACGAGGCGAGAGCAGTCGATATCATTTCTTCCTTCAGCTCTCGACGAAACTCTTCAGTGGTGGGGTTCTTCAGATCAAATTTCATCACTTCGGAAAGCAAGTGACAAATTGTGTATTCGTTGTGTGTATGGTTTGCATATGCATTGTGCGAGAGATGGACGAGATACTCTTTCGAGAGATTGAGAAATGAGAGACAACACTTCTTCAACTCACTTCGACTGATGGTTCCAGAGTGACAATCGACTCGTTCGCATTCCTTAAACGAATAGGTGATGTCATGCAACACATCAACGAGTTGAGCATGGAGTGAATGGTATTGAGGCGTGAACGGAAGGCACGAAGTGTCGAAAGCGTTGAGGAAGCGGGAAAGCCAGCCATTCCAGAAATGCTTGATTCTGTCGACGCGGTTGAGAAATTTGGAGACAAGTTCAGTGGCAGTGAGAAGAGCTGGTGCGTGTTGCGGTTGATTTGGGGTGAGGAGGGCCCAGAGTGATCGGACATGGTGTTTGGACGAAGAAACCAACTCGTTATTCACTTTGATTGTGAATTTGCCGTTGTTCGCGAAGACCAGTTTTGTGTCTTTCGGTAGATTGTTGAGGAAGATCACAATCGATTGTATTCCAACATCAGAGAAGTGCCTCCCTTCGTCAGCGTGAGCGAGCAGACATTTAAATCTTTTCACCCAAACAGAAGTGCTCGCCGAAGTCCGTTTGTCGAAGAGAAGACATTTGGCTGTTTCCTTTTGATCGGCAAGACCGATCAAAGATGCAAGCTCTTCGGAAAGTGTGTTCTTCATTTCGTCAACAAAGTGAACAAGTTCGGGATGAGATGAGCGAGACACGAGGGAGTTGATTATCTTTTCGAATTTCCGCAGAATAGAGTCAAATGTCGACCAGGGCAGCTTCCAAGGGAAGAAAGCAGGATGAACGAGGAGATGCCGCAAGTAGGGGCAGAATTCTTGGAGAATCGATGCGATATCTTCAGGAGTCAGATATTTCCGATTGAATAAACGAATATCACGAATAAAATGTAACATAATCGATACAACATGGTTGTGGAATTCCATAGTCGTGTCGCTGAATGGAATTTCGTGAGGTTTCAGAAGCAAGAGGAGGTCGATGATGAAGTCAGTTTCTGCGATCTGACGAATGAAATCATCTCTCCAACCTGAGAATCCAGTGGAGAAAAAAGCAAGTGCAACAGCACGCAGTGTTTCTGACGGATGGGATATCAGTGTGAGGAGAGATGACGTGATATCTTTTGGTTTCAGGTACAAATTGAAGATGTGTCCGAAAAAGTCTTTAGATGAATGGGGACCATCCTTGAAGTACATCGTGGTGTATTCCAGTAACCGAATTGCATGGTCCGCTTCACTGGGTGATAATTCAGTTCCAGATCTAAGCTGCCTGAATAACGTAATACACCCTTTCTCCAGATCATCGTCGGTAATTGAATCCTGTGAAACGACTCTCCAATCTGATTCGATGAAATTTTGAAGAGGAATCTCGGCGTTTTCCAGACGTGGTCGAACAGAGTTTGGTTCGAGATGGAGTCGTCTTCTTTTCGTTTCATAGAGCATAATCTGCTTCGAAATCTGAACATAGCGCCGGTCATCCGGGAGGATCGTGAGGAAATCATTGGTTGATTGGTTAAGAGGGAAATCAATCAATAATTCTTCGTTGGTTTCGATGGAGTCTGAACGCGATGAATCAACGATGTCTGCATTTGAAATATTAGATTGACCAGTTTGTATAGGTGGAGTAGATTGTGGAACATTGCGCTTTTTCCTCAGTTTATGCTTTGGAGGCATCGAGAATCGATCTGCCCTTTTCACCATTCAGTTCTTCCTTTCGTCCCCAGATTCCTCTTGAACTGCTTTCAACATCTCGAAATCAATACTCAAGATCTTCATATCATTTTCTCTGTCGTATTGATTCGCTTTTTGGTTCGGGTCCATTTCGAACGATTCGTTTCTGAATCAATCGGAATGAACACGATAATCAAGAAAACAAACAGTTTCTCAAATTCAACAAGCCCTGACTTGTCTTCTTCTCACTTACCATTTTCCGTGGATTGCTCTTCTTTCCTGAATTGGAACGAACAAAACAATCCATCTGACTCCGAAAAGGCAGCGATCTTTCGATCTCTCGTTGCCACTGTGAAGTCGCAGCCTGCACTTGATGTCTCTCTCGAAGTTAAAGCAGTGAAGTTTCTCGAATCTGTGCACCCGAAGGATGAAGAATCAGCATATGCCATTGTTGCCAGTTCTGGGTTGTTCCCTGATGAATATTCGACAAACTTCATCCAGTGCATTGTTGTGCTCGTTTCTTCTGCCAGTCACGCGATCATCGCAACAACAATGGAGATGCTGAATCGCCTGATCTTGACTTCTTCAGTCCAAGTCCGACTTGCCCTCGTAAAAGCGAATCTGATCCCTCAACTCGTCGCATCTCTCCATCCGCTGTCTGTCTCGTCGCCGGATTATGCACATATCCACACTGGTCTCATTCGAAGCATCATCAACTCTTTCTGGCTCACAACTCCGGATTGTCTGGAACAACTCGGAATTGAAGATAGCGATGAAGAACAAGCTGTTCACGAGATTGTTTTTCAGCACGTTGTCGCACCTTCGGAGAAGTATATTTGGCATTTGTGCGTGAACCGCTATTCGATCATCGACAGACGCCAATCCTGGAATTTCATGGAAATGCTCGCCAGACTCCTCCCAAGATGTTCTTATCATCAACCGTCAATGGATTGTGTTTTTCGTCTGCCTGTCTTTCTCACGATTCCAAGTTATCTCGCATTCTTCGAATGGAATGACTTGACCGAGTTCTTTCTGTTCTTATTGAACAACTTCCAGTGGAACTGGAACGGACCAAGGAGAGAGGAACAACAGATGTGGAAGACAGTGCATCAAATGTTGAGAATGGAGGGCATCGAGGATGTGATTGAAGCCAAGCTGCGAAACATCCGAAAACGATCCGCTGGACGGCCACTTGTTGGCGCACCCACTGAATGGAGCAACACGCTGGGCATGAATCTTCCGCTTCGTCGATAGAATCAGACAGGAACCAGGGAACGTTTCGTCTTGTTTGTGGCTTCTTTTGGACAACATACACTGTTTGTGTGTGATTGTTGTCGACTCTGGCATCACGTCAGGGTTGGAGTTGCCGGAACGATTCGGATTCTCTTTCGCCACTCTTTCTCCCTCGATGGTCGCCATACTCTCCTCTCCTTCGCTGCCACTCTCGCACTGCCCAACAGAAGAATCGCACGTGTCGATTCCTGTTTCTGTTTTGACGTGATGACGATGTTGTACGAAACAGAACATGAACTATGGAATACAATGGGAGTCGATGATGATGCTTCTTCGAAAGGTGAGGAAGGAAAAGTTGGAGAGAAGATGTGGAAGAAAAGGAGCTGAAGGGTGGGAAAGGAAGTTGGGGTGGAGTTGTGCAGAACTGGACGGTGTTGAGGAACTTGGTTGAAATGAAGGTTGGACAAATGTGGATCGACACCTTTTTTTTGATTGCTTCGCATGTCTTGTGGGTGACGCCACGTCTTCACGAGGACCCGACGTCGTTGATTGGATGGACATCTCCCTCTCAACACAATGCCTCTTCTGTTGTGTGTGACAGAGTGGATCCTTCGCACGCTTTTCCGTCTCTCCCGCTCTCGTTCGTGGCTCATCCACTCCGCTCTCGAATGAACACAAACTCGCACTGTGAGAGATCGAAGCCATCTGAACCAGACACGGCAGCTGCAGCGTGTGCCAGGAAGCATTCACGCAACGGAGCAGATGGATTGAGAACCGGCGAGTGCTGACTTTCAGCCATCACTTTGTCTCCGAATAGGATTCCCATGTCGGACAACGTCACACTGGTGCCGAGTTGTGGAAGCGGACGATTGGAAGGGATAGACACAACACTGCGGGATCACAATCCGTGACATATGCATCTCTTCGTCTGCTTTCATGCATATCCTCTGACGACCATTCACTGTTATTCGACGAAATGTTGTCATCATTCGTTTTGCCTCGTTCTCTGGCTTCGTCTTCATTCCTGGATCATCTCTGTCGTCGTTTGTTTCTTTTTGTCATTATTTTTGGACACTTATTAACATCTCATTCTCTTTCTTTCACTTTTTGTTCTGACCCATAAAGAGAGACTCGACCTCGATCAGTCAAAACGAGCTCGATAATGCTAACAACGGACACCTCCTCAAGTCCAAAGTCTTCTGATTTGTCCTTCCCTCCGATTCGCTTTTCCGTGGATTGCTCTTCTTTCCTGAATTGGATAGAAAGCTGCAGTTATTCTTTCCACGAGAAGGCCACTGTCTTTCAGTCTCTCGTTGTCACTATGAAGTCAAAACCTGTACTTGATGACTCATTGGAAACTCAAGCAGTAAAATTCCTCAAATCTGTGAAGCCGAAGACTCAAGAATCAGCAGATGCTTTTCTCAGCCGCCTTGCCACATTATCTGGTGATTTTTCGACACACCTCATACAGTCCATTGTGTTGCTCATTTCTTCTGCCAGTCAGATTCTTACCACAGCAGCAATCAAGATGCTCTCTAATCTACTTCTGTATTGTTACCCTCAAAACATTCTTCTCCTCATCAAAGCTGATCTGATTCATCAACTCATCATGACTCTCAATCCCTTGTTTCTTTCCTTTGCTGACGCAGTCCATATCCACACTTCTCTCCTGTCGATCATCACCATCACTCTCAGGCTCGCAACTCCGGAAGGTCTCACATCATTCAGATTTAAAGATGATAATGAACAACAAGCTGTTCATGATACGGTTCTGAAGCAAGTACTGGTGCCTTCGGAGAAGTATATTTGGCATTTGTGCGTCAACCACTATTCGATCATCGATGGTGAGCAATCTAGTGGCTTTATGATTCTTCTTGCTCGCCTCCTCCAAATATGTCCATCTTATCAACCAACAATGGAAATTGTTCTTCATATGCCAGTTCTTCTCACGATATCGAGTTGTCTCACATTCTTCGAAGATGTACGTTCAATCTGGAATTTTCAATTTCACATGAATAATTTCCAACGGGAACGGAACAAGAAACGGGGAGAATATCGACAAATGTGGAAGACAGTGCATCAATTGTTGAGAATGGAGGGCATCGAAGATGAAATGGAGGAAAAGCTGCAAAACGACAAAACCGAATTGAGAGGAAAATTCATGGTTGCTTCCTCGATCAAATGGAACAACATGCTGGGCTTGAACCTTCCATAACATGAATAGAATCGGACAAGAACCAGCGAACTTTTCGTCTTGTTTCTGGCTTGTTTTGGACAACCCACACTGTTTGTGTGTGATCTTTGTCGACTCTGACATCACCTCATGGTTTGGTTTGCCAGAACGATTCGGATTATCTCTTGCCAGTCTCCCTCCCTCGATGGTCGCTACACTCTCCGTCTCTTTCGCCGCCACTCTCACACCGCTCGCAGATACCGCAGGAAAGCATCAGAAGTGTGGAAGTGTGAGATGTCAGAAGAAGAGGAGAACGGCATTTGAGGATGAGACGATCGGAGAAGGCTCGCTTAGACGAGAACGAGGGGCGGAGGAAGTGGAAGTGGGTGGATGGTGGACAAGGAGGATGGATGTGTGTTCGAGAAGGAAGAAGAGTGAGAAGGAGATCGGAGAGGGGAAGAGGCAGAGAGTCGGAAGTGGACGATTCCCCTCCCGCACATCTCTCCGCCTGTGTCCGCTGCGGGAGACGAAGCTCGGTGTCGCTTTGCGTCGCTCTCGCCGACGACACCACAACTGATCACCCGTTGTCCCCTCACTCTTCGCCAAACCAAACCCCAACCGCACCCGAGGGAAGGACGAGATTGCTGTTGGCTGACTTGAGGGAAAGCAGGACAAGCGAACACTGTGGCGTGCAGACTGACCGACAGAACATCGACACAGCCGACCTCGCGACATGCCACGCCGTCTCCGCAGTCGCTGGCGTTCTGGGCGACACACATCACATCGTCCTCTTCGCTCATTGCATGGATGGGTGCTGCCTGGTGACTGGAAGGACTGCTGGCGGCACTGTTGTTCCTGTCGACTCAACAGCTGCAGCAGACCAGAAACTGACGATGACAGTGCTGTACAGCAGTTTTGGTGAATAGGTTAGAATTTGAACGAAAACGATTGATGGTCTTAGACAAATTGTTGAAACAGAAAGACAAACAAAATAGAAAATTCTTAGACAAACTTTGATTGCATTGATCTTACGGAACACTCGCAGATACAAATCAAGACGATGAAAAAGAACAAGAATGCAACAGATAGTCCTCCTAAGAGCACAATAAAAAAGCCCCCGTATCCCACAGTTTCTTTAAGGTCGTTAAGCGTAAAGTCTTCTTTGGTTCCGTTTGTCGGAAGGGCTTTGAGCTGATCACGAAAGGGTTCTTTCCAGCGCGTATAGTAGATTCGGTGTTTCTTCGAAGATGATGAACAGTTCACAAAATCGCTCAGATAAAAACCTAATTCATGATACGCAATATCCGATCCCGTTTGCCTCTCTGATGGATCGTTGGCGTTGGAGTTGTTGGAGAAGTGGGTGTTGGAGAGGAATCCAATGACATATTCGGAGAAAAAGAGCGCCCCTGGTTTATTTTTTGTCGTACAATAATTGTTGCTGACTAGACTGTTGTTGATCTGGAAGTATTTTGATTTAATATAGACTGGTGCTTCGTCGTTGATGTTGCTGTCGATGATAACATTGTCTAAAGTGGCGTTACCTTCAAAGTGCAGCTGACTTATGATGTTAAGTTGTCCTGTCCTCCTCGCTCTCTGTCCGTCCTCCACTTTTTCTTGTCCTATTTTGAAAATGAGAGAAACTTGCGAATTTTTGACATTTGTGGTGATAATTATGAATTTTAAGGTTGTTTTTGGCTTCATTTAGCAATTAAAATGATTATTAACCGATTTCTTCATAACTATTACCTTGCGGGTTGATCATGATCAGGATCATCTTAAAGGATCTTTCAAAATCAGATGACAACAAAAGAAGTATGAATGAACAAAATAAATGCGATTTGATGTCTGCTCCGTTGTACAAAGTCCGACATGGAAGCAGGAGGGCTCCTTCTCAATTACTGTGTCATCCATGCCATTAGTCAGAAGTTCTGAGTTCGATCGGAGTAGTACCAAAAGAGAGACGATGGGAAGCGATGAGATGAGTTGTTGCGATGTTCCTAGCAAGAACTGTGAGTCGGGCTGCATTGAATTGGGAATCAGACCGTCCATTGTGCGCCCTCCTCACTCCGTCCATTGTTCGCCCTCCTCACTCTGTCCATTGTTTTCCCAACTCCATCCACACTCCCACTTTCGTTGTGTCACCCATCCGAACAATGGATGTTTCGACGGTGCGAAGGGACATACGACAGATTCGGCGAAATCTCTTCTGACAACTCATCGTTCGATGAAGGTGTTGATTGCGGTCCAACGAATGTTCCTTCTTTCAGTGTCAACGTCGAGTTCCGAGCTGAGAGGACCACGAACGAAGGAGAGAGTGAGTCAATCAGAATGCCAACATCTCGAATCTCCAGTGTCAATGATGACACAATAATCATTCCTGATTTAATTTGTTCACAAGCAGACGATGGAATGTGGAGCTTCGGGTCAATATATCCAAATGTAGTGAGGAGGGCCTCCATCCCATTCTCAATCCGAATTGGCGATCCAAGTGTCGCTGAATGAATAATCCCAATCGTTGGTATCCGAACTCCAATCTCACACACAATCTCCCAACCAACTTCCACGGACGAGCAAGGACGAGATGATTCTCCACAGAACCGACTCGTTTCTCCGGTTTGCTCATCCCCATACAGACACAGAGAATCTTGTTTCTTCGGAGTCATGAATGAAAGCGTGACATTCACGTCAATTCTCGAATCTTGATTTGTGGAGTAGTCCAGTTGGATCTCGGACGATTCTGCGGATAAGAGCACAGCTGTTCCTGATCCACTTTCAGCTGTTTCGAACCTCACTTCACCTGTTGGTTGACCCAGTGCACGCAATCTCAGTTAAGCGAATAGCTGTGGCCATCTTTCAAAGCTGCTCCCTCAATCGGATACAGTGCGAGAGTGGAGAGAGTGAGAGTTGTCGAGTTCAGTCCATCTGCGTCGCTTGACTCAACTTTCACCAGTCGAGATGGTTCTGCAATAATTTCGATCGAGTTTGCTTCGAACAACAGCTCGGTTGTGTTGTCTCTCTTCCTGAACGAGCTCACCTCGTATCTCTCTCCATATTCTAGCTCTGCCGAATCAAATGGACGTAAAAACGCTGACATTTCCCAGAATCCCGAAGTACTGTTCAATTGCGTCTCAACTGTGTGCTTCAGAGTCCCAAAATGCTCAGCCCAACTTTGTATGTCGAATTTTCATCCAACACTCGTCCAGTCATTTCCAACTTCACCGTCTTCATCGTTTCATCCGTGTCTTTCAAGTCATCTTCAGAAGATGAGTCGGCTCAGCAATCGTTGTGAACGACATGTCTCCCAAACACAACACTTTCACATCAATCTTCTTCACGTTCGATGTTGTTCTGTTGTCAAACAGGCTTCCTCCAAGTTTTCCTTTTGCTGGACTGAACACAACATCAATCGTCACTGTCTCTGTTCCATTCACTGACAGTGTCACTTTGTGAGTTCCTGAAAGATTCACTCCTTCAGGCTGATCCTGCCTATCTTCAGTGTTTCGTCATATTCTGGTTCGTGGAGTGTTGTCAGATAATCATCAGCAAATATGCTTCCTTTTGTAGCATATGTTTTGAGAGGTTGGACGACGCTGTTTGCTTGAAAGTCGTGAGCGAAATCACCATCAGAGATCATGTTCCTCCCTCCCTGCGCGATCATGTTCCTCCCTCCCTGCGCGATCATGTTCCTCCCTCCCTGCGCGATCATGTTCCTCCCTCCCTGCGCGATCATGTTCCTCCCTCCCTGCGCGATCATGTTCCTCCCTCCCTGCGCGATCATGTTCCTCCCTCCCTGCGCGATCATGTTCCTCCCTCCCTGCGCGATCATGTTCCTCCCCTTCATCCCTCCCTCCGTCCTCCCTCCATCGTCAGTGTGTGTGAACTATAATCTGGTTGATCTCTTCTGTCATGTTGAGAAACACCCCTCCCCTTTCCCTGTCTGCTTGATCGTTTTGAAGTGACATCAAGCACTCCTTTCGAGAGTAAAACTCCCTTTGCTCACCACAACAACCTCACTTGACACTTTTTTGAGACGGATCGGAGCTGTAGACAGATCGATGTGGGCTTGGATGATTGACAATCAATCATGTGTTGTTCAAAATTTGGCTCATCTCCGCGCTGTTGATTCGAGGATAGAATGCTCCGTTCATTGGAGTTGCTTCACAATGTGAGAGATACTTGTGACGACGTTTGTGGTGGTATTTGTGGCTTGTCCATTGCCCTGAGCTTGGCGGTTTGCAGTCTTTGATGATGCTCTTTCGGATGGTGACATCTGTCGAAGTCGTGATTATTGGGGATGTGTAGGTACCGCCGGGACATGCATAAACGGCGTTTGATTGTGTTGTGTGGAGGAAGGGGTTGTTGGAGAAGAGGAAGGACTTACCGAGGTTGATGTCGCTTGTCGTTGTCCTGTAGAATACTCCATGCACATACTCAGTCTTTGTGTTCAACAATCGAGTCTTTCCTGTAAGAGTGGTCAGATACGTATGTATTGTGGGCATTTTCGAGGTTATGCAGAAGCAGGAGGACGATTGCACCGAATCTGACTCCGTTTGTCTGTTTATGACATTGGGGAAATACCAAAATGGCGTAAATCGTTGAGGGATGCTGATATCAGGCTCACAGTTCCGGTTGAGCATTAACTTTCCACAAGAAGAGGGAAAATCGGCATTTCTGATTGACGACGAGGAGTCAGCCGTTCCAAGACGATGCCCCAATTCTACGAAATGAATTGATGAATTACATGTGGACATAGTTGAGTTAGTCAGAAAAAGTTGGTTGAAGTAGCATTGGAGCAGTTCTGTCGAGGTTGGAAATGATGGTGAAGTGGATGTCATGAGATAGGTCGAAATGAGTATGAATTGATAGCCGTGGAGGCGAATTGATAGTAAGATCCTCGCAAAAAGAAATATTGAGGGAAGATGATTGCGAGATTGCGCTGTAGTTGGATGTTGAGTGAGAGATCAAGGATAAGAATAGTAAAATGAACATTCTTGGCCTGAATCGAAGACGAATGATGTTGTGAATCTGTTGAAGGCTAGGAGGGTTGCAGAAATGACATATATGCCGCTAAACTGGCACACTTCTGTGCCGAAGTGACTTCTCTGGAGATGTGGCATTAGAAGGTGTTGAAGAAGGGTTAGGATGGGGATGTCTGTTGTGGAATGAGAAAATGATCGATAATGAAGAAAAACCTTGTGTTGGTCACTATGCAATGAGGATTGGACAGATGGCATTTGGACATCATTTTGATGATTAGGACGTTAAGGGGTTGGATAAACGAGGTGATATCGGCAGAATAAATCCAAACAACAGGTGTTTTCGGTGACGCTGCTGGATAAGAGGCTCGGGAGCACATCCTCACGACCTCCATTTCAGACTTGTGTGTGATCAAGATATCTACTCCGAACCAAGTGAGGGAAATAGAAAAATACGAGTGTTAAAACAATGGAGAGGTATACTGAAATACTGAATCTTTCATATCTCATTTAGTTCTGTTCATATCAGATCCGGTGTGATCAAGACATCAATTCCAGACTAATGAAGAGTAAAACACGGATAAGATGACAAAAGCAATGGACATTCACACTGATATTTTGATATAGGCGTCTATCAAATCAGTTTGAAATCATTGACAGAGAAGAGAAGAGGAAATGACGGGTTGTGAAGATCTTCACAACTTTTGGTACGATGGAGACAAAAACTAGTGATAACCAGAAAAAAGAAGTGTTGAATAGAGTACTGACTTCAAATCACTGTAAGACAGGTCCTGAAAGAAAATGTCAGATAAAAACAGCCTGAGATGGGGAAGAGGATCAGGACAAATCGGACATGTCCGATTTGTCCGATTTGTCCTCTTTTGAGATAAGTACATAAGTTGGATGAACTAATTGAGAGAAAGTTCCAGTGTGAATATAAGGTGCTTGTCCGATTTGTCCTCCTCTTTGTCCTCTCTTGGGCCGATCGTCCTCTAAACTCCTAATTAGGAGTTTAGGAGACAGAGCCCCTACGGCTCGTGATTCACCACCAAAACGATTTTCACAAACTTTAACGCCCTTTTTAATGTCATACGATAGGCATGGGCAGTGGTCGGTCTGAAAACCTCGAGTCCAGTCCCTAAAAATAAAAGAGTCGGCGACTTTTTTGAAGTGCCCTTTAGTCGAGTGGAAGCATGACAGCTTTTTGTTCCCCGGACCCAGGATCGAATCCCGCCCTGGACACTTTATTATTGACTTTTTCTCATTTTTGATTCACAACATCTCTATAATTAGTTCATCACTTTTTTCACAAAATTACTGTTCCTGAGGTCGTGGTTCAAGAGTCCCTGAGTCGGTCTGTCTTTCCCCAACATTGGACTAAAAGTCGGCCTGTCCGACCGACACCGACTTTCCTCCTTTGTTCTGACAGCATACCCGCTGATCCAAACAAATGACAAAGGGTGTTCTTTTCTTCTCAACCCTAAACAATCACTTTTACTTCATTTCTCACCAAAAGATGTCGTGATCAAGCCCAAGTCTGTAACTTGTCGACTAAGCAAGATAAGGATACTTTACAACAGTAGTATGCACATTCACTGTTTGGTTACTCTTACTTGCCTCTTCCTCTTGATGTATGCGAAGTGGATGTCCTGTCCATCAACCATCTTCAACCATCTCAGTCTTCACCAAATCACAGAAGCATTCCTGATACATCCTCATTTCACCCACCCCAGGTGTGTACTCTCTCTTTATATCATCATTTATTCGTTTGTGATTGTTATGAATGGTATTTGATGATTTAGCACTCAGTTTTCGGTTCTAGCATGGTCGAAAGCCAAGGAATCATTTTGAAGTGTGGAGGACAACGAATCCATTTTGAACAGCAATTGACAATCTTGCTGGTCACACTTAATTTGGAGATGATGAAATGGAAAGAACAGCACACGAGTGGCGAAATCCGTCCCTCCACTGCGTGGTATGCAGATCAGAACGGGGATGACATTGTGTCTGTTTACATTATTATTGTTCCATTTGCATGGTTTCTTTCTCCTTTCTAGTCTTTTCCTTCCTTCATCTGGTGTTTTTTCTTTTTTGTTTTGGTCATCTCTATCAGGTTCATTGGTAGTGAAGTCTCCCTCCAAACAGGCGAAACTATATCTTCAAACGACTTCTTTAACCTGGATAAGGAGATGCTTGTGTTACAATTTGTGAATACAGAGGGATATAAGTCGTCACCACATTCTCTTCACCCGGTGGTGGAGAACGGAACATTCCATGTGTTTGGGGGGATGAATCAGAACAGAATGACTGATTTGTCTGCACTGGATTTCACGACACTGACCTGGACATTCCTGACACCCGGAAAGAACCAGCCACCGCCGATCTGCTCGCACGTGGCAGTTTATTCCCTTGCGTCTTGCTCCATGATTGTTTGTGGAAGTCTGACGTCAGAACGTGCAGAGAACAAGCTGTGGACATCCTCCTGCTCCCAACATTCTTGGTCGGTTATGACGACTGTATCGTCACCTCCACAACCCCACCATTTCAACTCGAAGTACATTCAATTCATCCCCACTACACTTCAAGCTACATCCATCACAACGTTCATTCGTCAATCCAAGCTGTAACAAGCAATCTCAACACTCTATACATTAGTCCAGAATTCCAACTACTCCACCTGCAGCGGATCCAAAAGTCGCATCAACATCGTATCTCAGCCAATAAAACAACTGTTCTCACAAGGGACAGTCCTGTTGGAGGGTATTTTCAGAATCTCTCCATCCAAATCAACGATCGACGAGCTGCGAGGGAAATACCAAAGAAAAGAGATTTAGAGTTGTTCAAAAAGCAGCCACATGTTCTTTCAGGCTTCTTAAAGACAATTCTGGGTGAGCTCCTCCTATCCTTCGTTCAAGTTTCGATGTCCCTTTTATCCATCGCCGCGCTGTCGACACTGTGCCCGTCACACGCGATGCGGCTTCTAATAACCCCATTTCTGACCCAAAAGCGGGGTATCATGTCCTTGATGTGCTCGTCCTTGGGAAAGGTGTTTTGACCGCGCTTTCTCGAAACACCTGTTCTGTTCCAACAGTACTGTGGCTGAAGCGCTGTACAGATCAGAAGGGAGTGTTGGGACGTTCAAGAAGGAGCTGGGGTGGATGCTGGGAATGTGAAGGAAGAGGGAAGAGTAAGTAGGAAGCTGTTCAACCAGCACTCTCCCTCTTCCCTTCAGACCGCTCGCCTAACATGGCGCAGCTGAAGAAGTGCTGACCTGAGTGTTCTTGGGATTCCGTGTTCCGAGAGACGAAGAAGGATGTTGTAGTGGTGTGTCTGCAGATTCGAGAGAAGGACACGATGGACAGCCGAAGGGAAGAACATCGACAGAAAGAGGGGAATTCGCAATGTTAAAAGAAGAACAAGATCGCCTGCAGATGGAGGATATAGAGAAGATTCCAAGGAAGGCGGATGAAGAGGAGAGGATGAGTGAGGGAACACAACACCAATTCTCCCCTTTAATTCACAAGACAACAATTATCTGCTCATTTTATCTTCTCACACACTCACATATGTCGTATTTAGCGAATATTTTGGTAATAGAGACAATCTGAACAGACATGAAAAACAGCTCGGAGAAAAGGGGTTGATCCTCCCGAAAAGTAGTCGGTCGGTCGACGAGCAGTCGGACCGACCGCTGCCCATGCCTATCATACGATGGATATGATCGATTATTGAAGGATCAAATTTGCTATATAGTCAAATAATTCGATGACAAAAGTGTGGGGAGAAGAAACTTCTTTTCAGACATTTTGAAGCATACTCTGTCATTGTCCAGGTCAGAATGGAGACAGCGAGTGTTTCAAGAACAGAGAGAAGGTGAATTCAGATGAAATTGAGGCAAACAAAGCTGACTTTCCGAGGAGGACAGGACCCCTGTCCTCTGTCCTCAAGATTTGGTCCTTTGTCCGTCCTCTTAACATCATAACAGCTGACCTCTGATACGAGTGAAGGAGGAGGAATTGATCAGTATAGTGTCGCCATGGATATACAACGCAGTTCCTCCAAAATATTGAATACTGTTCACAACAGACCCTCGAATCGTCAGATTAGTGCTGAAAAGGGTGACACGGGAAGTGCTTCCGGTGATGTTCAGATGGTCGATGTCGAGTGTTCCGTCAGTCCCAGTGGAAAGGTTAAATCCACGCGGGGAACACACAGTGACAGAGTGAACTGTGGATGAATGAACTTCCATGAAGACTGTGTTGTAGCGATGGGTCCAGTCTGGATCGTCTTCGTTGATGTGAAGAGAATCGAGAGCTAATGTGGGTCTGCCTCTCACTTCAAGTGCGTAGAAGCTGCACTGTATGAAGGTGTTGTCGTTGATGGTCACAGCATCCTTCATTCCGGTGTACACAAACAGACCCGTGTTTGAGCCACTATGTTCCACATAACCCTTCGGATCGACAGAGTTTTTGGAGAAGATGAACGATCCCTGTACAGCTAAACTTGTTCTGAAATGAAGAGGAATAATTCAGAAATGAAAATGATTGTTCAGAAATGAAGAGGAATTGTTCAGAATTGAAAATGATTGTTCAGAAATGAACACGAATAATTCAGAAATGAAAATGATTGTTCAGAAATGAAGAAGAATTGTTCAGAAATGAAAAATGATTGTTCAGAAATGAACATGAATAATTCAGAAATGAAAACAAATAATTCTGAAATGAAAAACAACAGCTACAGGTATTCAAGACAACATATATTCGAATGTCCACTCTCATTGATTGAATGAACGGTTGATCAAACACTCAATGTCAAAATAAACAGTTCTCGTTGTGTCAGAAATAGGTTGCGTGTCACATCAAAACAGGGTCGTTTGCGTTTATTGTGGAATAAAAAAAGATGGTTTGTGATAGTGACCTACGAAACACGCTTTTCTACCGGATCAGAGAACAGATCTTCACTAACTTTTGAATGACTCACATCAGAACAATTGGAAATCAAGACAATTAATGAACGTGAATTACCTCACAAACTGTTCTCGGATGGATTTAGGTGAAGATTGGTCAACTCGCTGAAACACAATCGACTTTTTGCTGGTTTTGGGATCATACGCAGGTTTAACATGGTCCAATAACTTCACAAATCCCCATGATTGTATCAAAATTGACAAACAATGGCTATTTTACCAGAAACCCAGCTGTCTGTATGGATGAACCCGATGAGGACTGTTTTCTCATTCTTTTATCTTTGACATTCTCATTTGAGATATTTCATCTTGTTCAGTTCAATTATTTGTTTTTGGTGGAATGGTGGAGCAACGTGAAGACATCCTGTACCTTTTTTCAGTGGTATCAATGAAATACCAGACTTGTTTTCATTTCTGAATTATTCATGTTCATTTCTGAACAATCATTTTTCATTTCTGAACAATTCTTCTTCATTTCTGAACAATCATTTTCATTTCTGAATTATTCGTGTTCATTTCTGAACAATCATTTTCTATTCTGAACAATTCCTCTTCATTTCTGAACAATCATTTTCATTTCTGAATTATTCCTCTTCATTTCAGAACTATTCTTCTTCATTTCAGAACAAGTCTCCCTGTATTTGGTTACATTGAAAAGTAACACAGCCTCTCGTGAAGCTATTTGTGGGGCCCACATAATCAGTGAATGAGCACTCGCTGATCGTAACAGAGTCGACTGTCGGTGTCGGGAGGAGATAAACAACCATTCCAGACACCTGCTCGCCAGTGGTGTCTGCGTTGTCGACAAAGCATCGTTCAAACGACGAGTCGTTGATGAGGATCGATGAGAATGGGCCTTCCAAGTAAATAGCTCCTCCGCAAAAGAGATCGGCGGACTCGTCGGGGACGAACACAACATCCGTAAATGAACAGCCAGTGATTGTGACGGAATCTCGGTCTTCATCAATATCTTCCACTGAATGGACAATTCGGTCTGAGACACTTGTGAAAGTTCGATCGGTGTATGTGTGGTCAATGTTGGGAGATGGGCGAGAGCGAGACTGGGTGGTGCAGCGAGAGAAGGTGGTGTTGCTGATCATCACACTTCCGCCAGCGTTCACGTCTCGGTTTACTCCTCCATCAAAATGGTTTGTACATGAACAAATTTGGCTCTCCAAAAGAATTTGGCGATGATTAAAAATGCGACTCGCGCAAAATCTCGTCGTCAGAGAGGAATGCGAGGAGGAGATCAGTCTGTCCTAGATTCTGGAATTTGGAATAATGTTTTTTATAAAGGAGCCGATCACAGACTTCTCCTTAAATCTGGAGATTTTCAGAGTCTTCCCATTGGAGAAGAACCAACAGATGTCTACAATTTGCTAGACATAGTTGATTCAACCAGAGATTCTCCCTTCGAAGTTGGTGAGAGAGATCACCTGTTATGGGTCAGCATCTATTCGGCTTTCTAGTGGATTATGTCTGACACATTCATAGTACTTCCCTTCGTACGATCATTTCTGTTATTTCTGATCTTTTCAAATGATACTGGAATCAAGTTGGCAAAAAGTGGTGTGATCGTCCCTTACAATAAAATATTATTCCAAATTCCAGAATGCCGGACTGACTGATGTTCGTGCACCTGATTTGTGAGAAGAGAGATGTAGAGCCCGATCCACCGTTTGAAAAGTCTTTTCCATTCGAAAAAGAAAGTCCCAGTCCCTCTGCTGACGAAATAACTCCATCAGAGAACGTACAATTCCACAATTGCAGTGACAATTGATTTTTGGACAGAGCTGATGCATCAATTTGTCCAAATGAGCCAAGTATTCCTTCTACATTGTGTTGTGCACAATTTCGAATCAAAATCGATTGTTGTGAGTCTTCCAGTGTGGTAGCGAGTGAGGAGAATTGAAAAGGTGAATGTCCTCCATAAACAATGAATGAACATTCATCAATCTCCAAAACTCCTTCGATAACAGAAGCGTAGAATATTCCGTTGTTCCATTTCAACTTTCTTTCTGTTCTTGCATCGTCAATCTCAGATGAATGCGATGTCTGAAGATTCACCCTAAATCTTTTGAGAAACATCGTGCTGTTCACAATAACCATCATATTCTCGTCATCTGATGAATTTTTCATTCTTGTCAGGAGATAATCACTGTTCCGAGAAGGGTGGTTCGATGATGATGTCATTCCAAAAAAGTCCCCTCCATTTGGTTAAGTATAGGCGCAGATCCGATTTTGGATACACGCAGATCTAAAAATCCGGATACGCGCAGATCCAAATGGATACGCGCAGATCCAAAAGATCTCTTCAGTCATTCCGGCTTCCGGTATTTGGTTCTCGTTTTTTTCAAGGAAAGGGTTGATCTCAAGTTGTCCGCGAATTTAAGAAAAATAAAAAATTAGAGCAGTGGGTGACATTGATATGATCACACGAGATGGTTGTTCGTTCCTCAATTTCTATTTCTTCCTGCTGAAGACAGTGTGGAGTCTGCTCAACTGGACTCAAGTTGAAATTATGGATTGAACTCAATCTGAACTCATTAACGATTGCTTTATTTTCATTTTAGCATCACTTGTTCAATAATTACTGGTCTTTCCTGCTGTTTCATTGAAGAATGATAAATAGAAATGGAATTGAAAGCTCGTTCTCATTGATCGCCCCTTTCTTGTTTTTTTTAAGTACCAAATACCGGAAGCCGGAATGACTGTTGATTATTTTGTATTTACCTTTGCCACTTCATGACATTTCACTCTGAATACTCACAATTCGCTTTGACTCTCAGAAACCTTTCACAAATCTGAATTTGTCACATCGTAAAATGAGAAAGTTGATCAAACCATCGGTCGTATTCAGTCTGTCCGTTCTACTCCTTATACTACTTCGATATTGGGTATACATGTCTCCACGTTCATCTTCCCTGATTCCTCTTTCATCATCCTTTCTGTCCCATCTGAAACGTCTGTTCTCTCTCCAATTGATTGCCCTTCTCATCTTCGCCTTCTTTATGAATTTCTCGTTTCTGACGCCATAGTATCAACCATCTGGCGAACAATCCGGATATCCGTCACAACAAACTCAGTTTGTAGATGATTGTTAGCCTTGATTCGAGTCTTTCGACTTCTTCCCATTTGCTCTTACATATGTATCACTTTCTTTCTCAACAGTATCTCATCGACATCCCTATCTTCACTTTCCCACTCCTCTGCAGATGGATGATCATTCCTACCCGCCTGAAAGAGAGAAAATAAAGACAGGACGGCAGAGGGACGACACCAGAAAAGCATAAAAATCAAAAATTGTGATGAAAGGACACTGATTTTGATCTTCCGTAATCGCACATCCAGCGACAGACGATCCATTGAGAAAATAAGGGTAACTCCATCATTTGGTGCTTCGGTTTGCAATTTTGAGCTACTGTCGTCATGTTTGATTCTCAGAACATCTCCAATCTCCAATCCAGACCATCAAAACTGAACACCATCATCACAGGGACGAATAACAGTATTGTGTTTGAAACCATCACAAGTATGCTCAGCATTGTGTATCATTTTGAATATTGTCTTTATTCTCTGCCCAGCAAACGTATCTCACTCCGTTTTCACCGTGGCTCGACTCTTCCGATGATCCAATCAAAATATTGACTCACATCAACACCATTCCCCATCTCACAACAAGGAATGGCCTTTGATTCAAGTTCCTAGCTTTTTGCTATGACTTTGGCGTCACTCCCACTTCTCAACTCCCTCGACCAAATAAGCCACATCTATCTCCTCCCATCGTCCTCTTTTCTAAATCTTTCGGCCTCATTCCTCCAAAACAGTCAAGTGTGCGTTTCATTTATTGATGTTGCAGATACTGGAGCTCTTTCATCGTTGAACTTCGATCGATAGGGTACGATCCCTCCGTCACAGACCCCCTGCTTGGATTCGGTGAGGTTTCCTCACTTTTTGTCGCTCTCACCTCAACGAAGATATCACCAACTCACTCCTCACTCCGAAACATGTCCAACCTCGCTCCCCAACCAACACGCCGACTGTTCGCGAAAACAAGGCAGATTGTGATGTCATGTGCTGTGAAAGAAAGCCCTAACCACTTTCAGGGACACTCGCGGCCGATTTGAATATGTGTTGGTCGTTGTTGCGAGGAATTCATCGTTCACCAAATATTCATCCAATCTCGATGAATCAGACACCCATCCAGTCTACACACTCACCTACCGAACGGGAACGAACCAAAAGAGCGACAAAGAGACTATATTGAAGAACCAAGAGCTGGATCAACAGAATCCCATCGACGTCGCAAAAATAGACGAGCAAGAAGCGATGATCATTGCGATGAACGCAGGCCACACGGATCACATCATGCACCACAACGTGCCAACCACAATCGGGTCACACGCTGTGACACAGAAGGATTACTTTGACACGATGGACAGGCTTAACAACAGTGGACTCGCTCAATCACGAAAAAAGCAAAATTCTTCACACAAAATGCGCTTTCACGTCACTTGATTTAATTTGAGATAGTATGCAATTGAAAATAACTCAAAAAATGTCAGATAAGAGTTTCACCAGGTAGATCTGCGTGTATCCATTTGGATCTGCGCGTATCCAAAAAATTGGATCTGCGTGTATCCAAAATCGGATCTGCGCCTATACTTAACCCCTCCATTTCCATCCAATTCAACTGAACTACTTAAAATCCATGTTCCCATTTCTGACACCAGCAGGTTGTCTGGAAGAACATTAATTCGAATCATGGTTTGTGATGGAGCGAAGCTGTTGATTTCATCATTCGTGTGTAATAGTTGTGACAGGAACAAGACGTTTGGAGAATTACGACCCTCAGCAAATAGACCAAAACAAATTGATGTCAGAAACAGAAAATTCATGGCGGATAACAACAAAGGTGAGTGGAGACTCTGATCTGACCATCACATGAATCTTAAACCGGATGAAATGGTACATGAAGGTTGTCCCCACACCCTCCTTCTCCTTCGCCGCCACTCTCACACCGCTCGCAGATACCACAGGCAAGCGTCAAAAGCGGGGTAGTGTGATGTCGGAAGAAGAGGAGTTGTGCTTTTGAGGATGAGACGATTGGAGAAGGCTCACACGAGACGAGAACGAGGGGCGGAGGAAGTTGAATGCGGCCAGCGCCAACACCTATATCATTCACCAACTCTCATTAACTGACCGGAAACGACACCGGACGAGATCAATAACAAAGTCCTTGCCAATGTCTTGTCGAAGAAAATATGAATGGTGATGGCATTCATATCTTCCATGCTTTCATCATCCATCCCAAGTTCAGCTTGACCTCTCGCTGATCAATCAACGCGAATGCCATCACTTTCTGTTGTTTGAATGGTCGAATCTGCCATTCATTCTCCCACTCTTCCGTTTTGTCCGTGACGAAATTTCTTGTGAGAGAGACTAATTTTGACAATTACTGCTTTCCGAATTCGTTCTCCGGTCTGGTTTTGGAAAAAAATAAGTTTTCGGAATGAATTAAGTTCGTTTTAGACTCGATGCATGGAAGGAATAAAGAATGGTCTGTTCTTTCACAACACTCAATGGACTGGATAGAAGAGCTTTTACAGGCACTACATGGTGAATCATGCGATCAGATGTCTGAAATTGCAGCAACTGCCAAGGGCTCTGGAGCACTTTTTCTGAATCTTAATCCATATCAGAAAATGCCATTCAAAGACAAATCAAAACTCTACAACTCGCTTGTCTCACTTGTGAAGGTCCAATATCCATTCGATGATATCGTACAATACAAGGTAGTCCAGTTTCTGGAAGCTATTCGGCCAGACATCTTCTACCAAAAAATCAAAATCTCCTATCTGTCACAACTCGTTCCTGATGACAACGGGCCATGCACAGGATTCAATGCCAGCATTTTCACGCTTCTTTCGTCATCAAATCCGAAAATAGTTAGTGCAGGTCTGTCATTCTTGGCCAGCATCGTATCTGGGCTCAAGATTCCTGCAAGATTGCAATATCTTTCCACTGAGTTCATTTCCACCATTCTCACTATCCTCCAACCCCACACGCTGCCAATAGCGTCACATACAGATCTTCATAACGGTCTCATGAAAATCATCAAATCTTCTCTCAAACTCGCCACTCCAACAAAACTAACAAAAATCCTCGCCAAAACCCCAGATGACCGAAACAATATCTGTGAGGTCATCTATAACACAGTTGTTGTCCCGTCATCACAATATCTCAGTTTTCTCGTGCGAAATCGATACGTTGTCATCACTGGTTGCCTGTCGGAATCGTTCCAGAATCTTTTGAGCACCCTGCTACAATCCTGTCCTTCTCACGTTCCAATACTTGAATGTTTTATCTCTCACTCAATCGTCACGGGCGTAGTAAGTCTGATCCCGTTCGTTGAGGAGGATTATCATTCAAAGACGACACTTACCCACGACATCATGGAATCACTCCTCCCAAGATGGAAGCGTCGAGACTTGGAAGTGTCACTATGTGGAAAACGGATGGCAGAAGCTCTTCGAACGGAAGGCTTGGAAGACTCAATCGAACAGACCCAGTTGGAAGATAAGGATGGCAATGGTCTCAGCGCCACTGTTTTGTTTCGTTTCAGTATCTCAGAACGCCTGGGATTTAATGTGAGATGTCCATTTGCATAAAGATCTCCTTTAGAATAACTCTTTCCTTTATCACTTCACTATTCGTACATTTCGACAAAATCACACATTCAACGTTAATTTCGCTCATATTGTTCGTTCAGACAACCAGGCCAGTGTTCAAACCAATTCATCTCACTTCTTTCCTGATTAACAAAACAAAAAACATCGGAAAATCAAAATTATGACAGAAAAGAGGAAATATTGAGCTTTATCAATGTATTTATCATTTCATGATTGAATGGGTCGAAAGACCGTCCCCACTATAAAAATGTTCTCTATCTCCAAACGCCAACGCCTCCAAAATGTCATTGACAACAAACCAGTAGATCATGTCCCATGTAGCTTTTGGTTTCATTTCATCGAGAAACCATCTCTGTTTTCCATGATTGACCGTCCTTCTGCATCTGACGTTCTTTTCGAAGGACAGAAGAACTATGTCGCAGAATTCGACCCTGATTTTGTGAAAGTGATGAGTGACGGATACTTTACGTATCCTGATGAAGCACTGGCAAAGGGACAAACGGTGGAAGAATGGAAGAAAGTTGCGTTCGTTCCTCCAGATCATAAATGGGTCAGGATGCAAGTGGAGCATGTGAAGAGACTGACATCCTTGTTTCCAGACACTCCGATGTTCTACAACTTCTTCTCGCCGTCATGCATGCTTCGTTGGACGTTGGGAAAAGAAAACTATCTTCGACTGATTCTGACAGCGCCAGAAGCGGCCCGTAAGATACTCTCGACCGTGGGAGAATCGGTGAAAGGGCTTGCGAAAGCAGTGATTTCGGAAGGAGGGGCAGATGGGCTTTATTACATTGTTCAGAATCCCGACATGAATGTTGTATCCAGCGCAGTGTACACGTCTGTGATCACGCCCAGTGACAAGATGGTTCTGGACGCAGCGAATGCGGTATCGTCGAATCACACGCTGCTTCACATCTGTGGGTATGCAGGAGTGAAGAACGATCTGTCGATTTTCACGTCGTACGAATCAGCGATTGTGAATTGGGCAGTTAACGTGGAAGGAGTTAGTCTGAAGGAAGGAAAATCATTATTTGGAGGGCGAGCAGTGATGGGAGGATTTCCAAACACGGTAGGAGCGATTCTGGAGACAGGAAGCAGAGACGAAGTTCAATCGTTCACGAAGAAGCTCACATCTGATGCAGGCAGCGTTGGTGTCATTATTGCTGCAGATTGTTCCCTGAGACTGACACAAGACGTCTCCCATCTGTTCTGGGTTCGCGAAGCACTTGAAAACTGAAGACCTTTGTGTTCTTCTCGGTTTCGATTTCTGTTTCGATTTTTCGCCTTCGCAGCACAGTTCAGAAGATTGTATTCAAATGTTTCATTCTTCTTGTCACCATTTTAAAAATATGGGAATTATCTTGAATCCAAAATTACAGTGAATAATACTCCAAAAATGGGGTGAAAATGGATACAGAACTTGTATCTAAATAATTATGACCAGGCCGAGTCAAAAAACTCTTTCTGTGGTTCATCTGTTTTCTTCTAAGGGTCAGATCAACACACTTTCGAGAAGAATGATCAAAAACCAACAAAAATGCCTGATCCATCTCTTTTCTGAAGAAAAATGATGTTCCACTCGACTCCGATTGACACAATTTGCTCAAGGGTAGAACTCATCTGATCGACCGAAAAATGTGGGCTTCAAATCGTGTTCACTGCCTAGAATTGAAAAAATTGGTTATAGATTTCAATGTGATATCTTTTCGGAGTTACGTGTTCAGGAAGTCGGTTTGGAGGATTCATATGAATGATTGTGGGCTGTTTTGGTTCACCTTTTTAATTAGTGACTTTCTGAGACCACATTTTCCTCTATGTCTGGTTCGAGCTCAACTGCCTTTTCACAATGGTTGGAGAAAAAGAAGAAAGTACAACAGGGCAGTAATCCAACGTTTGAATTCAATCGACCTATCTCTTTCATTATAGCGATTATTCTCCATACATTCCTCCAAAACTCACTTTATCATTTTCTTTTTTATAATTGTTATCTATTTCCCTGCTTGGTTATACTTTTCATCCAGGAGCCAGAGTTCAACAAGATCATCGTCTCCTGGACTGAACCAAGAGAAAAATGATCTTCAAGAACAACTTATCAAGATATCTCAACAAATACAGCCCAATTCTGAGGATTACCATTCACAGTATCTCCCTTTTTCAAATTGCCCCCATTCTCATCCATTTCGTCATTCTCTCTCATTGTTCCGTCAATCTCTTTTCTCTTCTCAGACCATATGACCATTACCTCCCCCCAAATACACATGATGATTCTATTCCGTCTTCACAACCTGTAAATCACACACCAGGAATTGACATCCAACCCACGGAATCAATTCTTCCTCAACAGAACTCCATTGACCACTCCTCCCAGTTTGTTACTAATAGCATTGAGTATGAACGAGATCCTTCAAACTTTCCGTCACATGGCATTATTCAAAGCGAACCAATCCCACAATCACATGATCCATCCAAGACACGAACTGTTCGTGCAAAGGACCCTCTCACATCTCCTAATGTGGCATTTGCCCATACTCATGCCACACAATCTCCATCAGACACTGTCAATTCCTTGACGTTTCGTTCTCATTCATCTCCAAGATCAGCCACTCGGAACTCGAGGGAAAACCAAACATTTATGCATTCCACCGCCCGATCTGGAGAATATACTCTTAGTTCTGCTCCGCAATCTCCATCTTCATTAATGCGCGGGATGACCAATACCCGCACCTCCAGTTTTGCATCTCCACTTCGCCCAGCACCTCCACCAGAACCAATCAAGAAAGTCGACCCGATCTCTCCGTCTGCTTATTTTCGGTTGATGAAACCGAAACCACCGATGAACCCTCGCTTGCCGAGGGAGGAGGCAGAAGTTGAGATTCAAAATCCAACTCTCCCAGACAATCCACGCGATTATCCCGAGCCTCTCACAATTACCCATCCAAAACCATTCCATTTTGCAACCGAAAAACGAAGCAACTGGCGCGGACAATTGCATGAACTCAAACGACAAAGAGACGAGCAGAGAAGGAGAGAAAGCGAAGAACATCATGAATTCGACACTGATAGATGGAATTCCACGTTCAAATCAAGAGGATCTCCAAGCCCCACAAGAAAGAAATTCGATGACCAATCGTATCCGCTCTCCCCACACCTCGACGAAGAGATCGCCGAAATCCTCTCAGCTTCCCTCACTCCCTCCCATCGCCGCTCCAATAGTGGCCTAGCAGGTGCATTATCTTGTCCAATTCCTTCTCAAAAAGCTCAATCAGAGCCATTCAAATCCGCCCCAAAATCTCAACCTGATCCTCCCCGAGGCCGGTCCCGCACTCGCCCACAATCCGCAAACAGCCCTGCCTCTCTTCGAAGCCGATCCAGGTCAACATCCTCGAAACGCAGTTCCAGCCAGAAGCGTCGCGCTGTCGACTTCAACTCGTTTTACGAAAGGATGATGAAGAAACAGAAAGAAAAGGAAGAAGAACTGGCGAGATTGAAAGCAGAGCTCGAGGGAGGCAAACTCGACGACCCCGACTGCGTTTTCAAGCCAGCCATCAACAAACAGAAGAAACCGAAGCAGGCATCCTCGTCGGATCTGCCCCCAACCCCAAAACCCAAAATCGAAGACAGATTGTTGCTTTGGAACGATCAGCGAAGGAAAGAGCAGATGGATCGAGCACGCACCAACGCTGACCTCCCTCCTGACTGCACTTTCAAACCAAAACTGAACAAAAAAGTTCCATCCTTTGATATTCCCCCTCGCGCCGATCCCGACCCACACTCCCAACCTCCTCTCTCAGCGAGAGAGACCAAAGCTGGACGAGACGGCGACGATGAACAGCCTCGTTTTTCGTCGACACGTCGTTCGCTCGTTGGACAATCGCCAAGAAGGGAGAGAGCAGTGTCACAAGGCATGTTCTCCCATCCACCTGCCTTCACCGAATCCACACCAGCCACTTTCAAGCCGACGATCTCCACTTCACGCGTGAGGGACAAGAACACGATGGAATATCTTGCAATGCCTGCTTTCGAACGATTGTCGAAGTTGGTGCGAGTGAAGACCCCTCGGGACATCGCCATGGGCGAGGATGGACTACGGAAGGAGGAGGAGAGGATGGCGGGCGAGGAGAATGACACGACACAGCCGACGAAGAAGAAGCGACTCAGCGACGCGGAGTTCCGAGCCTTCCTTCAACGGCAAGAAGACACCTGGACAAGTCACCAGACGAAAGCGATGCTGGCAGCAGAAGCGAAAGAGGAGGAGAACAAACCGAAGCTGAAATTGTGTCAAAAGAGTCTGAGGATCGCTGAAGAGAGGAATGCTGGAATGACGTTTTTGGAGAGAGTGGAGGAGAAGACAGAGCGGGACAAGCGAAACGCTGTTCTAAATCCACGCACGAACGAGAAAGTCAATGTGTCGGTCTCGCTCGGATTGAGGGAACAGTTGGAGAAAGAGAAATCAGCCATAACTTTCTCGCCTCAAATCAACAAACGTTCGCAACAATTGAAAGGGCGCGGGTTTGAAGAGCTGTCGACGGGAGAGATTCAGAAGAGGAAGGAGAAGATGAGCATGCTGCTGCGGGAGAAGCGAAAGGAGGAGCAGAGCCAGATGCCGTTCAAGCCGAAACTGTCGTCGAAGGAGATCGGAGTGGAGTCCAAATTAGGCGTACTTCGAGATCCGGATCATCTTCTGCAAAGGCTGAACGAAGAGAGGTTGGAGAAAGAGCGAAAATTGATTGAAAAATACGGGACGCCGGAAAGCAGGGAGGAAGAGGAGATGAAGAAAAGGCAGAATTCATCCGAAATCCACAACACATCCCAAGTCATCCATTCCAGGCCCCCAACCCCTCGCAAACCCGAAAAACCCAATCCTCGTTCAAGCTATGCCCTCCTTCATTCTTCCACTCATCATTAGTGGATAAATCCCCACGCTCTCTTGTTTTTGGGACACTTCACCTCTCAATGTTGTTTCACGGTTTGTACAAAAGAAAATGAGGAGTATACATGATAATGGGGATTTTCACTCCAAGATACTCCGGATAAGAGCTCACAATCTCTCATGACCATATTTTTTTCTTCGACAGAATGTCGATCATCATTAATCGGCCTGAGAGTGACCGTTCGTTACTCAATGCCGACATTCAGACTTTATACAGCCCTGATCATCAGTTAACGGCAGTTCAAAGCACATTTTCCCAAAATCTCCTCACCTCCACTTCACTCGATAACGATGACGATGTTCAAATTGATCTGACAGCATTTCTTGATTCTGACTACTTGTTTGATCCAGCTGTTCGATTAAATCCCTCAATGATTGGATTTATTCCCGAAAAGACACAACTCGGGTCCTTCATCACCTCAGAACAAAAACGACAAATTATTTTTCAATATCTCTCAATGCTCGTCCTAAACACACAAAATCAACAAGTATATTCTTTTTTCATTCATTTTGGTGTAGTTTGTCCAGAAAAAATCATTCAAAGGTGAGATTCCCAAGCTTTCATTAACAACATTCGAGCATTCGTCCACTATCTCACTCTCGTTCTGCTGTACCCTCATCAAAGCCCTCTCCCACAATAACCCGACAATCCTCCCTCTGTGTATGCAGTCATTAGACCAATCTCTCTCCAAATTCCCACCACTTTCACTCCGCAACCAACCACTCACGCTTTTCTCTGAATTAGAAGAACTTACACTCTCACTGCCAAAAGAATCGATAGGAAATCGTCTGCTCCAAGCAATCATATTCCTCCAACTCGCCATAATCACAGGCAGACTGCGGTATTCCCTCCAACTCATCTCGATCCTTCGCACACTGTCACCCATATCACAGAACGAAAGCCAAACACCAGACAAATCTGTCACAGATAGTCTCAACAAGCTCAATTCGTTAATCAATGTCTTCCTCTCTAAAACCCCACTGACATCCATCAGTCCAAACATCGAATCCTTCCTTCAATCACAAACACTGAAATTCAGCCCAACCTCGGTCCCAAAATTGTCTTCCATGGATCTTTCGATTGTTCGCTCAGTGTCTAATGGACAATACATCTTCCTCCTCACAAAGCCTGGTTACTTGATTCAGGTCGGGACAGGGGCCAGTGGCACTGTTCCTGAAAAGGTTTACAACTATGCACAGACTTGTACTGCAGAGGACATGACAATTACTCTTCAGAATCCTGTATCTCCAGATCTTCTGTCGTTGAAAGATAACAGAGTCGCAATCGCCTTTCACAACAGTTTTTTGAATCCAAAATCGAAGCCAATTATGAAAGTGTACGATTCAAGAACACTCCATCACATCGAGGATGTGTACTCTTCTTTCCAAGCCACGGATGATCAGTCCAAAACAACCATCCCAGTTCCACCAATTCACGTCATCTTCTCACGACTTCGACATTTTTCGCCTAAACTCCAGTCAAACCTGGACAAAGAACGACAAAATCTGTCATCAGCTAAGCTATCGACTGCAGAACAGCCAAACGAGGAAACCGACAATCCCGAAAAAGGACAAGACTGGAAAAACTCTTCAACACAACTGTTGAAAGATGATGAAATATACGAAAGATGCATCCCTCCCACTTTTCTTATTCCGCCTCAACCGTCTTCAGATGATATCAGCCTTCATTCAAACCTCTCGTCATTGACGTTCCTCACTCGCTTTTTCTCCGATGAAGAACACATATTCCTCCTCTCTGTTCCGGAGAATCAAACGACAAAGCCAAATCTCGTCTATTATGGCGTTCTCCTCGTCTTCTCTGCCAAAACCTTTTCTCTCCTCTCCCAACACCTCATTGATTTCTCGACGTTTACAGCCCCTGCAATCTGTTCAAGTTGCCAAATATCCCTCAAACCATCCAATGCATCACAGTGTCTGCAGTGCTCATCTGATTCTGGTCCAACCATCTTCTTCTGCGACGAGTGCATCCGTTCTGGCCGAACGACCATTAACCATCATTCCCTCCACACATATTCAACATACAAGCAAACAAAAGACACTCTCTTCAACACGAAGGACTTCTTGTCCAACAACTTCATCTCGAATGGACAAGTCTTGTGCACATCTTCGAATGCCGGACCGGAATCTCGCAACTTTAGATACACAACATTTGCTCTCAGCCACCAGATCACAGCTGAATTGCTTTCCATCACGGGAATGGCTAAGGAATGCCTCTACGAAGATCTGTGTATCTTTCCTCTCAATTCAGGATTTTTGTCGTATTCATCCATCGAAAATCAACTTTTCTTGCATGATACGAGGGAGGACACCTTTTATGCAGTGGATTGTCTCACACCATCGATTCTTGAAACTCAACCAATAAATCAGACACTTAGCTCGTTTGAGAAGGATTTCCTGCAACTGTCTAACAACCAAATCACAGAAAAATCTGTTGAGACAGCAATATTTGCCATTTTTTCGTTCATCTCCCTTCACTCAGCCTTCGCCAAAGCATCGACAGGTCTGACCAACAACAAGGGAATCACTGGTCTTTTCTACCCATTCGCCGTGGATTGTTCAGACAAAACCATCCAATTGGCCAAAACACTCTTTGCAGAGTTCGAATCTCTTCTCCTTTCGAAATCGACATCTGATTCCGACGAACAACATTCATCTCTCGTTTCGTGTCTGACGAACTATTCAATCTTCCTCTCGCTGGTTCTCCAGAATTTCTCTTTCATTTCTGGGTCATCTTACACCCCAGAATCGTTTGGTCTCGACACTGACACTCAACAATCCCTCGTCGCTCACGCAGAACGAATCAGGGACCAAGACAGCGATCAAAACACAAAACAGGTTCAAAACACACCCACAGACGACGTTGTCAAACAGCTACGAACGAAAATTGGCGAACTAACGACGTCACTCGTGTTGAAAAGTATTCAACTGAAAGGCGATGAAAATATGATGGTTCGAGTGATCTCCCGCCTGATCCAGTCCAACATTCCTCTTGAGGGCCAAACAGAAGTGGCGGAATCAACACAGGTCCTCTCGCTCCCACTCAACGCCAACAATTCGTCCATCCATCAATTCTTCGTCTCGTTCACGAAATCGCTTGTCCAACCTTTGGATCAATTCATTTTCAGCACAATTCACACTCTCGTCGACTCTCCTCCAACATCGACAGAAGACAGTACTTCATCACCACTGGAAACACTCCTTCCTTTCCTCCTTCTGTCCGCGGAACATGAGTCGTTCGTCTCGTTCAGCTCTCTCTTCGGAACTGTCACTCCACTCACCAACACACCTGCCTCGAAGTTCCTGTTCTCCTTTGCTCGTCTCCTCACGGCACACTTCACAACGCTGATTGAAGAGAAGAACAAGCAGGATCTTCCTCTCTCTGCGTACGACATCTCCTTCCACCCACTTTTCCGATCCTTCGTCACATTTGCTTCGATGCTTCTGATCATCGGAGACAGACATCTGAAGCGGATAGAATTCGTGTTGAAGGAGGCTCAGAATGAGACAAAGACGAAACTGACGAAAGAGCACACAGACATGGTGATCCAGTCGCTTAGCAACGATCTTGTTTATACTTCAGTTCGATTCGTACTCTCCTTCATCCATCTCCATGCTGCATCTCATTCACTTTCTCAAGTTCTCTCCAAACACACCCTCCAACTCGAAGCATCTCTCTCCACATTCATCTCCACCTTCATCTCTGCTGTCTCCACTCCAGCCTCGTCCACCTCTCTCACATTCTCACCCTTCAACCACCCATCCGACTTCACCTCATTCATTGCCAACCCGTTCAACCCCGTCGAGATCTCAACACACGCCCTCATCAACGGATACTCAAACTTCACTCCTGACTGCACGCCTGTTGTTGTCGCAACGAACCATCCCTACTCTAACAACGAGAAGTGGCATAAGCTCGTTGCTGTTCCGTATGCAACGAGCTACCAGCTGACATTCCATGAGAGCTGCAAGACGGAGTCAGGATGCGATTATATGAGCATTTGGGAGGTCTCACTCGTCGACACCCAGCAGCGACCGGGGAAGAGGCTCTACCATTGGTCTGGACGAGATTTCCAAAGAAAAATCAGCATCAACCAACGCTCGTTTTTCATCGGGTTTGAATCGGATGGGAGCGGGACGGATTGGGGATTCCATGTCAGCATCGCACCAGTGATTCCGGTGGTTGTGCGATCGTTTGGAGTGGTGGCAGAGGTTGACTGGCTGATCGGGTCAGTCAACTCAAAATTCGGGGAGATCGCCCTTCATCCGCTCAAAGCAGGAAAGAGACACACCATCGACGTTCTTCAAAAGGCTTCGGAACTGCGAAGAAAGGGGAAGATCCAGCCATTCACCCCAACCATCCACACTGACTGGTCAATGACTCCCATCGATCCTTCAGACTTTCTTGTCCCTGAGCCATCTGAGCCAGCTCCAGCCCCGACTGAAGAAGACGAGAAGAAGGACACTTTGCCATCTGCTGAGTGGAAGGGAAGCGGATTTCGAAGGTCGCTACTTCTCGACGAATCAAGTGTGACCAGCGGCGTCCTTTTTAAGAATGGATTTGAAGCAAGTTTTCTAAGAGCTCTTCGCGATCACGTGGGATTGACAGAAGATGCTGTCATTAGCGAAGTTCTCAGCGCCACTGACAAGGACATCTGCGTTGCACTTGGAAAAGCGTTGGGTCAGACGATGAATGATGAACAAATGAAGACGAAGAAACTGTTTTCTGTCTTCGAATCTCTTCTCGTTCCACACCATTCCACACACAACCCTCTCATCTCGTTTTTCATCTCACAGAAGGCCCTCCCCTCGCTCCCACCTCGCGCCCAGCCATCGCTCCCAACACTTCTCTCCCATGTCTTCGCTGCCGTCCTTTCCATCCAATCCCCATCCATCACATCCACTCTCATCTCTCTCTTCACCAGCCTCTCTTCCAACCCAACCGCTTCTCCACAATGGACAGTAAGTGGAGAACACGAAAAGACCCTCCTTTCAGCGTGGAAGTTGACACTTGACATCGTCTCTCAGATCTCCCGAAACGCCGTCGGAAATGGACCAGCTGCCTTCGCCGTTCTGAGTTCGGAGCTTCTTCTGCGAGCCGGTCTGCTTGTGATGAGAAAAGAGTCCATTCTTTTCTCGGAGACCTCAGAAGAGAGCGGGGAAAACATCAACGACGCTCTCTTCACATTCCTCTTCCAGATCTCGTCGGTCCAGTTCATCCGCACGATCTTCTTCCAATCAGCCACCAACACATGCCGCTCTGTCTTCCTCTCAGCTCTCTCCGATCGATTTGACGACACAGACAAGCAGATGATGCCTCTCTCAGCGATTCAGCTGGGCGAGCTTGAATCCCAGTTCGCTGCTTCTGACGATCCACTCCAGATTATCCGACCCGTTCTGTCTCAAACCCAAAACGAGAAAATCCAGAAATTGTTTGTTACCATCGCAAAGTATATTGTCAGATCCGCAGAAATGATCGAGAAGGATGTTGTTGAGAACAACACGCAATTTGTGGAGCATTCAACGAGCTTCCGATCTCTCCTCAAACTCGCCACTCGCATCTTTGCACTCGCTCCGTCGGTTGGTCTTCTTGAACAGCACAATCTTCTTCAAACACTGAAGCGGATTCTCATGATTGACCTGCACTCTCATTCGGCGGTCATCGATTTGAAAGATGCCGTTCTCGTGGTCTTCAAGTCCCTCTTCTCTCTCTTCTCTAACCAAACCTCTTTCCAGACAAGCGAACACTCCGCACTCGCCAAAACCCGCGTCGATCTCTTCTCCATTCTCCGAGATGTCTTTGTCTTCTCCGCGTCAGCCTTCATCAACGCCAGACTTCTGTCAGGCCGTTCCGTCCGCCGAAGAGTGTCCGATCCTCTCTCGAAAGACCCTCAACACACACTCACATCAGTCACCCTTCCAATTCCAGACAACATCGCTGCACACTCGCTCACACTCCTCGCAGGTGTGTTACGATCACATCCTGAAATGATCAACGACACATCCATCGTCACCGACCACTGCATCAACATCCTCGTCGAGTCGATGCTATTCGGATCCAACATCATCCTTTCCTGTGCTCATTCTGTCGTCGACCAGATCGTCTTGCTCGGCAGACTCTCCCCAACACACATCATGACCATCCAAAACATCAAAATAGAGCTGTTGGATGTTCTGATGGTCACCGTTTTCCTTGTTCAACATGTCATCTACAGACACCTCCCACGCACTCTCCCCCATTCATCACCAACCTCCACTCGCTTCGACGCAATCATGTCTGTGATTGATCTTGTTGTGTTGGTCTCTCTGTTCGACATTACTTATCGAATGGAGCCTCGTCTCCACCTGTCCCATCCCCAGTCGTTCTTCCTCTGGAGAACCAACGTTGCCTCATCACCCGCTCTTCTCGATGCAATGCAACGAGAGTGGCAGTTGTCTGATGAAGAAATGGCGAAAGGAAAGAAGTGGTTAGCAAAGACAACAAAGCTGACCATCGAAAACTCAAAAGAAATGACTGTTTTTGAATACAAAGACGGTGCGATCATCGAAACCACACAGCCCATCCCGGATTCCATCCAACAGCAGACAACGTCGCCGTCTGAGGAAACAGAAAACCTTTCGTCCGATCACGAGTTGTATCTGTTCCAGACGGCGTTCATGAATTGGTTTGTTGCTCCTCTGTCTCTCACCAGAACGCACACTCTGATCCAAAACGGAGGACAGACTGAACAGCTTCTGATATCTCTCCTCTCAAAGAATGAAACCAACACAAAAACATACCCTGAATGGGTCACAACCATCAACAACCGTTTCAAAGCGTCCATCCTCGCTCTCCCCTCTGTTCTCTCTCGCACAATCCCGTGGTTGGACAAGACAAAGCCGAGAGACGAACCAATTTCCTCCACCCCCTTCTCAATCGACGACGAATCGTATATGGCCATTCTTGACGCAGACGCGTCTCTCCGAGTTCTCGTCGGAGATCAACGCGACACTCTCCGTGTTGGTTCCCGTGTGAAGCATCTGATCACACACAAAGTGGGCTATGTTGTGTCCTGCAGCACCAATTCACTTTATGCCGGCGTCTCTTTCGACACAAAACCAGAGCAGATTACCAACGTCCCCTTCCAACTTCTCTCCGTCATCTCCCAAACCGCACAATACGTCCCCGAGCTTGTCAAAGATGAGAAAGTGATCGACACAATCTTCGATCTCTTCAACCTCCAAAAGGACCATGGCCAGATTTATCAGACAATGTCCAAAACTCCAAGCCTCCATCACAGCACTGTGTACTATCTGTACTCAGCCTCCCTCATCTTCTCGTCTGTTCGGATGAACTGCCTCAAGTTCCTGCAGGTCACACCGCTTACTCCGTCTCTGATGAACCACCAGTCTGCTCAGAGCGTGTTTGCTCAAGTTTTGAACATGGCTTGCTTGTTGTCGAGTGGAGAATCCGACGATGCGACCAAACAACGAGAGGTCGACATCACGACTGTCTTTGTCTGCACTTTCTTCCGCTTTGATCACAACGAAGCTGATGCTTCTCTGAAGCTGGAAAACGGAGAACAACTCCCCTCATCGACCACACCAGCTGTCGAACAACCATCGAAACCAAAAGTTAACATCAACGACACCCATCTGGCCGAATGGGAGAACGATTTCAGCTCAGTCGGCACCACTCTCCTCTTCTCGTATTGCCACCGTTGCAAGTCTCTCCAAGCTGTCAAATGCGATTGCGGGTCGCCTGTTCTGACCCGACATCAGGTCCGAAACAACCATTTCTGGTGTCCAACAGAGCAGAACTGGCAGCTTCTGAGTGATCGAGCGAATTGCGTGTGTATGAATCCACCAAGTGACAGGAAATTGTCGTTCTTCTTCGCCATCATCAACAAGAACGAATGGACCCATCTCCTCTCCAGTGCCACCGCAGACACAGATCCGATGGCTTCTCTCTTCTTCTGTCCAGAAACCTCAGTTCTCAGACTCCCTTTCAACGGCGATACAAAATTGTTTGTCTCGGACGGCGATCTTGTGGACAACGACGGCGCAACGTTCTCGCTATCAGTGATCAAGCACCCGCGACTCAAGATCGATCCGAAGGACATTTGGGAGTATCAGATGTACAAGATCGGGAAGAGAGAGGTTGGGAAACCGAAAAAGAAGAAGACGAAACGTGACTCAGACTCAGATTCTGAGTCTTCATCAGACATCCCACCGGATGATTGGTGTCTTGCTCGAACTGGGTCACACGCAACACCCGCAGAGAAAACCGATGCTCCCCGCTTTTCGATGCAATTGGCGAATTATGACTCGCCCAAATGGAATGTGATCAACTGCTATGTGAACTACACGTTTTTGAACTCGATAGCCCCTCTTCCACGACACAAGTTGATTGCGAGCAGCGTGCAGGAGACGTTCCAAGTGTCGGTTGAAAAGCAGTTCCTGGATTTGGTCAGAACAATCAACACAGAATCGCTTCCGACTCCGTTGGACAGTCAAGTGTCAGCGTCTAAGCGAATTATTCCGACAGTGATAACAACCACTCGCTACACATATCCTTCTCTCACACCCAAAGATATTCTGGAAGTGAAATCGATCCCAAGCGACACACACCCCATCCTCCATCCAGCCCAAGTTTCCATGTTCATTCATCTTCTCAACCCAAAACCTCGGCAGCGTGTCCTCGTTGTTGGATTCGACCCGCACTCTCTCTCCATCCCCCTCGCCCACTTCGTCCGCCCGTTCGGATTCGTCATCCAGACATACACACCTGATCTGGACGAGGTAGTCGAAGTCGAGACTCGTACGCACGGCTCGCAAAGGTTTGAATGGGATGCGGTCACCAACGAAGCGTTCAAGGAGTTCTCGAAGTTGAGGGAGAAGGGCAGGGCAGGTCAGTATAGACCGGCGTACGATCATGTGCAACATCGAGCTCTGCATGCCAACCACTTCATGACTCAGTCGAACATCTTCGCGATGTCACCGAATCTGTTCGAGTTCGACAAGATTGTGTTCACAAATCGATGCAATCCTGTTCACCTGCTCGCTGCAGCAACACTCCTCTCTCACAAACCAGACTCAGCCATTCTCTACCCCGACAACCAGACATCGTCGATGACCCTCCTCACATTCAACGACAAAGCGATGGCCGACGGTGTCAAATTCCAAAGAGTGGGATTGATGAACTATCGCTCACACACACTCACCCTCCCCTCGTGCGTCTCAGACGCCTCAGAAATTTGGAAGACTCCAGAAGCTTCAGCTGACGAAGCCATCCACGAATTGATGGTCCCGCATCATGTTCTCAAAATCGCAGACATGAACGAGTCATTTACTGGCCAACTCAATCTCCAGAACCCTAAACCTCCTGATTTCGGGCAAGCGGAGTATCTGTATTCAGCGATTCTGTGCAACCAACTCCATATTTGCACAAACAACGGGGGCAGCTTCTGTGGATCGTACGAGCGAGGAAAGGACATCATCCGACAGAAGGAGGAGCAGATCAGGCAAAACCCGACAACGTGGAAGGAAACCAAGCTCTTCTCGACCAGCACACTCTCACGACGAGACATGGAGGAGTACAGACTTGTCTCCTCACACGACGGCTATGTCAGACAACCCATCTTCATGTGTCACCCGTGTTTCGGTGATGGTGAGGGGGCATGCACGCCGTGTCTCATCAGATGCCACACACACACGTCTTCGCAGGAGAAGCAGATTCTCAAAAAACGGAAGGAAATGGGAAATTCAAAAGGGAAACTCAATCGTGAGAAGAGAAAGTTCAGAAACAGCAGGTATTTCTGCGATTGTGGGCCGAGCAAGTTTCACGGCAAGTTGTACACGTGCAACAGCAAGGACGCTTTCTCTTCTGTCCCGACATCAATCCTGGTCGCTCCCTCCAGTCTCCCCAAACCAGCCAACCATCCAGCCGACCTCCCGTTCGTCGGCGAATTGATGTGGCTGTGTCCGAGTGAGGAAATCTTCGCGCCTCATTTCTTGACAACTGAAGAAGCACAGAAGTTGGCGAAGAAGGACAAGAAAGTCGTCATCGCTGGCATCATGACGGAAGAGCTGTACGCCCATCTTTTGGGTCTTCCCGAGCCAGATGCGGAGACAACAGGGTTTGTGTTCGAAGAAAGTGAAGCAGAGAAAGAGGCGTCGCCATCCAGTTCTGTTGACAGAGAGAAACTGTCAGGTCTGCAGATGCTGATGACCTCACTCGCCTTCCGCCAGCAGCAAGATCTGCTCAACCGGAAGTTCGAACCAGTTCAACCAAAACCTGTCGCAAGTCCGAAGGAGCAGACTCAAAAAGAGAAATCTCCAAAAGTTGGAGAAGTTAAGCAGGAAACACGTCCAAAACGACGACCTGAACCAGAATCGGATTCAGACTCGATTGAAGAGATCGCCACAGAAGGGCATTACCGTCTTTCTCAACTGAACGCGCGCTCTCAACACGAACCAGGCACCACGTCACGTCCATCTGCAACATCGGGAAGAGATGAAAAAGAAGAGGAAGACAGTGGAGATGATGCTGACAACGAGGAAGATGAAGACGATGGACAAGAATTGACAGCGGACCAGCTCAGAGAATTGGCCATGCTGATGCAGATGATGGGACAGATGGGTGACTTAGATGACGACGATAGCAGTGATTTTGTTCATGAAAGCGATGAGGAAGAAAGCTCGGATGGAAGTAAAGACGAAGCATTCCATCGATTCGGAGCGGGCGATCAGGGGTTGAATGGTGGGAGTGATTCCGAGTCTGACAGCGACGACTCTGACGATGAGGACGACAGCATCTTCGAACGAATCGAACTTCCCTTCCGCTCGCCGCAGGATGTCAGCGATTCGTCTGATTCCGATGACAGCGTGATTGTTCAGGCGGAGCAGTCAAACAGGTTCAACAATATTCCGATTGATTGGAGGAACGACTTGTGTTATGGCGAGCCTCTCCCGTTTGGCCTCGACGACGAGACGATTCAACCATCAGCACTCGATCAAATCATCTCAACCAACACCGGAACGGATGAAACTCCGTCGCTTGGCGATGTTGTGAAGCCGAGGCTCAAACAAGAAGAATTGAAGCAACTGAAAAGACTCCGAGAGGCGCAGAGAGGAAAGCGACAGAAAGGGAAGGAAGGGCCTGCTGAAGAAGACTTGATCTCGAAGTATCGAAACCAAAAGCTTCTCGACCTCGCACATGACGATCAGTCTCGCCCACAACAAGCCGCCCAAGCTCCAGGAAGTGGAGAGAGCTCAGAAGAAGACGAGTTTGATACCCTTTTGGCAGGGACCACCGCCGACGACGACGGAAAGGACGCCTCTTTCAAAGAAGCGTTCCGAAAGTGGCAGGAGAAGAAAGTCCGCGACCCCACAACACGTCCAAATCGGGATGAATCCAATTCAGACTCTGACTCCGATGAAAGCCAGGAAGAGACCTCGTCTTCGTCGAGCGAGTCGACCGACGACTTCTTCAAAGACTCCACAAACGACCTTGTCTACAAATACCTTCACTCCACAAGCAAAACAACGTCCACTGTCAATTCTGAACTTGCCATGCTCCACGCCACAACACTCGCCTCGCCAAACGGACTCGCACCAATCAAAGCAGAAGACATCAACGGAAAGGACTCGTACTATCTCGACCCTGATTATCAGCCTCTGACGCTTTTGGGATCGTCGCCGTTCAAGTCCTCTCTTCGTCCCATCTCTCTCCTCTCCTACACATCGACACACGCTCAAGTCCACGTTTTTGACACGTACCACTCACATCGGTATCTTCTCACTGTGCCGATCTCCGCACTCAGAGTTGCAACGGTCAAGACAAGCATTCTGGAAACACCGAACATGTCGTACTCGAGGAACCAGGAAGAGGGATTCGATCAAGACCAATACAACCAGCACATCGCCAACTTCATGCTCGTCCAGTCGGCTGTTCATGTGACACTTGCCAAGTCGCTGGCGATGAAGCTTCTGTGCCCATCTGATGACACTCCCAAGCTGAACACTTCGATTGCGTCGGAGAAAGTGACGTTCAAGTTCATTTCATCCATCTTCAAGAATATCATCTTCCTCATCCCCCAAATCTCGGAGAAGAGACTGAGTGAACAATCACTTCGCCAATTCACCATGTCGACCCCTCCACCCTCCTCAAAGTCAGATTCTGTCGAATCTCTTCTCAGATTCACACGATTCGTCTTCCAATGGATCGTGGGAGACCTCAGATCACCGCAAATCGGAACGGAAGTGTTGAGGTTGTTGTCATCTGATTATGCGAAAACGTACGAACACCAACCCATCGAGAAGGATAGCGAGAAAGCATGGGGAACGAAGAGCAACACAATCGGGTTCATCGTTCGCTGTCTCGTCCAGATTCTCTCGTCACCACTCCGAATCTCTCAATCACTTGCTCAACTCGAATCATCGTCGCTCTCACTTCTCATCCCAACCTCTCCCTCTTTCACATCCATCAACACCAAAATGACAACCTCTTCACTTCTCGCGTCATCCTCCCTCCTTCTCAGCCAGCAGTCCCCTCCCGACGACGTCTTCTACACTTACAACATCGTCTCCCTCTCGTCGAATGAGAGCACCACAGACAACTCCAACTTTATTCTCTTCGAGTCTTCCCATCCATACCCCAACGATGCCAACAACGAATTCTCCATCAACATCCCAGGAGCAAACGGAATCCGCATCATCTTCGACAGAAGATGTCGGACAGAGAAAGGGCCGGATTGTCTGACGTTCATTGACGCAAAGACACACAAAGAAATCAAGAAATTCACAGGTCATGACGGATGGATCTCGTTTGACATTCCTGAAGTCAGCAGTGTTATTGGCAAGTTCAGAAGCGATGGAAGTGTGAATGACTGGGGATATCGCTTTCTGGCAATCGCCATCACATCTCAATCCAACCAACAGGCTGTTCAGTCATGGAAATCGATCCAGGACCAGCTGACTGGCACGAACGAGCGATCAGGATCCAAAAAATCGAATGAAACAGCCGATTTTGAGTTTGTGATGTGGGCCCTGCAGCTTCTCCTCCTTCTTCCACTCCGAATCCCACAGCCCCCAAGCTCAACACCCCCACCATCCCCGATTCTCGCGCATCTCACACTCGACCTGGTGGGCTTCATCAATCCACTGTTGGCCATCGTCTCTTCACTCAACTGTGGCCATCCAGTCTTCAGGCTTGCTTCGAATGTGCTGAACGATCTTTTGGAACGGTGGATGGAATGTCACAATCTCGACCAGCTCCAAACAAACACCAACACTTTCGGATTCCCTTCAGAATCTGTCCAACGCTCTATCACAACCTTCGTGATTGACGACGACGATATTAGCGAAGATTCAGACAGCGATAACGATTCCGACCTGGACGACGGACCAGACATCGCGCTGTCGGTGCGAAACATCATCACAGCATTGGAAGTGAAGCACTCACTCATCCGATCTCTCCGCCTTCACCAGAGACTGACCAAGATCGAAAGCGAAGAGTTTGTTCCAACGCCAGTTCACATCAGCACGAACACCGCCCATCTCCCCGACACCCTGTTCCATCTTCCATCTCCGCTTCCTTTCAAGGAAGAATCGATCATCTCCAAATTCGACAGTCTTTCGTCCATCTTCGCGCATGAAATGGGGGCCAAACATCCCCTCTCTCTCGACCTACTCACTCATCTCACACAGTCTGCTGCATCAACATTCATCCTCTCTTCACCTCATCCATACACAAAGGAAGGATGGGAACAGGAAATCGTGTCTCCACTCAAATGCACATTCAATCTCGCCATCGCTCCAACCTCCAAAGTCAATTCTGGAAACGGTCACACCCTCACAATCGTCTCAAAAGACGGGGACACAGAGAAGAGACTCCTCATCTCGTCATTCACTCAGGAATTCAAAGTTAAGGGACCGTATCTGAAGCTTATTCTGGACACCAAGAACACCGAACCCGAAAAGAACGACTCGTTTGGGGTGGACATCACAGTGTCTGTCTCATTCGACAAGAAGAAAAAGAAGAAGAGTGAGAAGAAGGACACAGCGACAGGAAAAAGGCAGTTCAATGAAATGCTCATTCCAACTGTCCGCCGTCTGATGAACATCTTCTCCGACAGCTCTGTGTGGAACACTAGCCTCGACAGCGCTCTTGTCACGCTTCTCAACGGTGTCTGCAAGCGCACACAGAAGAACTGGAAGGACGTCAGCATTCAGGACATCCTCGACGAAGCCTCCGTCACAATGGAGGGACCCAACGAGTATCGCTTCTCTCCGTTCACTCCTCCCCCAACCACTTCACCCGGCCAGACAGGAGCATTCGGACAGACTCCCTCTCCTGCAGGTCATTCGTCAAGCGGGCCATCTCTCTCTCAACCGCCTGCCCCGTCGGCTCCTGCCCCTCTCAGAAACCCGACGAGGAACAGGTCTCGATCCCCCTCTCCCCCAACACTTCAACTTCCTCAGTCACGCATCCCTTCGATGACTCCAACATTCCCACAGTTCCATCCACACAGCTCGGATCCAACCCAACAGATTTTGGAGCTTGCCTCGGACATCTCAACATTCTCACCCTTCTCCCATCTCCCTCTCCAATTCTCGTCGCTGTTTGAATCGTCGAAAGAAGAGAAACCGAAAGAAGGACTGCTGATCGATCCACTCACCATCCACCCACTTCTCATCCGCCTCGAAATGGTCAAGCAGTTCAACGTGAACCTCTTCAACTTGCTCGAAATCCTTCCATTCACCTCCTTCTCCTCCTCACTTCACGTCCTCCCCCAAATCAACAGCACTCGCTCCCTCCTCTTTTCGACGATGAAGTCAACTCTATTCGACACCATCATCAACAAGTCATTCACTGATTCTCCTCGTCGCCCAGAAATCAATCTCAACCGAACCACTCGAAACATGGGCAACCTCGTCACACATTCCATCTATTTCCAAGCGATGAACGCTCTCCGTCCACACATCTCCTCCGGCTCTGTCAAGCAAAGGAGCCAAGCCTTCCAAGTGGCTCTGACAGGGGAAGGGTCGATCGATCAGGGAGGTCCGTACAGAGAAGTGCTTAGCGACATGACAAGTGAGCTGCAGGAGTATGTGTATGTGGATAAGCGAGGTCAAGTTCGAGGCGAGAATGATGGAGGAGACAAGAGGATGCGAATGCCTCTTCTTCGACCAACAGCCAACGGTCTGTCGGAACTTGGAGAAGAAAGGGAGAGCTTTGTTCTCAACACGTCCAACGACGAGATCGAGTGGACACGAGGCATCCCATCCTCATCAACGATGTCCTCATTTGGCCAGTCATCGCCGGAAACGAAGAGACAACTGCTGACCTTCCTCGGATCGTTGATGGGCATCCACATTCTCACCCACAATCCGATGAATCTGAATCTCTCGTCGACTGTCTGGAAGCAGATTGTCGGACAGGAACTCACTCTCGCTGATGTCCGCCGAACAGATGAGATGGCAGCGAAGATGATTGAGATCACGAAGAGATGCGAAGACAGAGAAGAGTGGGAAGACTTGGAAGTTGTCTGGGAGTGGATGGGAGTTGATGGGCATTTGGTTGATCTTCGCCAGTTCATCAGCGACTCAGACCACGCACTGGTCGATGTTGAAGCCCTCTCAGACAACACAGCTCGATTTGCACCAATTTCTCTCACTCCTTCCACTCCAGTGCCGTTCACACTCAGATCTGTGTTCTCTCGTGCCCTTCTCGCCTTCAAGACAACTGAAGGACAGTCAGAAGCACAGCTCGTCAGAACTGGCCTTCTTTCGCTCGTCTCGGAAGAGCTCCTCCTCTTCTCAACTGGAGCCGATTTAGAATTTCTGGTTTGTGGAGATGATGAGATGAGTGTGGAGGATTTGAAAGAAGTGACAGAGTTCCGTGGCGAATACAGACAACCAGAGAAACAAAACATGTATTGGCAAATGATCGAGTCGATGACAAACGAGGAGAGGAAGAGATGGCTGCGGTTTGTGACAGGAAGGAGCAAGCTGCCAGCATCCGTCAGACAGCGAAAGGACAGCAAAGAGAAGAGGGAGATCATCATGAAGGTCGATTCAATGCGTCCTCGGAACTCAGTTGATAGATATCTGCCGTTGGGACACACATGCGCACAAGCTGTGGAGATTCCTCTGTACTCGACGCTGGAAATTATGAAGGCAAAGTGTGTTTATGCTGCCATGAACTGTCTTTCGATCGAGACAGATGGAACAGGAAGAGGAGGCTATGAGATCGCAGATGAGGAGGAGTAGATCATTTTTCTTGATTATTACACTTACACCACTCTCATGACTCTTTATTGTTTGTATAATCACAGGTGTGTGAACAGAAACCGATCATTTTGATTCACATTGAATCTTTCTTCGAGATGAGGTCCCACACCTCCAATGGAACGAAACCTCAACAAACACGTAATTCCGATGTATTTTAGAGTTCTCCGCTGTTTAGGAAATAAAGAATAACGACAACGAAAATAAAGACGAAATAAGAATGTTAAAAACAGTATGTACCCAAACGAAGACGACGCTGTCAATGTTGTACGTGGGGAGATGAGAAGGCATTTTCCGACGGAGACTGAGCATCGAGATGTGCCCTTAAAATTGTTGATATATCCCTCCCTGCCGCATCTGGACCACCATCAGTATTGTTCAACCCACCATTCCACCGCCCATCAGCAGAACGCGAAATCCTGTCATTTCTGAAATCGTTGGAATAAAACGATTGGGGCGGAGGAGAGAAGAAGAACTGTGGGGAGGAGACTGGCGGAGAAATGAGCATGTGTTCGCGCAGTTGTGGGTCGGATGAGATGAATCGAGCGAGTTGAGCCGGCTCCCCTTTCGGGACATCTCCCATTTCTGGGATGACAGACGACGAGATGTGGGAAGTCGATGAGGTTCCAGTTGTCATGTAGAGTGGAGGGGCAGAGGTGGATGTCTCGTGAGAATCGACAGATTCTGCCTGATCTTGGATCATCGAAGCCACGTTGACTGTTGTGGAGAGGGGGACAGGCGATGGGAGAGGGAGGTGGACGGGAGGTGTGGGTGTGTGTGTGGTGGATTCCTCGATCGAGATCAGTGGATAATGTGGGACACGTGGTGAATGAGGCGATGACGAAGATGGAGTGAGTGAGTCTGTGAGAGAACCGTATTGGGGAGTGCTGTTGATGAGCTGTGGGTGCTGATCTGTTTTCATTGGCCGAGACCCATCATGTGTCATGTTTCCCTTTTTCCAGTCTCGCACTTTGATCATCGCATCGTTCGTCGTGACCCCTTCCAAAGTCCGTGTCCGAGCTGCTTCCTCCGTCTTCGCTTTCATCGCAAACGTGAACGGACTCAGCGCCACGTCCTGATTTTCATCCGCCTCTTCGATGTCGGGCGAGAGTGTCGGAGTCGGCTGACTCGGTGGACGATTCGTGTACCCCTTCTCCGTCGACCCTGTCGTATCGTCTTTCGCAGTGTCAGACTTGTTCTCTCGGTCCTCTTGGAAGGTTGGGAGTGTCGTGCTGGTCTCTGTCTCTGTCGGTGAATAATCAGAAAATATCTGCTTCCTTCGCCCAGCTCGAGGCGAATGTGTTTTGTTGAAGTGGGATGTGTTGTAAGCTGAGGGAACAATCCGCTCTTCCAACACTTTCTCGATTTCTGTTTTCGTTTCAAGCAGCGCAGATCGCAACATCTCAATCAGAAACACATCAGCTTTCAGACCTCGTTCCTCACTTTCCGATGTCCCTCCCTTTCTCCTCCCACTCTGAGTCCCTCTCACTTTTGAAGGGATTGTCGGACCAGATGGCGAATCTTGCCTCAAAAGATGAATCCACGGCGAGTGCCGGAAGGGAGAGAGAGGGGCAGGTGCAATTTCACGAGCCTCCGAATTTGGAGAGAAGGACGACGCCGAAGATGGTGAGAGTGTCATCGTTCGAGCATCTTTCCAGTCTGTCCCGAAACTGCTGTTGGATGGTCGCTGTTCTTGGAGATCGCCGGATCGTTCGATCCTCTCCTTTCTTCCTCGCACCAACTCTGTGTCCCCTCTGTCGAACAGATCTTCGCTGATTGTGTCGGACGGATCGACTCCAAACGCCCACTTCGAACCATTTTGGATAGTTGCCTGTCTGACCAACTCGTTGTCCATTTGGAGACATCGCAGAAAGACAGACGTCGAATCAACTGCTGATCGCAAAGTCGAGATTGTGGACTGTGCCAGAGAAGAGAGAAGATACGCCGGATTCTTGGACGGGCGAGACGTGATCCGACCAGACTCAAACTCGCCCACAAAATGGCGTTGAAACGAGTTCAGAAGACACGTGTCATCGGTGTCGGAGATGTCTTCGGTTCGTTCTTCTGTCATTCGCTGCTTTTGAAGATGGTGGATCATTCCTCCCAGTTTAGCAGTGTCGCGTAGACCTGATTTGGACATGTGGGGGATCATTGCGGGATATAACTTTTCTTTCCGAATCGGCGAAGTGGGCGTGTCTGTTGCAGGAACGAGAAGATACGATGTATCATTCTTTGGAGAGAAACAAGAGCGGAGAGTGAGTGTGGTGGGCGATGAAATGTGGGTGAGACCCCCATTTCGTTTTTCGTCGGATTGGGCAGTGCTTTGGTTGTGCGTTGGGTTCAAGTTTCCGGAGTTGTCGAGTTTGGACGGTATTGGTGCTGTACGACTGGAATCATCCCTAACTCGTCCAGTTGGAACTGGATACTCATCACTTTCACTTTGTTCCTGCTTTCCACTGGGCTTCGTGGCAGTCAAAGTCATTTGAGGTTTCTGGGGCGAAGATGAAATTGTAGACATTGGTTTTGAGCCAGTCGGACTTAAATCTTCAGAAGATATCGTTTCTGTCGAGCTATCTGGAGATTTCGACATTAAAGAGGAATCCACGTGAAGAGTTGGGAGATCGAGGGTTGTTCGATTCTTAGGGCTTCTCAAACTTTCTTCGATGTTGTGGTTCGCTACTACATGACCCATATGTGGAGGCGTGATTGCTAACCATCCATGACTTGAAGCAGAAGTACCTTTCGACGATGATTGTTGCGAGTAGTCATTCAGGCTTCTAGACAGACTTGATTGCATTGTACTGCTTTGCAAAGAACGAGTGTTACGCAATTCTTGATGTAGAGAAACTAAATCTCGAATGGGTGTGAGATCTGGTGAATGGTCGATTGTTTCATTTCGATCTGTCGAAAATCGGAGAGACGATCGCTTTGATTTGGAATGTCGGAAAGATCCAGTCGATGAAAGAATGTCATCACCACGAAGAGAAGAAAACATTGATCGTCTTCGTTTCTTTCGGCGAAGGTTCGCTGGCTGATTCTCAGATATGTCAAAAACACGATTATCAATCCTCTGCGTGTATTCCATCTCACGTTTGGGACGTACCGGAAGAGAAGAGCTTGATTCATCCGTAATATAAGACGATGGGGCTGGCGACGGCTGAAAGAGAGAAGGGCACAAATCAAGTGAAGAAAAGAGTATGAAGGTACTTCATGTGATGTTTGTCCAATTGGAACAGGTAATGGATCAGGTATATTCCCAATATTGCTAGATTCCGAGGTTTTATCCATCTATGGTGTGGGAACAGACATTCGCAGAATTGCTGAAAGCTCTCCGGAGGTCGGCATAAGCCTATATATTGGAGTTTCGACAAAGAGAAACGGCTCAAAAACCAATGATAAGTGAATCATGAATCATGAATTCGTGCAAGACACCGAAATGGACATCAGACACATGACGAAAAATAGACTGGTTCGGATCAAATCGAAGAACACAAAGAAAATCTTTCAGTTAATAGTCACCAACCAAACTTTTTATCACAAGCTTTTGACGAATCTGAAAGGTTTAACTAACAACTCATCATTCCTATCTGAGTCAGAAGAGATAAAATCGACTTTTGTGGACAATAATTGAAGCACAGACGTGTTACCACTTGGCCTGTTAAGCTGTGTCCAGTCGAGGTGGGATTGTCCAGTCCAATGTCCAGTCTCCTATTTGGGCGATGAGAGATCTGACCCATGATATTGGTTATTTGGCTCCGAACATATTTTCTCCGCAGGGATTGTTAAATGAACGATTTGTCGATGTGTACATGAAATGCACCCCAAATAAAACCAATTGAAAGAAAAAGATATTTCAGTTTACAACTTTGCGAGGATCTGTACTGTTGATGTGAGATCTCGTATTCTTGCTGATATCTTGTTAGTTGGGCCGATATGTTCCTTTCCTCCCATGAATATAAAAACGCCGCTGCAGTTTATTCATTCTTATCTTTGTTGTGAACGACGTGCTGGGCAGCCACAATCGTAACATGTGCAATGAGGAGTGATGCAGATAACCAACACGGGGAAAGAACTGGAATGAGAGAGAAGAAAATGAATGAGGCATGCGGAATGACAAACAAGAGAAATGTGGACATCCGGAGGTGTCAACAACAATCTCGTTCAAAAAGACATACTGACCCGACCATCAACCACAGAGGTGAAGAGAATCATCATCGACACTGAGTTTCCCGAAGTTAGAAGAGTTGTGCCGCAGTAACCCAACTCCTTGGAGAAATAGTTCGATGAGTCACAGACAGCCTTTTTGATTCCGCCAAGACAGTTACGCGGTACTTCTCTGATGAATTGGTTCGAGCACACACAGCGTTGATACTTGTGGAGATGAGGGCTTGGGTGTGGTTGAGAGTGGACCTAAACATGATACCAAGAATCATCACAATTGCTGTGAATATCCGTCAAGGTATCCAGAATACAAATTCTTGCATTTGACTGCAATTCTTTGGAAATATGCGGATGATTCCAAACAGGAGCAGAGGCGTGTCCAGAACACAATCAATGGTGATCGAGCAGGTCAGCGCTCACCAATGCGTTTGGACAAATATATCTGGAAGATGAGGAAAAACATGAAAGAGAACATACTGTAGAGGATGAATCTGTGTATACGAGCAGTAGAGATTCATATTCCAATGAAAAGAACTCATTCCCCCACATTGTGAGGAGTCATCATGCAATGAATCTCAGTTGCTATGAGAAGAGAAGAATTGAAAGAATGAGCAGAAGAAGCAAACAAACATTGATTAAGACAACAGGGAAGATATAAATGATCACACAGATCATCCCAACGATTGACATAGCCGCAGAAGCGACCTGAATACAGAGAATATCGGATTCCACATCATAAATTGAAGAAACTCAAGTAAGTTGATCTCACCAGTGAAAAGTCACGTATCATCGAGGCAGAACTTTGAGGAAAGGATGCGAAACGAAGGCTGGAACAGAAAGGAATAAAAGAAGAATTTAGAATGAGAAATTCACACATTTGAGTTCAAGCATAGAGATTCGATGGTGATATCAATCGTGGGGTGAGAGATGTTGTGTCTGGGGAAGAATGAATGAATTCTAGATCTGTTGACTTTGCGTCGCGATTTATGACCCCACGGTATTTCAAAACCGAGACGAAGTCGCCTAGTATTCAAAAAAAGTGAGAGAGACATGTGAACATCAAACCGTAATTGAGATGAGGATGTAACTCAATCCCTTAATAGGTGTCGATTGGACAGTCCAGGACTGGACAGTCCATTGGACTGTCCAATTTTGCCGACTCGTCAAAACCTCAATAAACGGGATGCACTAATTGTGTAGACTTCAGAAAAAAAATTTCAGCGAAATGTCCAGTCACGTCCAATGACGTCCAATGGTGGGTGGATCAAGTCGAGATTCACACTTGGCTAAATATGATCAAATTATCTCCATTTCGCTATTTCTTAAGTGATTATTGTCATTTCTTTGTGAAAATGATTGAATGAGTGAATTGAGGATGAGAGAAGCAAGTCTAAAAATGAATGTCCAATAGAGGTCGATTGTCCAGTCCAACATTGGCAACGTCCAATCCAATTAACATGCCAAGTTACCACAAACAACAACAGTCGGTACGAGCACTAGGTTGAATGAAAGCACCCAAAAGTCAATCATGCTCACCAGGTCCTTTGGACGAAGTCAAGTCAAGACTTGGATTCCACATCGCTTCCGATTTGTTCTCAACACAGAAGTGAAGTAGGCATGGGCACCAGTCACCGGACTCAAACTTTTCGGACTGACTCGATTTGGCCCTTTTTTTGTGGTTCTTTGAGAGGAATCGTGATTTTGTCGTTGTTGGTGTATTCAATGTGATTGTAATGTCTGAATTACATCAATATTTGTGGCAAATGCTTCTCTAATCATTGGATCGGTATGTGAGTTGATCAGCCCTAAATCACTACATGTGACAATGGAAAAAAAAATCATGGATGTACTGTGACCTTAATTGCTCGCCGACAAAAGAAAACATCATTAAAACTGATTTTGAAAGAAAGTGATGAGAAACGAACATCAGGCATTGCGAAAGAAGCCGAACAAAGAACGAAGCCGTGAAGTGCTGCCGTGTCTGCGGGTACGGACGAATCACCCACGCCAGCAGATGACACAACAGAGAGCACACGTACAGCGAATTCCTCTCCTGCTTCAGCTTCTCGCTCTGCCCCTCTTCTTCAATTTTGAACGACAGGAGAGGAGACGAGTAGATATCAGTGTAGTCGATGAAAACGATTGAAGACAAGTTTCTTCGTCCACAAACTCGCCTGTCACCAACATCTCGTGGAGAGATTTCAGTGTGTCGACATTCGTAAAAAGTCGCGAGATCAGCGACTGAACAAACTTCGAAGGATTGGCAAAAGAATAGAGGAGAAACAGTGCAGACGACGGATCGTCGAACGGATGAATACGATTGCCGTCTTCCTGCTCCTCTTTCTGCCCGCCAAAACCGACACACGCTTCGCTGGAAGCGCTGACGGTCTCCTCGTCTCATCCCTCCTCTTCTTGCTGTTCTTCGACGTGTTCGTCGACAGATACAGCGCTGGTTGGTATTCGATGAATCGATGGTCGGCGTAGATGTCGTCCACCTTCTTAAACAGCAGGCTGTGCAGAGCTGATGGCAGGAACGACGAAGGAAGTCCTTTCGTTGCGGATGTCGCTGGGATCGTCAGCTGGTGAAGTCCACGCAGTGTTGCCAGTGCTATTGGCATTGACACAGGCGGTGTCAGGAAGGACAGCGCCGCATCGTTCGTTTCCTGTCGTCGTTGCAATCCCCCTGCTGCTCCCTTCCCTCCCAGTGTTCCCGAATGAAGTGTCGACATTTTCTGTCCCTACTCCGCCGTCACATTCGTCGCAATCACAACCAACTTCGCCGTCACCATCGCGAACGTGAAGGGAGTGCGACCAGACGGTGTGGATTCTCGAACGACACAGCCGCACTCGTCGACGCACTGGACGGCGTGATCATCGTCGTGATCACCGAAGGCGAGTTGGCTGCCCTGAAGGGCGTGGTCTGTTGTGCTCTTCTCTCCGACAGCGGAGATGTCAGAGGACTTTGCGGTGGCGGTGTTAGTTTGGATGAATGGCGCGTCTTCTTGTTTGATTTATCGCGATCGGCTTGTTTTTCGTTTCTTCGGCGTTCTGTCCAGCTCCAGAACGCTTGATTCGCTTCTTTCCGAACATCTTCGCGATCTGTCTCGCCCCAGATCAGTCGAGGCGTCACAAACGACGAATCATACAAACACCAAAACGCACCGACATTGATCGGTAGGAACGGTGATTGCTGGATCGTGTTGTTCGCACTGTCCTGAAAGTCAATCATGTTTCCCGAGTTCTTCAGAGATGCGTTGCTTCGGCCTTTGTGTTTGTCTTCCTTTTCGAGAGAGGTGTGTTCACGCGGTCGGAAGATTGATTGCATGATGTCTTCTGATTTTCCGCTTCCAACCTTCGCAAGCACGTGCTGGCCGGTCTTGTCCTTCAACACGGTGAGCAGAGCGTCTTCTTCAGAGCGGTCTGGAGGGAAGAGAGGGAGGTGAGATTCATGAGAACGAAAAAGAGAAAACGATTGGAAGTGAGCTGAGAGCAAAAGTGGTGAAAAACGAAAAAAAAGTGAACTTGTACAGAATCAGACCTCCCGTCAACGCCAGAAACTCGATCAGGTTGTCCACATCATCGTCCTCCTCACCAACCTTCTTCGCCATCCCGTTTTGATACGTCTGTACCTCTCGCTCCCTCCAAAGTCTGTCCAACACAACTTCGGCGATCTCGTCCAGATGCATCGATCCGAAAGAGTGATTCCGAGCTTGCGTCGTTTCGATTCCCACCTTCTTCACAAGCGACGGCTTGAGTTTCATCACTTTCAACACAATCAGCCAGTCCACAAGGTTCGACACATCACTTAAATCTCGCCAACTCCCATCCAGCGAGATGGAGGGTGGTTTAGTGTAGAAATGGATGGTTGCGTCGAGTTTGTTCGCTGACATTGACATCTTCGGTTATTGTGGCATCCAAATGGCGCTTTGAGAAGAGGAACTGTATTTGAATGTGGGAGTCTGTGTGACGGTGTCTGGACGTTGGGAGGGGATGCTTGAGGCGCGCCGTCCTGTCGAACGGGAAGGTACGGATTTGCCAGCCCTTCACTCGACTTCACCAGTTACTCCAAGAAGTTCCGAGTTTGGGGCTCTTGGAATTGGAGAGCATACCGACGTTTCAGTTCTCGCACTCCGATACTCGCCACAGCTTCTCTCACGTGCTATCTGCTCCTTGTCTGTCAGAACCCATGGTTTGATCGGAAGACCTCCCAAAATCGTTTCTGCTTTCTGTTTTGTGTTCGAGTTCGGTGCTTTTGTCGTGTTGTGGCGGAATTGTGGCAGGAAGTGGATAGAGGACGATGCAGAGGGAGACATGTTATTGTAGAAGAAGTAAGGCGATGAAAGAGAGTAAAGTGATGCCGGCGACAGAAAAAACGGCGAAAGAAGATAATTCGGTTCATGTCAAAGTTGCGATGGCGTCAGCTTGGGAAGTGGTTTCTGCGGAGTAGATAGCGGTTGCGTATATTGGATAGGATTCAAAAGCAGAAACGCTGGAGGGAATCACGTTGGATTATTGTTGAAGAAAGGGTGTTTTGTGGACATCAGAAGTTGGAGAGTCGCTGCCGATGGTTGGCGAGGTTTTAGGCATCAGAGAGAGAGGGGAGAGAAATATACATCCGATTTAGTTGGGCTGGATGAACCGGAGCGGGGAGAGAACATGGCGCGAGAAGCGACTCAGGAATCGATTTGAGAAGATCAGAAACAAATGATTGGCGAGTCAACAGGAAGCAGATATCACGATAATAATCGTGCAAGTGCACTTCGGATGACTGTCGTGGTTCTGGAATGGGCGAGAAGGCCTCGATATAGAACAACGGGAGGATCCCACTGAAGGACGCCATTTTCTGCTTTTTTGCATATTTTGAGGTGTTTGGAAAGAAGAAGATGACGTAAAAGAGACAGAAAAGCATAGGTGAACCACAAAAGGAAAAAGATTTCACAAAATACCATTTCTTGTTGGGATACGAGGAACGATGTGATTAACTGTCAAAATTGAGTGAGATACGTTTCCTGGACAAAATATTGGGACAATATATAAATAAATATACATAGTTGAGTAGACTTGAAATGGTTGAGGACACAATACTGTCAATAGTCACGAGTGAGACGGTGCTCTGTGTTGTTGGTCCAGAAGAGAGACTGGAGATGTTCTGAGAATCAAACTTGACTAGAGCAGATCAAGATTGCAAACAGATGTGCCAAACGATGGTTTTGCCCTTATTTTCTCCATAGATAATTTGCGGGGGTGAGTTGATCCTGAAAGTCAAAATCAGTTTCCTTTTGTCAAATAGAGTGGAAATGAAAAGAAAATCAAAATTCAAACCTTGTCGATTCACGCGCTGAGTTTCAGTTGAAAAGGAGATCGGACAGTCCAGTCAGTCCGGTGACTATTTGCATGATTGCATGGGCGGATCAGTGACTCAAAGTGACTCGAGATAAAAGTATGGGGTGTGATGCTGACCTGTGTCTAAATTGGTTTGATTTTTCTGAAAATGAGTTGAATTCTAAAAAATAGTGCGAAATGTGAAAGAAACACTACGAAAAGCGATTGATAGAGGATGGAGATTGTGAATGTGTTTTTGAGAGGAATATCCCAGGATATTGAGGTGATTATCAAGACTGCTGCGATGTCCGATTGGAAGTGGGACATTTTGGGTCTGGATTCCTCATGTTTTGGACTTATGGGGGTGAGTCACTGACTCGATTTTTTTCGGTGACTGGACTCGGTCATTCTTGACTGTCTGTTGCCCATGCCTAAAGTGAAGGACTCCATTATACCTGTCTGACATGACATGACAGACCTATTTTTCGCAAAATCGTTGACATGTCATGACATGAAGGTTTTGAATTATGGGTCCGAGATCTTTTCACTTTTCCTTGAATAAGATGATAATCAAGTCAATTCGAAATCCACCAGACATTATTGTGACTTTTGTCCAGTTTGATGTTGCAAGTGTTGTAATTTACTGCCTTCTCAGTCAAATCATCACATTATTATGTGAATCATGGGATGATCGTGAGCCACATGCTGAACAGGCTATTTCTGCTCTTCTATCGGATTTCTTCGATAATCTGTTGTCCATCAGTGCATTCTGATTAGGAACTTAACACAATCTCATCCTGGTGGCGACAGTCGATTTCTTGATGACTTTCCGTGTCTTTACGACAAGATTGGAACGATTCTGTATGACTTTTACCTGTTCACAGCATCATTATGGTAGTTTTCCAGATTTTGGTCATCACACTCACACCGATCACAAGTCGTCTCCAAGTCATCTGACAGCTGTCATTGACCTGCAAAGAACAGAACCACGAGACACAAATTTGCTTTTTTCACAAATACACATCAAATTGACATCCTTCTTTTATACAAGCAGACCTAGATTTGTTCAATCCCCATTCCACATGTGCTCCTGTCAAAACATCATCCTCGATTCTTGAATTCGCTCGTTAATTCGTCTGAATGTTCATTCAACCGACATTCTCATGATCTGTATGCTCTCTTGACTACTTTTCTTCATTATTTTCCCGTTGATCAGCCTGTTCTATCACAGAACAGCGAGTCTCTCTACATTGCCAAAAAATCCGGTGATATCTGCAAGAGAAGAGGGATTCAAACCATGTTCCTGCTTTTTCAGTGGTATATCGCATTCTTTCATCATTCATCTTGATTAGAGTCCACATCTCTCCTCCTCACCGTGACAACGTTGATTTTCATTCAAATGGTTCAGTGAACCGACCTCGACTCTTCAATGATGTAAAAGCGATAGTTGTGTACCAACCAACTTTTTCGCATCATCTTTGAGATATATCTCAACAAACAGTCTTATTCTGTCTTTTTTGACATTGTATGTTCCAATACAGGAATTTTAAAATCACATTTCATCATCATTACATGGGAGAAAATTTTTGAAAACTTGCAGAAACCAGCCTCCGTACCACTTTTTTCAAACTTTGCATAGTCGAGGAGGTGTCGTGAATGAACATGATTCGACGGTTCATTTTATGATTTTGTTGATAGCAACAAGAAATGGTCCATTTTGTTTTTCTCTCGTTTTCTCACTCTTTAGGATTTTTTTCGTCTAGCAAGTAATTAAAATAAACTTAAAACGAAAAATAAGCTGTTGACATGATACAAATTTCAGTTTTATAGTGGCGTCACCAATCGGTGTCCTGTCACCAATCGGTGCTTTTTTCAGCAAATGTCACAATTGGTCAAACTAAGAAAAAAATAAATTTTTAGAATTATACTCCCACACGATCCCGAGAAAACCTCAAAATACTTTCTACAGTAGGTTACCGCACATTTTTTTCACTTTTTCAATTTTTGTTTTTCATTTCTCCACAACCAGACGTCCGTTTCACACCGAAGAAAAAGCATTTTTTTCGTAAAGATATCGATAAAAGACGATCAAAAAAAATAAAATTTTTTTTCCTAAAAAAATTTTTGGGCGAGAAAATGGCCTTTTTTCACATCTTCCCAAATACCCAAATTGTTTTTCTGTTTTTTTTTCAAAAAAATTCTTTGCACCAAAAAAACATTTCTGTGGAAAATTTCATCAAAATCTGTTCACAGGTTGTGAAGATATGACGAGAACACATGAAAAAAGCAGTCAAAAATAGGTATTTTGAGGTTTTCTCGGGATCGCGTGGGAGTATAATTCTAAAATTTTATTTTTTTCTTAGTTTGACCAATAGTGATTTTTCAAGAAAAAAGCACCGATTGGTGACAGGACACCGATTGGTGACTCCACTATTACTGCTTATAGTAGTGTCAATAACCCGTACATATTCAAAAACCCGTACCATGGAGCTTGATAAATTTACATTGGTCAAACTAAGAAAAATAAAAATTGGTTCCGCGCCGAAACCCCTGTGTCGGGAGAAAACCTCAAAATACTGTTTCCTTTAGGAATCCACACATTTTTCTCAACTTTTTCCCCTTTTTTCTCCACAACCAGCCATCCGTTTTGAATCAAATAAAATGCATTCTGATCGTAAAGTTCTCGACAAAAGCTGCACAAAAAATCAAAGATATTTTTTTCTAAGAATTTTTTGTCGAGAAAAATATGGGTTTTTTTCCATTTTCCCAAATATCCAGAATTTTTTCTCCAATTTTTTTTCAAAATGTTCATTTCACCAAAAAAACGTGTTTGTGAAAAATTTCATCGAAATCGGTTCATGGGTTGTGAAGATATTACCGAAACGATTTTTTTTATCGGGCAAAAGGGGGTATTTTGAGGTTTTCTCCCGACCCAGGCGTTTCGGCGCGGAACTAATTTTTATATTTCTTAGTTTGACCAATGTATATTTTTCAAGCCCCATGTTACGGGTTTATGAAAAGTTCGGTTTATTGAAACATCTGTGGAAAAATTTTTGAAAACTTGGGAACGTACCCCAGCTCCTAAAAAGGAAGTATCTCGATTTTTTTGAGAACTTTGTGAATGAGGAGGACCCTGACTACATAAATCTGTGTTTTTTTTCGGATAGATCATAGATCAAAAAAAGGGGTGAAAAATAGATCTAGGTTACAAAACTGATTTCTATTAGAAATTTTCAACATATTGTTCCTTTTTATTCAGAATAAATCCACCGATCGCTCAATAAAATGACTAGAGAGTGAGAAAATGAACAGAGAAAAAAAGTGTGGTATTTCCTCTAGAGGCACCAAATCAAGACATCAACCACCGAATGATGCTCATTCACAACTAATTATCCACCAGACAAAAGTTTTTGATGAGTGGTACGGGGGCTTGCTGTCCCAAGTTTTCAAAAATTTTTCCACATCTATTAGATCGTTTTTTCAACTGTTTTTTTAATCTATCCCGAAACACAAAAATTTTTTTGATTTATGCAGTCAGAGTCCTCTTCATTTATGATGTTAAGTTGTCCTGTCCTCCTCACTTTCTGTCCGTCCTCCTCTTTTTCTTGTCCGATTCTGAAATTGAAAGAAAATTGAAAATTTTGGATATTTCCAGTGATAAAAGTGCATTTTAGGATCGAATTTGGCTTGATTTTGCAAAAAACGTGAAAATCAACGAAGTCGATCCAACAAATCACATTGAGGGTTGATCACGGATCGAATCTTCTCGAATACTTTTGTTACCGATGAAATGTTGCGAAATACAGAATACGAAAGAAGTTAGAAGGAAGTGGACGGAGTAGTGATGAAACAAGCACTCTTCTTCGCCTTCACACAACTACCTCAGGTTGGGTCGGAACAAATGGAAGAAAATGAGTGAAGATACTGCGGAATTCATCCGGTTAGCGTAGAAAACCCGAGGGAACAGCTTGACGTTGGCGAAATTTGATTTGAAATGAAGTGAGAGATGAAGCAATCGATATATTTAGAATTGAGTGTGTGAATGGGAGTGAACGCGCGATCGTGGAGAGGAGGGAATGTGCGATCGTGGAGAGCAGGGACGCGCGATCGTGGAGAGGAGGGAGTGTGAGATCGTGGAGAGGAGGGACGCGCGATCGTGGAGAGGAGGGAGTGTGCGATCGTGGAGAGCAGGGACGCGCGATCGTGGAGAGGAGGGAGTGTGAGATCGTGGAGAGGAGGGAGTGCGCGATCGTGAAGAGGAGGGACGCGCGATCGTGGAGAGCAGGGAGTGTGCGATCGTGGAGAGCAGGGAGTGCGCGATCGTGGAGAGCAGGGAGTGTGCGATCGTGGAGAGCAGGGACGCGCGATCGTGGAGAGGAGGGAGTGTGAGATCGTGGAGAGGAGGGAGTGTGCGATCGTGGAGAGCAGGGAGTGTGCGATCGTGGAGAGCAGGGAGTGCGATCGTGAAGAGCAGGGAGTGCGCGATCGTGAAGAGCAGGGAGTGCGCGATCGTGAAGAGCAGGGAGTGTGCGATCGTGAAGAGCAGGGAGTGCGCGATCGTGAAGAGCAGGGAGTGCGCGATCGTGAAGAGCAGGGAGTGCGATCGTGAAGAGCAGGGAGTGCGCGATCGTGAAGAGCAGGGAGTGTGCGATCGTGGAGTGCAGAGGAAGAGGAGGAGGCAGGAGGGAGTGGAGGTGGAGTGTGATCGTGGAAGGGAGGAGGGACGGGAGGAAGGGAGGAGGAATGGAAGATCGTGGAGGGAGGACGGAAGATCGGAAGAGGTGGAGTGGAAGATCGGGAGAGTGGAGGAGGGAGGTGGAAGAGGAGGAAGAGTGGAGTGGAGGAGGAGGGACGGAAGAGTGGAGAGGAGGAGTGTGAGATCGTGGAGGGGGAGAGTGGAAGAGGAGGTGGAGGTGGAGGAAGGGAGGGAGGGGTGCGATCGTGGAGAGGAGGAGTGGACGGAAGAGTCGAGGAGGGGATCGTGGAAGAGGGACGGAAGATCGTGGAGGGAGGAGTGGAAGGAGGGGAGGAGGGATGGAAGGAGGAGGGGATGGAGGGAGGTGCGATCGTGGAGGGAGGACGGAAGATCGTGAAGAGGAGGGAGTGGGCGATCGAGGAGAGGAAGGGACGGGAGATCGTGGAGGTAAGTTCCTGTCGGCATTCCGGAGTCCACTCTGAGTGTATCTCACGTAGTCAGGACTACTGTGTCGAGTGGTTGTGAAGCGCGTCAGTGATGGCCTGTCCGGTGAAGTGAACGACAGTACCATCAGAACGAGGTGATTGGGATAAGGTGACCACTGTTGAGGGTGAGGACGCATGTTGAGAGGAATATTGAATGAGTTGATGATTGAATCGAAGGATCGACGATGAATTCGTCGGATGTGCACTTCACTGAGAGCAGATTGTGTGTCAAGCTCTGGAAAATCGAAGATGAGGAAGCGAGAAAGGGGTGGCGATCATCCTTCCTTCGACGGCCGATTCTGCGAATCTCTGAAGAGTCGCTGTGGCCTCGTCGAGAAGATTATACAAGATCCTGCTGGTGATGGCGTTTTGTGTTGGATGAGGGATCAGCGTACTGTCCAGTCTGTCCTCGTCAACGATCAGGTAATTCTCGGCAATTGTCGTGGAGTCACAGTTCGTGATTCTTGTTGCGAACAACGACGAGCACCCTGGGTTCTGGAGCACGAACTCCATCCCTTCTGAAGAGTCGATTCCTCTGAATATCACGCTGTCCAGAACGAGCCCGGAGCTGTCTGCGAGGCGCATGGAACAACTCACCTCGCCTTCAGAGGGAGGACGGCAGCAGTCCATGAAGAGTATGAGGCAGAGACTGGCTGGAAAACCGAGCCTGAGATGGAAAGAGAGGAAGGGCCGGAGAGTGTCGCACTTCCATCAAACTGCGCTGAACACGCCATGAACAAACAGCGACTGAACGTGATGTGGTTTTGAACGATGCCGTTGATTTCTGGATGATTCTGTTGAAGGAGGCGGCAAAGGGGTGAAGGAGACGTTCGAGCAGACGAGGGATTCTCCGTTGTTGAGTCCACACACCCTGTTCCACTAAGTTGGTTCGAGCTCATTGTGTCAGGAGGCGGGAAGAGAGGAGAGAGGAGTCAACTGTGAGTTGAGTCGGTACGACTTGATTCTGTTCTGTCGAAAGTGTCCTGGGGAGAGAGGAGAGGACCAGTTCCAAGAACGAGGCTGGTGACGTGAATGAGGAGACCGGAGCAGCTGACAGAAGCTGCACTGTTTATTTCAGAGCAGGGTGGTTGGGCGGAGGAGAATTTGCGGATTGGGGAAAAGGCAATCAGTGGAAGGAGTGTCCGAAGTTCACTCGATCTGGGAACAACGTCAATGAAAGAAATTGAACATCCATCGTTCACCTCAGAACAGACAAGCATAAATGGGGAACATGCAGGATTTGAGATGATCATGCTTGACGAAATGACCACGTTGGAGTTCGAGAGTTGTCCGTTCGAAAGAAACATCCCTCGACAATCAATTATCATCCATGAAACATAAATCGAACAATTTGAGAAGATAAATATGAATTTGATCGTTTCTTCATGGTAGTTTGCTTTGTTTTCCACGTCCGAGATTCATGTTGACGAGCTTCGTCCACCAACCATGTAGAATAGATTCTTGTTTCTTTTCCTCGAAGATTCATCGTCGTTGATGAGACTAGGTACTGATGCGCATGATATTTATCGTATTTTAAATCGAGTATGCGGTGAAATCCGTCTTGATCGCCATTTTCTCGTGTCGGCTTCTCTTCAATCGCAAGTCAGAGCAGAATGATGAAATATCGTCAGAGTCGCACTTGGCGGTTTGTTTCGGAAGTTGATCGAGAAAAAGTGAGTCATCCGCCTAATCATCGGAGGCTGGTTGTAAATTGGCTGCCCACGTTCGTTCCGCAATTCTTTGCATGAATAAGACCCGCTCAACACATCATTTCCCGTGTGTACGATGAGGGAATCTGTTTCATTCTGTGGCAGTAGCCTATTTTCGGAGAGCGGCACGTTCAGATCCTCCTTCCGTTTGGCTTCGATACAGTTCTCGATTGTGAGTGAGTCGGTGATTGTGTCAAATCTGAAGAGGTGATTGGTTCCTTCAAATCACGTTCTGACAAAGAGAAAGGCGGAGTTATGGACAGTGTCGGGAACGGGATGTCCTTGAAGTTCTCCGTGTTGTTCGGAAGAACAGAGGAGGTATGTGGTTCGGCTAATTGATGAAAATGAGTATAGAAACAATAAAGATGCATACTGATGTTGGGAGTTTTTCCTATTTCATTTCTTTCTGTTTATTTCAGATTGTTACACGATCAAGTCATCTATGTCGGATAAATGATGAGAAACATGGGAAGAAGAGGGTAATAACAGCGGAGATACATACTGATGGAGTGATTTTTCACCAGATTAATTCGATACGATATCAATGACAAGAAGAAGAGGAGTCAATTCTGGGTCAAGTGGTTTTTCACGAATTTGGATTCAACACAGACAAAATTGATTTAGAACCCGACAATAGAAGGGTTGAATGTAGAACGGAAGTCAAATTGCGGAATGAGAGGTCCTGAAAGAAAAGAGATGACGAAGACAACTCATCGTGGGGAAGAGGATCGGGACAAATCGGACATGTCCGATTTGTCCGATTTGTCCTCTTTTGAGATAAGTGCAGAAGTTGGATGAACTAATTGAGAGAAAGTTCCAGTGTGAACATAAGGTGCTTGTCCGATTTGTCCTCCTCTTTGTCCTCTCTTGGGCCGATCGTCCTCGAAACTCCTAATTAGGAGTTTAGGAGACAGAGCCCCTACGGCTCGTGATTCACCACCAAACTGATTTTCACACATATTAACGCCCTTTTTAATGTCATACGATGGATATGATCGAATATTGAAGGATCAAGTCTGCTATATAGTCAGAAAATTCCATGAAAAAAGTGCGGGGTGAAGAAACTTCTTTTCAGACATTTTGAAGCATTCTCTGGCATTGAACAGGTCCGAATAGAGACAAAGAGTGTTTGAAGAACAGAGAGAAGGTGAATTCAGATGAAATGGAGGAAAACAAAGCTGATTTTCCGAGGAGGACAGGACCCCTGTCCTCTGTCCTCAAGATTTTGTCCTTCGTCCGTCCTCTTAACATCATAACTCTTCATTCTGAAAAAGATAAAAAAATGTGGTATACATCTCCATTAAGAGCGTGGGTACGCTGCCAAGTTTTCAAAGATTTTCTCCCACATTGTTGTTTTGACTTTTTCATCAAGCACTACCGCATCAGTCTCTACCGGAATAGCTTTCCAAATCGAAGGAAAATGAGATTTCAACATGTTTCAAGGCATGGGCAACGGTCGGTCCGACTGCTCGTCGACCGACCGACTGCTTTTTGGCGTGATCGATCCCTTTTCTCGGATCAAGGATTTGTGTTTTGATGAGATTGTCTCAAATACACATTCCACTAGAAGTCGGAGACATAAATTTGCAGAATAGTCAATTTGAACAAACCAAATGAACTGAACGTGAGACTGTATCGAGATCTGCCAATGAAGGAGGTGAAACAATTAAACGACTGAACAAGATTGTTTGAATGAAGTGGACTTGATCAAAAGGACCCGTCCAATGACAATGAGAGAAAATAGCTTTCTTTCCAGTCGTTCCTTCCACTCTATCCTCCACGCGACAGCTGTATTGATGTTCACGTCGTACAACGAACGAGTGTCGATCTCGCGAGAAATGAAGCACAGTTGGCGTTCAGCATCCACAGTGTGCATCAAAACCCCGTTGAACGAGACTGAATCGCCTTCGTGACGATTGTTACGAGATCTTCCTTTCTGTGGAATGACTTTCACTTCCGTGGGTTGGACAGGTTGATTTTTCTTGATGTGATGATAAGTTTAGAGATGAGATTGTGATATTTTTTGGAAGCGAGGATTCGTAGATGGTTATGAGGTAGAGGAAGAGACAGAGAGAGGAGACACGGCCTGTTCGGTCCATTAAGCAGCTGTATCATCAGCATCTTCTTCTTTTCACCTGACTGAGGTGAAGATGGATGTAAAATGCTTCTTCGCCTTTGGTGTGGTTGTCACTATCGAATTGAGTCTCTCCAGCTCCATCCGTTCACTGATCATGTTATGTTGCTTTTGAATCTGCTTCTTCTAAATGGATCGATGGATCAAGAATCAGGGCCGATGGAGGCAGATGGCGGGAAAGAGCCAGGATGGGTTCTGGTGAGGAAGAGTGTGCTTGTGATGGATGTGTGTTGGGAATATGTCCTTGGGGGAGATTGTTCGTTGAAGTATATGTGTAGAAGTTCCCCAAAGACTTGAATGGAGTCTGATCCAGGCTTGAGCAAGAGATGCTGCAGCGATGTCACAGTTGACTCATGCTCGTTCTCCGTCGATCTGCGGAGGTAATTTGTTGTTTTTATTTTTTAATTGAATCAGATTGGAAATATTCCTTCTTTCGAGTTCACTCAACAGCTGATCTTCGTAATGCATCTACATCATTGAAGCTGGCGCCTTCGTTTTGAAACAGTTCTCCTCCATTCGAGACTTGTGGAATTGACACTTTGGTATTCGTCGCAATTGGTGGTCGTCGTTTACCAATCTGCAACTCTGAATGACGTCTTTGTTCTGATCGGAGAGGTGTTGTGTCTGGGAGTTGGATCTGCCTGTGAGAGGGCGCCTCAGCTTGCACAAATCATTCGGCAGAAGTGTGTGACGGAGTGAATGGCTTTTTTTCTCCCGATTTCATTAGTGGGATTGAAAGTGACTGTCGTTTTGAGGATGACACTGTCTTTCAACATTTCACTGTTGAGGAGGTTTGTGGAAGTGCCATCTGCGCTGATTGCATCTGGATTGTGGAACTTTCGTTCTGGTGGGTGATGAAGAGAGTCTGTCCTGCGAGGTGGGAAACAATTGGTGATTGTGTGCGAGACTTAATCGGCGATTGTGATTGAGAGTGATCTTTGGCTTGTGGAGAATAAACTCATTGAATGGAAAATGAATAGATGTTTGATGAATGACTCTGGAATACTTTGTTGATAAGTTTGAGATGAACGACGATGGTGAATGGACAAGACATACAATTCGCATATATTACGAGGAAGAGGTTGATAAGAGTGACCAAACAGTGTAGATGCATCCTGATGTTGCGAGTTGTCATTTTCTCATCTCAATCATCCCACTTCAGAGTTGGGCTTGATCCAGACAGCTTCTGGAGATAAATGAAGAGAAAGAGGTTGTGAAAAGTTGAAATGAAAAAGAACAACATTTTCCTGTTATTTAAACCCGGCAAAATGCTGAAAAAACAAAGCTGACGAGTCGGTGTCGGTCGGACAGACAGACTTTTTGTCCGATGTTGGGGAAGGACAGACCGACTCAAGGACTCTGGATCCACGGCTTCATCCACTCTATATTTGTGAAAAATAAGATGAACTAATTATAGAGATGCTATGAATCAAAAATGAGAAAAAAAGAAGAATAAAGTGACTTGGGCGGGATTCGATCCCGGGTTCGGGGAGCAAAAAGCTACCATTCTACCACTCGACTAAAAGGCCTTCAAAAAAGTCGCCGACTGTTTTATTTTTAGTGACTGGACTCGAAGTTTTCAGACCGACCACTGCCCATGCCTACATGTTTCAAACTACCTAGAGCACAATCCGAGAGCTTGACAAGATCATGTTGTGATCAAATCCCATAGACCCACATTATTGACATTTTGACATCCCAAAAAACTCTGTCACACAGGTATAGACTCCATCCGTTTCATCCATTTTATTATCCTCAGAAAGGTCGATAGAAATGACATTCAGGTGAGTTCAACTAATTCCTAAAATAATTAGGAGCCGATCAAAAATCATGCATTCGTGGAACTTCAGTTTGGATTCACAATCTGTCGGTATCTTCAAACTCGGAATGAGTTTGTTTGAAGTTAGACAATTGATCCAATCTGATTCTTCATTCGCCCACTGCGACATCGTTTACAGTGATCCTCATCCATGGTCAGTACCAGTCGTTTTATCCCTTCGTGATGAGTACATTCGTTTTGAATTTGATCCACAAATGCAGATTCTCCAAAAAATAGTACTTACTTCTCTTCCATCAGTAACCTTGGCATTCGATCGTATGACGCCATTTTTTCCTTCATCATGTTCTTGTCTCATGCAGAATGTGTTTTTTCCGGACCTAACTGCATTACCACAATGGAAATTGTGTATAACACCTTCCCTAAAACAGTCCTTGGGCTCCTCAACAAGGATTCCAATGAATACGAAATCAAATATGGCAATACTTCATTCTTTTTCCATATTCCGAAGGAGTATCACCGACTATACGAAGGAATGGAGTTTTCCATCAAAGATGCGACAGGTTTTTCACCGTTGTGCAAGCGAATCGAGATGAAATTACAAGACATCACTCCATTTCTCGCTCCTCCCATAATAGCCGTCCCACACGTTGGGATCATCATTCAATGGCCCATAAATCCACATCATGGACACTCCACTGTCTCCCAACCAAATTCTGGTTCAAGTTCACAAGATCATCACCACCAATGTCTCAACATTGGCGATTCGATGGAAGATGTTATTTCCATCCTTGGGGCACCTGAACGAATCTATTCGTGTCCAAAACGCCTTTCCACACGAGATGATGGCACTAAACCTCAAACAATCCCGGTTGGTCATAATCGATCTGTCTCCCCACCCGCTCTCTTCCCACAATCCCTCACCAACACTACTCTCTCATCCAGTCCCAATCAACTTCCTCTCTCTGAGCTCCTTAGCAGTGAAATTCCATCTACTTCCATCTCACTTCAGTCACTTGAGCCGACGCACACATCTGCTCCAAGGGTTGCTCATCCGAAGTTAAAGGTCGCTCATCTCCCGAAGAATCTTCCACCTTCTGTCGATCATTCTCTTCCTCCCTTTATCTACAATTATTTCCAACATGGAATAGACATCTCGTTCCATCCCCAAACCGCAACTGTGAATCGAATCATTCTGCATACAAATATCCCTGCTCACCCAGATTTTGCGCTTTATAAGCAATGTCCGTTCATTGTTCGGAGTGAAACAAACCAGATCCTTTTTACACATCAATCAACTCTCCAAAATGTCAAAGACATCTACAAATCTCTCCCGCCTCCGATTGTGAATGCAAAATCCGCAGATATCCACCCCTTTGGTCCTTCTTTTTATTATGGATTCAATGACGGCATCATCTTCGAAGTTACAAAATCTGAGTTTCTTGCTGCCATCTCTGTCTTTTGAGCTGTTTTAAGTTATGAATTATTTGTACTTGAAAAAAGGATGTAAAGGGTAATGGATAAGGCATAATGGAGAACGAGTATTTTTACAATAACTGTTCCATGTACTTGAGATCATGATCTGTCAGTTGTGACACCCGATCAATATATGCATGGGTGCCTGTTGTCGTTCGAACTCGGACGGAGTAGAAGTCGCCTTTGGTTTTGATTTCTGAGGTATCTAGCACGTACATCATTACTTCTGTTGGTCTAAAGAATGATGACTTTGGTTCATAGTATCCCTCCTGAAGAGGTTTTGCTCCGCCGTGCCCCACAAGTTTCTTCATCTCCACCCACTCCGATTGAGCTTTGTCTGAGAAACTCTTCGTGTATTTTGTTCTCATAACTTCGACAATGTAATCATTCCAGACCGCTGGGCCAAAACTACTATAATCAGAGTAACTACCAACAGAGAATCCCGCGAGAACAATATCCGATTTTGTTGTTAGGTTGAAGAAGTGCCCCTGTTTTCCAACGAGGGCTATACCCATGTTTACTGGCAGATCAACCTTGTTATTATCGGCATCGAGTTTCTTTGCTTCCCCATCCAGGAATAAGTCTGTGGTTGTTTTATCAGGTACCGGCTCACCAGCTGAATGATTATTGAAGGTAATTTCGCATCCTGAGTTTTTGATGGCGATTCCTTGTGTAATTTTATTGTCGATTTCGAGTGTAAATTCAGTTGTGTTGGTAACTTTAACTTGTCTGATGACTTCTGAGTATAATGCCCTTTGTATTGCGGGAAATGTGAGCGATGTTCCGAGTCCTTCCGTCGATCGAATGTCCAGAATTGCAGCTGACGGATCATTACATTCAAGACTTTGTAACGCAGATTCCTTGATTGTACCCCCGTCGACCTGGAAAACAAATGGGCCCGACCCATCCCATTTTGTTGTATCGAGTGTCGCGACGTGAGTCGTTGGTCTATAGACAGATTTGTCCAACGGTTGGATGATGACATCACCGGAGAAGGTTGCGTACTTTTTGATACAAATGTAGTAGTCTTTTGTCGTCCCACCTGGATTATGGCTGGTTGCAAGAGTGCATGTTCTCTGAAATGTCAATTTTATTGCTTTGTCTGATGTTCCTTCCAATAAAATAGTGCCTGTACCATAGATGGCGAAATCTGTATTATCTACACCAGTCATTACAAGCTCCACGTCAAAGGTAGTGTCTTGGCCAAATTGTGTGACACTGGGCGCAAATTCGTCGATCAGAACGGTATGTTCCATGATTTGAAAGGTAAAATTGTAGAGCTTCTCTTTTTGGGATTTAGCTATCGCAACATCGAGTGAGTGGCATGGATGGGAAAATGTGCAGTTTGCTGAATTCGGTGATCCGTATTTCAGGTAGGCATGGCCAATTGGTGAGGGATCATCAGCCAGAACGAGGAAAGACAGTGAAAAGAGGATGTTGATCATTATGTTTGATTGATGATGTCTGTCGAAGAGGCAACAAGGTATTTTGGTATTGATCAAACCCTAATCGTAACTCAATCCAATGTCCTCCGAGTTTCCGAGAGACATACGGTTAGCGCCTCAGTGTGATTCGAATCAAATCCTTGGAATGCGTTTTGGGGAAATTCTAAGCCGACAAGACACAACAGAAAGACGCGCTCAATCAGCACTGAAGCAATCACAGTCAATGTCTTGCCCTGTATGCTCGTTTCTCTGACACTCACCAATATCTCTATCAGCTTGATAGGGTCATCAAACTTGAGCAGGAAATTCAGCGTTTACAAGTTACGATCGAATCACTCCTCGATGTAATGGCCATAAAAGTTGATCAATGCGTTGACAGTGCAATTACTCGGACAAAAAAGGACCTTGAATTGTTTGTCACAGCTGAATTGTGCAAGCAAAGAGCCACACCTCTGAAAAATCAATCGGTTTTCGGACATCATTTTTCTTCAATTATCACAATGATCACCATCTGAAACTATTCATTTTTCTCCATTTTTTGCATTTTCTACCTTTTCTTTGTTGTTCCTCATCTTTTGTGGGATATCTCTCAGAAATCTTCAACACAAGACCTTCCAGTCACCATCGTTTCTCCAGATACCGTAGATGCACGACTTCAGGAATTACTTGCTCGACCATTCGATTCTGATTCCCCCTTTTTTCCACTTTTTTCGTCCTTCAAAACAGAGATTCAAGAACTCACACGATCATCCCAAACTAGAAGACGACAATTCAAGAATCAAAATCCAAATCAACCGGAAGAAAACGATGCATGCCCACGGAATGACACAGACTCATCCAGTGATGTCCGTGAGGAAGAGCTGAACAACGAGATTCATGAACAAACAGTCCCTGCCAATGGCCACATCAACCTTGCCTTGGGAGACGTCATTTCTGAGATATTCCCTGTTTCTGAATTGCTCCTTTCTCAGAATTCTGCCGACAAGAGCCACCTGTCCACTGTCTGTACAATCTCGGAGGAACGGATTAACGAGCTTGTTGATCGTCGACTGACTGATATTCTGGCTCATTCGATCGATCTTGATCGAGTGTCGTCCGAATTTAATCTTAATGAAACAACAGACACCATCCGATCACTCTTCATCACAAACTCACGAATCAACAAAGCAATTGAGCAATACCACAATCTGAACACCGAAAAGAGTCAACCAAAAGCCAATCCCGATGAGCCAAAGCATCGTGTCATCAAATATCCACTTACTACTGCAGCAAGTCAGCCGGACTTTGCCGTCATCACTTTCGAGGCTCCTGCCCATAGATTTTCGCCTGGATCATCACCTGCGACTCCTGGACATTCACGTTCCAAAACTGCCTTCAATTTTCCGTCAAAATCCCCGTTTTCATCCGATGAGTCAGTCATCACTGAACTAACCATTGAAAGTCCTGTGGACACTCTTCAAACGAACAATAAACAAGAAGCTGACACTGTCTCTTCTTCACACGATAACTTCGAAAAACAACTACGGGCGCTCGATCAAGAACTTGACGAAATCAAAAACCAAAGCGATTCTGAAGATTTTGTCATCTATGACCCTCCTCCACAAAACAAGTCGTACAACAAGTCAAATTTCAATCAAGAACCCGATTCTGTGCAGGACCCCACAGATCCAGCCACAACCAAACAAATGGACATTGTTCACGTCCTTACTGAGAACAACCAGAAAAGGACAGACCTTCTCTCAACTATTCTCACTCATCGGCTTTTTTCTGTTTTTGATGAGCTTGGAATGACTCTTCTCCGAACCATTCTCAACATGGTTCATTCCAACGGATCTTCAGCCCCAACATCTTCAGTTGCAAATGCACCAGTTACTAAACCGACATCTCCTGGCGAATATCCAAGTGATATGAGCAATTTTACGTCATTCAGTGATGGATCAGTCTCTACAGCCATAACATTTCCTTCAGAATACGATCTTCAGGTTGGATCTGAGCTAAGCCTGACGGATGCCAAAGATATTGAACGGCAGCGCCAGAAATTCCATTATTGGACGACCAAACTCCGAAAAGAACACGAATCACGTTCGGCCAAGAGAAACTCAGAGAATGGGGAGGTTGAGGACCTCAGTCCACTTTCTGATTCTGATCAGACGCCAATTAGTTTTGATTCAATCTCGATTTCGACGACTGATGGGGGGAGGGGGGATGATTTAGGATCAGAATTCTCGAAAGAAGAATCACGCAATTTTCCAGTCATCCCGCAACTTCCGATCCACAACCCACAAAAGAACCCTTTTCCAGGCAAATCTAAGCATCCTCTTCGTCGGGGAACAGTGTCAAAGCACCGTTCGAAAGGAAGGAGGCAGGTATGGAGAATGTTGTGTCATCGGATTGTGAATGACCTATTGTTGTTATGATTGAGCTCCTGTCTTTCATGAATCATTATTTTTCCTTTTTTTCTCTTCCTAGTCTTACCAATATCCTGAAATGCAAAGTGGACCCAAGTTACTCCTCTCAATCCCATCCCGCCTCACCACCCCTCCTGCCACGCCCCATTTCCTCGATCGAAACACCGCCGGACGGTATCCCATATTTTCCCACTTATTCTCTTCCTTTTCCTCATATCCTCTCCATCCAGCGACGGTCACGAATCAACCGGCAAACTCCTCCTGGAAGAAGTCATGCGAGATGCCGAACATCGCAAACAAAACCACACCACCCTCAATCCCAACCACGACCCCACAGCCAGCGTCGGAAGCATCACAGACCAGTCGGAAGAGGGATCAATTCAGCATAGTCAGCACCAGCTCAGCGAGACCATAAACAGTGGAATCTATCGCAATCTCCAAATCGAGGCAGGGTCGGCACGGAGAAGCTCGCTGACGAACTCCATTGATCCCCACACTGGCCTGATCCATCAAAATGTGGGCTTGTCTGACATCCGGTCCAACGGAAAGGCGTCCCCTAATTTGTTTCTGGAGGGGTCGCCGCTCTGTTCGCCTGGAACCAGTCAGCTTGAGCCTTCAACAGTCCGACATATCCCATCCCAAACGTCACCTCCTCGCTTGGCGATGTTGGTGTCACCGAAAGCATCGAGACGGAATGCGATGAAGTTCAATTCTCCTCTTTCACCGCCTCCACACCCGTTCAACCCAATCGTTGATAACAAGGACTCCCTCCCGTCGTCTTCAAGTTCGTCCAAGTCGAATCTCGACGCTAAAGTGTCCACATCGACACTTCGGATGCGACAGGCGAAGAAGGGAAGGAAGAGCGCGTCACCGAAAACGAAGTTGGATTTTCCGGTTCAACCTCGATTATCACAACCAACCAACGAGGGATCGTCTCGTTTCACACTCTCTGACAACGAATCTGGGATGTTCGCACACGACCGCGCTTCCGTGTCGTCTCCAAGCTCAAATGCCATTCCACACATCCAGACAAGCCAGTCAACACCACATCTCGCTGTGTATCAGGCAGACAACATCGACGCCCCTGCCCTGAGCGAGCGATTGACGAAGAGTCAGATGCGACGAGCAAAGAAACGCGAGTTGATCGGAGAGCCTTCCGAGAACAGCTCGTCTCAATCAACGTCAGCGCGGATGGGGCCGACTGTGACATCAACAGACGTCACCCCACCCGACTCGTGGTCGCTGGAACACCAAGTCACACAGAGCAAAGTGAGCACGGGAAACGCGGATTTCGTTGAGGGGTTGGGGATGAAAGTGCAACGGCTGACGGAGGGTATGGTGGAAGCGGAAGGAATGGAAGATCCTGAGATTGATTCGGAGGCGGGAGAAGCCGTTGAGATTGATGAAATCGACGAAGCCGGCACAATCGGACAGTTGAAAACAGAAAAAGCACGAAACACAAGAAAGGGGAAGAAAAAGAAGCAGAAAAAGAAGAAGACGAGACTGACCGAAAGCGACAACGCCCTCCCAACTATCAACAACGGCATGAAGCTGCCCGTGTCAGTGGAGACGCGGGACCTGCCGTCCACGCAGCCAACCTCTTCTTCGTCTCTCCCTCCGCCTCTGCAGGGTCATTCGTTGTCCACTCCGCCCTCGCTGAGCAACCAACACGGCCCTCCCGTCTCGCCTGCGACAGACGTGTCGTAGTTGAATGTCTAGCAGTCTCCACGCAGCTCATCTTCTCGGTCATACTTTATTTTCCTTCTTTTCTCCTTTTTTACCTTTTCCGTCAACAAGCGTTTCAATTCAAATTTGCGGTGATTTTATCGGAGAAGAAATCAACGCGGATTTTTTTATCTTTGTTCTCAATCTGTCATAGTTCTGTTAATTCCTTTCACAATACTTCAACAATTACTTCACAGTTTTGATAAATTCAACAACTTGTGTTTTTCGGTCATTGATTGACAGAAGTTCTCTTCTCACAAATGATTTGTGTAGATCTCGAAAAACCAAGACTCCTTGGCGCAATAGGTAGCGCGTGAGACTCCAGATCTCAAGGTTGGGCGTTCAATTCGCTCAGGGGTCATTTTTTGTTTTACCATTGTTTTCCCCAAAATCGCCATATATCACTTTTCCTGTCGTATATATGGTCTCTCATTTCTCTTGTGCAGTTTGTGCATGTATTTTTTCAATACAAAGGAGAAAAAACCACAACAAAAGAAATTGAATTGATCGACTTGTCATCCTTAATTTATCGGAATTTTCTATCATAATTCCGTGCAGGTGTCCCGACTCATGACAACTTTGTCCACTTCCGCTGATTGTTCATATACATCCAACCTCTTCCGAGAATCACCTCCTCTTCTCCAACTCCCGCTTTCTCAATCTACACAGATAAATTCTCTCTTCTTTGAGGTTTAATCTCCAAATTTGATCATTATATTTCCATTTCGCATCATTAGACGACATCTAAATCAACTATTCCTTGGATTCAAACGTCTCAATCTTCGGACGTCTTCTCAGTACTCGGTCATGAGACACCTGTTCACCAAATTCAGCGACTTGTTGGCACATCCATATCTAAGCAAAATTTCCTGCATTTCTTGTTTCAACAGTCTCTCTCTCTTCTTTTCTCGATTGTTTTGTTCTGTCTCAGGGATCATTCACAAGAAGCATCAATCATAAAGACACTCTTTCTAAAGCACGCTCCTCATATTCCTTTTTTCGATAATGACTCTCAAACCGTGCGGAGACTCGAGAGTGACTCACAGGATTTGATCGATTATCCTGATGAGGTTTCACATCGTTTTGTCACCGTTCTAAGCCTGCTACCGACAATTTGGGGTGTTTTTGATCAAAAAGACTCTGTTATCTTGCTCTCTTATCCGTCGAGATTCACAATCTTCAACATCCTCAGGTCATCACCTCGATTTCTCCAACCATCACATACTCCTGCGAGGATCCGAGAAATCCAACCTTTCCCTCCTGATTCAAACGGCTGTTCAAGTGATTATCTCATGGAAGTCTCAACATACAACATATATCCTTCACTACTCAATAATCCTCTAATCAACAAATCGAGCGTCACACCGAAGCAATCAAAGACAGCTCAATACCCAATCCTCGGAAAAGAGTCTATTGATAGAGCAGTATCCATGAATGAGGGACGACAAACTGCTTTTTCTGGAAAGCAAGCGGATACAGACAGCGGAATTATCTCGTCTCAGCCTCTTCAAATCAACCAGAATATTCCAGCCAATAATCGACTAAACCGCTTACTCGTTATTTTTCATCAGATTTTCTCCATTTTAAAGGATTTTCGTTCGCTATCCATCTCCCATGGCGCCATCGACAGTAACAATGTCCATCTGTCGTTCGATGGAATTATTGTGCGGATCAACGGTTGGAAATCCTTGTCAAATGTGCATTCGGACGAACGATTCCAACACCATACAAAGGAAACTTGTTCAAATATCCTCGCACCATCCACAATCAAAGAAATCCGTTCATATCATCCAGTTCGCTCGCTCGTAGAACAATGGGGTCGAGAAGAGATAGATACGTACACATACTTGATTGCACTGAATGCATTAGCAGGAAGAACATTAAATGGCGATCCCTCAGCACATCCCGCCTTCCCTTGGATTATCAACCTAAGCAATCAGAAAAACGGAGGAAAGTCTCTCCACCCGATCAACCAACGCTCTATTCCTGGCTCCCCCATATCATCTTTGTCTCTATCCGATAGCCACGAGAGATATCAGGAGACTCGCTGGGAATGGCGAGATTTGAAGCTAAGCAAATGGAGAGAGATCAGAAGAGACATGCAAGTCGACCACGCGTTCAAGTCGATGCTTTCCATCAAACAAAACCCTTCTGTGGCGTTGAAATCGTTCTACCCACAAGCCTCTCCAACCATCCTCACCTCATTTCCATCCTCGCCATCGTTCACGGCATTCCCACAACACCCACCCGAATCAGGCCCAGGCAGCTCGTTCACTCAACCCCTCCCACACCACATCTCCGATATCCTCTCCGACCACTCCTTCCTCACGTACACCGCACGCCGCCAACCCATCAATGTTCTCCAACGCTTCGTCCGCGCCGAGTTCAACCCCCTCGAATACCCCGCGTCAATCTCCGATCTGTACGACAACACGCCAGAAGAGGCCATTCCGGAGTTCTATTCTGATCCTTCCGTGTTCGTCTCGCAGAATCCGACGCTGTTGAAGGATCTGGAAGTGCCGAAGTGGTGTGCGGGGGAGAAGGATCCTGTCGAGTTTTTTGTGAAAACGCATCGAGATCTGTTGGAGTCTCCGCAGATCTCGAAAACGATTCATTTTTGGATCGATCAGACTTTTGGATATCTGCTCTCCAATCCACTCGCCGCTCTGAAAGACAAGCAAATTAAAGGACCACTCGCCACATCGTCGGTTCCGAGAAGTGGGGCGTCGGGAAGTGGAATGGTTCAGCTCTTCGACATGCCTCATCCCCCTCGGAATGTGTTCGGGTGGAAGGAGAAGACGATCAAGCACAGGCTGATGGATTTCGACGAAGATAGCTCTCTCAAAATGGGCGATTCAGACGTCGCCATGTTCCTCGATTCGATGCGAGATCGTTCGGCTTCAACACTTGCCACGCCATCGTCCGACGAAACATCAACCGACTCATCGTCAGTCTCTGCTCCGTCCCCTCTCCACTCGACAGAGAAGAAGGACGGGAAGGAGGAAGATGGACAGGAGAAAGGTGGGAAGGAGGAAGACTCGTTGGAGAAGATGCAAGCTGACGATATTTTTGCAGTTGGATGTCTGTTTGTCGAGGCATTGACAGGAAAGCGGCCGTTCACGATGAGAAGAGAGGAGATGCGGAAACAGGAAATTAAAATCATCCCGTTCTCAGACAGAATAAGGAAGAACGAGAACACTTCGCTCTCATTCACACTCAATCATTCATACGAACCGCTCGCAAGGACACATCAGACACATCTCCACAATCTCATCTCAACTCTTCGCCCGTTCGTACCATCCCCCATCCTGGAAGTGATTGAAGCGACACTCAACTCAGACTGGACTAAACGTCCAACACCCGCCACAATTCTGAAGAACACACAACTGTTCCCTCCGCACGTCTCGTCTGTGTCGCTCCTCATCCAGCGACTGACCAAAGCCCGCTACGATCCTCGCAACAAGCCAGACGAGTCGATGTCGTCGATCATCACTCGAGTTGTGCTGGCTTCGTCCGATCTCCTCCTTCAGACTTCCGTTGAATCGCGAGCCCTTCTAAAACCACTCTTCTCCGCCATCTTTTCAACAGCTCTCCATTTCTCGCCAGACAGCCTCGCTCTTCTTCCTCTTCTTCTTCGCTTTTTTGGACCGTCGTTCATCAGAAAGGCGATTGCTCCGCATCTGCTCACTCTCACTCAGGTCGTGTCGCAGTCTGTCACACAGCTGACCATGTTTGAGTATCTCAACCCGTCAATCAGTCCTTCTGTCAACCCGTCCAATCTGTACAAAGGGTTCGTGTCCTTCCTCAACCACTCTTTCATCTCGACTGTTTCGTCGGTCTTTGGAGCAGATCTGTCCGTTCTCTTCATTCCTCACATTCTTTCCACTCTCAAACACACTTCTGGTCTCGTCCAAACGACACTGAGGGAGAGGAGAACAGGCGTATCTCCCAGCAAAGAAGACACGTCGACTCTCTCCTCCCTCCATCTCCACCTCGCCAACTCCATTGTCACCCTCTCCCACACAATCCCGTCGCCTCTCTTCTTCAAACACACCTTCCCGTTCTTCATCGATAACATCCAAAACCCTGCCATCGCCTCGATCTTTCTGTACATCAGCACGGAAATGGGACCTCACTTCATCTACACCCACATCCTCCCTCTGATCATGTCTCTCCTCAACTCCCACCTCAGCAGGCTCCGCATGATGATCATGTTGAAGTCGAGACGGACTGACCATCGAGCGCAGACTGTCGTGGAGGGCGATGTTGGTGCTCAGACGCCACAGCAGTCCATCGCTCAGCAGATTCAGAGGGCATCGTTCTCGTCGACGGGTGCAGGAACAACGCAGCATGTACAGGCTTCGCCAGGACAGACAGAGAATCCACTCTCAAAGGAGAGTGAGGAGCTGGCAGTGGAAGCTCTGCATGTTCTCCTTCAGCTGTTTATCTCGTTTCTCAGACGCTGCCCAAATTTCGCGTGTAACACGATTATCTTCACAAAGCAGATCATCTCGCTGATTGAAGCCAGCGAAGTGAATGAAACTCTCAACCAAACTGCCCAACACACAACTCAGCTCGTGCGGGACGCGATGATCGATGGCAGCGCAGAAGAGTCGAGCACGCTTGGTCTGCTGCCTCTCGAAAACACTCCCAAGGCACAACCAAAACCAGCGAGACAGCAAACGACACAGCCACTCGTCCCAACTCGACTGAAGAACAGACATTCCATCAAAAGACTCGAAAGTGGACAGACTGAGAGAGAAAAGGAAAAGTTGCCATCGGGAAGAGATCGATTCCGACACTGGCTGGGACAAGGACGGGAGTTCTTCGCTGCGTCAGACTCCGAAACCGACACATCGGACGACTCAGAAACAAAATCAGAGTCTGAATCTGGCCATTTCCAGCCGCTCACTTCAGGAAAACACCTCACAATCGACGTCAAGGCGAAAGCAATCTCTCCTCGTCCACCTGTCTCGCCCCCGTTCAACGCCCCAAGAGCCACCACTCCCGTCGACACCAATCTCCTCTTCTCGACAGACCCGCTGAAAGCACAGCGGATCTACTTTCCGGACAGCTCGCCGGACGATCAAGGCGACAACAGCGACGACTCGTCGGACGATATCCCGCTTCCTGTTCCGGCATCGTCGAAACCGGATGTTGACGTTCCGAAAGAGGTTTTGGAGAAACAGCCGAGCAGCGGGGATGGAGGACAGGCTGCAATTAATGAACAGATGCTGCTTGCTCGTCAATCGATGCAGTTTGTGTCGGAGGGGAGGAAAGACACGTCGGGTGAAGCACTCTCGCCTGTCATCGCCGCTCCCACTCCACTCAAAGCGCAATCTCCTTTCGTTGTGAAGAACACAACTGTCGTTCCTCCCTCTCCAATCGTTACATCGAACTGGCATGTCCCAAAATCTCTCGTCAAAATGAAATCAGACGCCAACATCCCGCCCTTCATCCAATATCTCCTCGACCCCTCGCTCTTCATCTCCGAAGCGACGTTCAAGTCCCAACTGGGGCAGCGTGTTCTCTTCAAAAGTCTCGAGTTGCTGTGCTTGTTGATGGATTCAGCATCGTCTGCCCCGCCTGCTTCGTCCGCACAGAATCCGCAGACTCTCCTCATCACACAGAATCTCCTTCTCATCGAAGCTTTTCTGAACCTCATCTGCACGTCTCTCTTCACCTCGTTCTACACAACCCTTCCCATCACACCACAGCTCGCTCGTCTCCTCAACCGACTCGCTCATCAGCTCTGCCTGCCTGATTGGATCAAGCTCTTTGAACACAAAACAGATCAGCTGGTCAAGGAACGCCCAACATCAGCGAGAAGCACGTGGACGCATCACTTGCTCGACATCCCAATCGACGCGTTCGACGAGAACATGGAGTTGATCCTCCTCACCTCCGCATTCCCGTCCTTCTCTTACCACGTGATGGTGCAGCTGGAGAAGAAGGGAGGGTCGAAGTTCGAGCACCCATTCACTCATCTCTACCACATCATCTCTCCGCCCAAGCAGACCATCAAGGAAGTCCCTCAGATGAGCTCGAAACTCCCTCAACGCTCGCCCGATGTTGCTCGTCTGGCCATCGAACTTGAGGCGGATCAAGTCAATGGAAGCCCGAACGGACAACAGCAGTCATCGGCGCTTGTGATTGACGAGCTGGTCTTGGTCAATGGCCTCCTCCAAACGTCTCTTCATTCCATTCTCCACCAGGCTCAGCGCACGCAACAATCCCAGACGCCAGATCCATCTGGAAGTCCACCATCTCTCAATGAGCCCAACCACGTGAAGTATCGCACGCTCCAACGCACCAGACAGCCTCAACCATTCCTCGACGACTTCATTTCTCGTTTGGTGCGAGCGCGGACCTACCAATATCAACCACTTCAGAGCCCAACCAATTCGTACGACAACCTGACCATTCCTCTGCACGAACCAACCCCATCTCCGCCTCCATCCAACGATTCAGCGATTCAGCAAATCGAAAAGTCGCCAGAAGCGTCGCCTGTCTCCTCGCCAGTTCTCAAACAGCAGTCTGTCATCAAAGCAACCCACATCAAACGAGACGATGGAGAGGTTTCCGGGTTTAAAGTGTCTGATGCGATCAAAGAGAGTGTTGGATCGAAAAACGTGAAAGAAGCGCCGGTTCCTCCATCTCCACAAATCCAGAAATCAGAGCTTCAACGAGACAATTCGATTTGGGCAACGAAAATCTCGCATGCCTCCAATCCATCCCCACCTCACTTCTTCACAACACCCTCAAAACTTGCCATGGCATCGCCCAGCTCAGAGGAAACTCATCGTAAACGAAGCAAAATGAGGAAACGCTCAGACAGGAATGACTCGGACGAGAATCACACGTCAGACACTCAAGAAGAGTCGACAGATGATGATTACTCGACGAGTGGGTCGTCAGAAGAGACAGACGAGTTCATCCACGAAGGAGTGAGCTGGCACAAGGAGAAGAGGAGACGGCCGAGGAAGGCGGATGAGCGAGGATTGGATGTGGCTAATCAGGCCATCACAGCGTTGGGTGGGGGAGAGGTGAGGAAGGAAGAAGTCAGTCGTCCCATTCAGCCTCTCACCCACTCCAGTGCGATGTCTCTGCCTCGACATTGTTTGGACACGCTCAAAGCAGTCGATTCATTCCTCTATCAGGAATCATTCGTGAATCCAGAAAGTGTGTCCATCTCTCCGATGAACACTCCACGCTCGTTCGCTCAACTCGACAGTGCTTCAAGCGAGCCAGATTCAGAGAGATCGTCGATGGTGAATTCCCCTGCCCCGAGAATGCGCCCGAATCAACCCGTGGATCTCAATCCACTTGAAACCGCCTTCCGAACGAACGAAGTGACGCTCACATCTTTCCGAAAGTCGTCACCATTCTTCTTCCACACCTTCACATTCGCTGATAAGTTCCCATCTTTCCGCAATCGGTGTCTCATCCACATCCACGGAGGGACATTGGAAGAGGCCAATCCATCCACCAAAATCGCACGCGCGACACAACATTGGACACGAGCTGGCCCCGTTTCGCCGGGAGATTCGCCTGATTCCAAAAAAGTTGAAGTTGAGTCGTTGAGTGTTGCATCGTCGCAGGTGAACAGACCGAGGCAGATGAAAGGAAGCCATCGCATCTACTCCGGAACGAAAGCACCCGTTTCATCACTCTTGGCTTCTCCAAACGAGATGGTCATCGTTGCTGGGTCGGACAAGGTGACTGTCTACAATCTCGGAGAATTGCACGTTGAACCACACATCGTGTATCCACTGCACGCCTTCACCGCAACGATGCCTGTGTCAGATATTCAGTGGATGATTGGAGGCGTCCATCCGCCGGCTTCGGAAGTGTTTGACGATGAAACTGAAGACGACTCTCCTCCTGTCGAGAAGAAGATATACCAAAGCAAACAGAACATTCATCAGTCTCTGCCTGTACCATGGTTCGTGAAGCGAAAGGAGGAACTTCACAAGGCTTCGGAAGGGATTGGGAAAACGAAGAAGAAACAACCAACTTCTGCTCCGAGCTCGTTCTCGTCGCGTGTGTGGATCGCGTCGTGCGCTGGCGATGTCCACATTTGGGATCTCAACTCTCAGAAAACGATTTGGAGTGACGAGTCGAGGTTCAGAATCACCAAACAAGACATCCCATCGTCATCGTCGGCACACCAGATTCCACACGCAGGTGCCTCCTCAGTCTCCCTCTCGTCCTTCCACGAACACATCTACTTCTCCAGCAACTTCAACGTCTCACCCCAACACAAACATCAACAATCGTCTGTTTCACGCTCCAACATCTCTCCCGTCGTCCAGTTTGGATCGTCATGTTTGATGCCAGTCTCCCCCGATGTGATCGCTGCAGGCGGTCGGGATGGATCCGTTCGATTGATCGACATCCGCCAGAAAGGGTTTGTGAGTGAATGGCAATTGTACTGCGATGTGGAGGAGACAGTGAGTGCTGTTCAACGAGGATCATACGCGTCTCTCTCATCGCCTTTCGACAGCTCGCTGACAGACATGTCTGAGGGTAGTTATGCTTCATTTATTCCGAAGCCGCTCTACACGCAAGCACCAGCCATCACCACCATCGACTCGTCCGGTCGTCTCGTCACAAATCCACAATCACAAGCTTTCCAGACATTCGCGCAATATTCCACGCAGCATCAGACTTCGAGTGATCGAGCCAAAGCGCCATCGTCGCCGGAGGGACTGAGGAGTCGGGGAGTGACTTGTCTGAGTTACGGGTCGCTGGTGGAAGAGAATCCGCTTCTGAGCATGCTGTTGTATCACAACAACTTTAATTCCAACGAGAGGTTTAGAAATTCGACGAATCTCTTCAACAGACTCGGATCAGCCGCCTCTCAACTCACCACACTCCCCAACTGGATATCATCAGCAAACACGCACTCCAACTCGATCGGGTGTGGTTGTGCAGATGGAACCATCTCTGTTCTCGACATGCGAACAGGAACCTCGTTCTGGAACTGGCAGACACGGCCTCAAGATCAGAACACGAATGAGCCTCAAATGTACCCAACACGACTCTTCCACTCGCCTGCTGGTGTCGTGTGTGTCATGTCGGATGGGAAGGTTGAATCGTGGAAGCCTCCCCCGCACGGCTTCTCCTCTCTCTCCCCACGCCCACACAACGTCATCGAGTTTCTGATGGACGACATGACGAAGGCAGTGAAGGCGGCGTCAGACGATGTCACATCGCTCATTCGGTCGCTCGGAGCGAAACCAGTTGAACAAAACAAGGAAGAACTGCTCGACTATCAACTTGTGACTCTGACAAACACAGCGCTCCGTCAAGTGCTGAGTGTGCAGTCCCCTCAGCCCGATCCACATCAACCATTCGCTTCAGCACTGTCTTGTGTGAAGCCTCTCGCAACACTTCTCAATGCCAGCCATACAGCTGCTCATTCAGACGGTGCCTTCATCATCTCTCAACCCAAACCAATTTTCTCGACGAAATTCGGAACCAAAGTGTCGTTCTATCCCGGACAGCTCAACCAGCCACCGGAGCCAAGCCCACTTTCTGTTCCAGATCGAGATATTCTTGTCACTCCTCCACCGCTGATCAACAGGCTGCATCCGGAGACGCAGATCGAGCAAGCTCCTCCACTGACAACGACAAGCACACTCACTCTCTCGCTCCTTCCGCATCGAGAGTTCAAGCCAACCAATGATTCTCCGTTCCCCCAACTTTCGAAAACTGAGACGGTCACAAAGACGGAATCGTCAAGCTCAGCCCAACAAACAGGTCAGAGTCTCTCCATCGCGACCACGTTCCTTCACAACAGTTGGGGGTTGGGAGGACAGAGATCCTTTCCACACTCATCGACTGTTCAATCTGTCAACCCTTCCGCTCTTCTCTCCCAGTATCCTCTCTCATACACTCCAAACAGTTCACAGACAATCCATCTCCCACAACCATCACAACTCCACACTTCACTTTCAATGATCCTCTGTTCTCGGAACATGATTGGAATCACATCCATCCCCATCCCATCCATCACTTCAACCACTCAACTCGAGCATCTAATCGACCTGTACGCCCTCCTCACCCGATTTGTGCAGGAGGTGCAGGAGCTGGTCGATGACATGTCATCACAACGGTCAGACCCGCTTCTCGGAGACGACATTCCGCGTTACGAGAGAATCGGCTCGTCTGAGATTGTAATTCAGAAAGAGAAGGAGATTCTGCAGGAATTGGATATCCTGTTGACACAACTAGCTGTGTCTATATTCGACAACTCGCAGGAACTGTCACAGCTGATTGCGAGACTCGCCGCGTTTGTGAAAGAGGGAGCAGACACAGGATCGTCATCGTCTCTTCAGCAGAACACAGCTATCCTCACCCGACAGCATTACTTCTCCTCTCTTCTTGCTCAGCTACGTCATATTCTCTCTCTCATCTCGTCTGTTGGTTTCCCAAGTCTCCAGAATGCTGCGGGACCGATCTCGGATTCATCAAAATCCTCGGACACTATCCAAACTACTCCCACCCTATCCCTTCGGGCATCCATGAAAGATATTGCAGGGACAACACCCTATGATTCACTCACAACCATCACCACCCTTCCCGGAACGGGAATAATCGTCACTGGATGGAAGGATGGTGGGATTCGCTTGTTATGGTAATAATTTTGATTATTATTTCTCAATGAAAGTATCTTTATTAAACATGTCATCATCATTGTTAAAAAGCTTTCATTTAATCGTTGCTGACAATGTCAAAGCTCGATTGTTCATTCGGGGCCTCCGGGGAAGAAGCACGGTGTTGGATGGATTGAAGCTGAGATTGTGGAAATAAAGGATCTGCTGGTTGAGCAATTGATTGAATCTGAGACACTGCGAGCGGAGATTTATGGCGTTGGCGAAAACTGTTTGGCGTGCCCAAATAATTGGGTAGAGTCATAGTGCGGGAGCTATATGAATGAAAAATGTTTGGAGAGTCTTGTATAGTTGTGGGTGTTCCAATAGAATTGGATAGACATTCTCGTACTGTTTCTGGTGTTCCGATAAGTGTCTGTGTTGATTGAGTGTGGTTTTCAGGCATTTGGGATACCTCAGCCTCTGCAAAGTTTATCTGTTGGATGTCGATCGAATGATTGTTCTGTGAATGGGGATATATTGAGGATATCTGTTCGATTGAATGTGTGATTGAATGATCAGCTGAGTTTGACTGACATTGAGTCTTATTGTAGATGGAAGGAAGAAAACGATCCTCGACCAGTCCAAAAAACAGAAGATTTGAAGGAGAGACTGATTTCGGGACTGGAGGAGGGCTTTTACGAAAGCTAAGTGTTCTAGTATTGTTTGGAGGCTTATTAGTCGAGTGCACAACAGACTTATCACGATTAGAAATAGTTGTTAGATCATCTGAGGATAGACGATGCGTTCGAGTGATAGATGTTCGTGGGGTTTCGTCAACTTTTGGTGGACGTTTTCTTTCTTCTGGCTTCATGCTGAACTTTTTTGGTGGTCGACATGGTGATCGTCTCATGCTAAGGATTGAACAGAGTCTAAGTTTTGTATTTGCTGATGTTTCACCTGTATACAAGAGCTGAACTTCCACGATGGATGACCCTATTGTTTGAAGCAATTGTTGAGATTCGTTTTTATCAGGAACTGCAAATGTAACAGTATGTGTATCTGGATCAAGTGGATCTCGTGGATGTTGAACATTCATTGAGAAGATAGTGTAGTCGTCATTCCACGAAGAGATTGTGCCTGAGACACAGAAAGGAACCTTAGTCCAAGCAGTGAGGTTGAACTGATTTCGAATCTGGACAAAAGTTGGTCCGTATGTTTCTGAGATTGTGGCGACAGAGTCGAGTGACATCGTTTCAGTGGGATGGTCATTTGGACAATGCAAAAGATGAATAACAAGTGGAAGTGATGAGCATTGAGCCTGATCAGTGCTAGATGATTCAGAAAATGGTTGAAGGTCACTGATAAATCCCACGACGTTGTGCACTTTGTCTGGATTGTCGCATTCATACTTAACGGCTGCAGATTCAGTATAAAAATCGAGGCAAAACGAAAGGACTCCCATTTTTGGAGATGGTACAGGATTGAAAAGTATTGATTTTCCTTTTCGCTCAATTCTGCGTCCACGCCAAGAGACAAGAGGGCGATTGCTGAATTGTTCTGCAAATTGATTTTGAAGGTGTTTTTCTGTACTATGGAGCACGTTCTTTACATAATTGATAAATGTCAATCCTCTTTCATTGTCCATTGACCTCTTTATGTATGATTAAATTGTTATGGGCATCAATGAATCATGATTTCTCTTCAAAGAGTATACTGAGAAGATTCAGAAATGGTGAATACGAATTAAGATCGATGAAGCTCAAAAGAAGAGTTATAATCAAAATGGAAGAAAACAAAGATTACTCACCCTATTCAGATTGAGGCTGAGCTTGCACAGCTGCATTAAAGTGCTGAAGCATTTGTAGAAGCTGTTTTGTCACATCTGGATGTTCGGGAAGTGGATTCTGAGACGGTGATGAGAAGTCCTGTTCATTGGGATTGGATTTGATAGTATCTGATTGATCTGGTGAAATAACATGCCCTTTAATCTGAGAATTCGTCTCTTGAACAACGCAGTTTTCGACGTGAACCGTCGTTTGATCAACTGATGAATCTGGAGAAGCATCAGTTCTTGTTGGAAGTTGAAAAGGACGAGAAATGAGGGGGTTTGAATTCTGGAATTGTTCTGGTTCCGTATATATGTCCACTGAGATTGGATTGCAGTCAACTTTTTCTGGACTTCTGTTTCGATTCCGGGTGAAGCCTGAGAAGAAGTTTGTGATGCCTCCAACAACATCATTTGCGAAGCTATCAAGTTGTTCTTTGGCGATAATACCACGCTCTGGATCTTTCGGGAAAAAATACGTATATGGGGTCAGTTTCTCGGCCCCATTGAGAGATGCACGGACGCCTTCAGTGGTCACTGAGAAGTCGATAACCTCATCGTCTGCACGGGTCAGTAAATAATACCTGAGATCATCATCACACGTAAGACGGTGTGCTTCCCCACTTAACCGAGTTCCTTCGATAACAAGTCGATCATGAGATCTGAGATCGAGAAGATGAAAGATGTAGCATTCAAGTTCTTCGAAGGTTGTTTTGGTTGGGAGGACGATTGATTTTCGAATACCATTCGGTAAAAACTCAATTGAGAACTTTCGTGTTTGCATAGTGAAGATAGATTTTTGTGTCCCATTATTTTTTTGAAATTGCCTGAACTCTATTAATCCGAGAATCTCATGATACTAACAATTATTGCGACTCTTCGTTAACTGAGACCAATTTGACATCACTGATGTATTTTGAGTGGTTTTGAACAGGTAGTTTCAAGAGAACTGAGAAGAACATGAGTTTAGATGTCTTTCTAATAAAAAGTCCTGGAGCCCTCTTCGCTCAACAATCACATCCATCCAACAAATTTCATGAGAAATCTGTCAGTTGACGACGAAAGAAGTCGAGAAAGCTTGAGGAACTTGTTCAAAGCTCGAGCATAATCAAGAACATCAAATCAAAAGCTGACAAACAGCATTCACAAAGAAACTACACACGGAGAGAGCCAACAGAGCATCCTCGAACAACCATCTCTCGTCGGTCTGCGTGCAATGGCTGTCCACGAGACACCAGCACTCCTCCATCAAACCCTCCCTTCGCCGAGAACGGCATGTTGCGGCACGTGCAATCAGACACAACTACTTTCCGAAGATCCGCTGTGTCTCTCCCATTTGATCCGATGATCACGAACCCACTTCCACCAACACAGGCTGTGGTTTTGGGTGAGGAGTCAGTGTTCGTCAGCACGCAGGAGAGGAACGACGAGAGCGACAGATCGATTGATGTGGGCGGAAGAAGGCGCGTTGAACTGCGTTGGGGTCTCATCTCAATCACAACACATCCTCCTCCCGCGATTGTCTGTGTTCCTTCTGCCTCGCTCAATGAAACAGTTGTCTCACATCTTTCGAATCGGCAGTTCTTCACTTGCGCACAACAACCGACCACCATCACCCGAATCAAGCTTCCAAACGCTTGTCCGAGACATCCGGCGAACGATACGTCGACGACGCTGATTCCTTCTGTCGAGTCTCCAACCACAACACCTCCGCCTTCAAACGAGCATTTCGAGATCTTCGAATTCGACAGTTCCACTTTCCCACTCCCTTTGCACAGAATCACACATCCCTTTCCACCAAAATTCACGTTCTCCGCAGAAAGGCTTGACGAAGACAGGAGAGATGTGCTCAGCACTTCCACGAAGGACGCTGTCACTCGTTCGGATGACTCCAGTGAACAGTCTGTCAGAGACAGTTCGGTGTGGCTGGAAAGAGAGAAGACAGACGAGATGGATGTTGAGGTTGGGTGGAGTGTGAAGGTAATTGAGAAGATAAAGAGAAGATAATGATGCACAGAGATCATTTGGGTCATTTCTGTCACAATTCCAGGAACTTTAGCTTCGTCCACTTTACACACGATGCGAGCTCGTGCAGAGTCATGCGAGACAATCGCAATCTGACGAGAAGGCTGAGAACTCTCTCCGAGCACGATTGACTTGCCTATCCTCGTCTCCTCCATCACAGTCACCGTGTTCAATTGCTGACCGAGTTCGTCCAGAAGCTGTAAGCTCGTTGCGAGTGTCAAAAATGGAGATGATTCCGATCCGGTGCCGGTTATGTCGTCCCCATTCTTTCCAACATACACTTCCTGCTGCAGCAAGAACGGTAGAAGCGATTCAGGAGCGTTGTTCCCATCTTGTCCAAACAGATCGTCGGAGTTCGCGTCTGCGAACGATCCCATCCAAAGCGGCGGCAATACCAGCTGAATGAAACTCACTCCAACCAGAAACACATCGTTCCCGAAATGTCCAGCGGGAACTTTGTTCGAATCTGAAGATTGTCGTCCAAAGACGAGATTGAGGAACGAGTACTGCTGCGGCGATGAGATCGATCGAAGGTCAACATGAAGTGCTCCTCCATTCCCGCCAGCGACGCATTTCTTGAAATCTGTCTGCGTGATGCGGAGAGTGGCTGTTCCTGACAAGACAATGTTCAGCGCTCCGCCGTCACCGCTCGATTCGCACGAGGTCATCTGAGACGCTGTGATTTCGATCTTCTTTCCATTCCCAAACGATCCGGAGATGACTGATCCTGATCCACTTGTTGCTGTGATGGTTGTGAACCGAGAACTCGTGATCTGGATTGTGTCTGAAGAAGCGACCGAAGAATCCACGATCACTCCATTTCCCGATGAACGAGTCTGTCTCGAAAAATTCGTTGATTTGAGTGTGATCATCCCAGTTCCACAGCACAGAAGCGGAGATGATGGGAATGTTAAATCGTCGATTCTGCATTCCTCCAGCAGGGTGGTCCCAGACTCAGTGACAACGAGGAAAGATGAATATTGCTGGGGATACGTTCCGGTGAAACGGAGATGGGTCAGAACGAGATCATGTTCCTCGACACAAATTTGAGCATATTCTCTCAAAGAAACCGATGATATGGACGAATAACCCTCAATTCTGACATTGCTTTCGTCAAAGTCGACCTCATCGTAGAGATCGATCGTGTCGAGAATGTGGATGGTGATGTGTTTCTCGTCGATTGGCAGGAGAGCTGCCATTTCGATCGAGGCACAGGGCCAGTAGTCCAACCCGCATCCGTGCACATCTCGCCCGTCGTGAGAGACGATGATGGTGTCTGGGAAAAGCGGGCGGAGATACACAAACAGACTCACATTGTGAAAGCGATGACCAGTCGGTAAGGAGAGGTCTGTTCCCCACAATTTGTTGAGGCCTGAGTAGTCATGAGACGATAGAGCGACATCCCAAGTGCTGTCGGAGAGAAGTGTCATAAAATCATATCCTTCCAGAAAGAGCCCGTCTCCCATCCCAGCTTCACTCCGGCACGAAGAAAAGGAGGCGTCAACGGTCAGAGAAGATGGTTTGAACGACTCGCTGAGTGAAACAAACATCGCTCCTCCATTTGAAGAGGACGAACACGAACGGAAGTCTGTATTGTCGACAGAGAGAGATCCCGAAGTGTAGAGAGTCGCTGAGATGCAGCTTCCTTCCATCGCGCTCTTGATCGAACTGAAGACACAATAATAAACATCAAGTGAGCCATCTGTCACGATGAAGAGCGATTGTGTCCGGAGTGTCGCTGATGGTGACGACGTGAGTTCGAAGCCATAGAGATACAATGTCACCACTTGAACAGAAACATATCCAGCTTCAAAGAACACAATAGGCACACGCCGAGAATCGCCAGAGCACCAGTCCATCGTCTTCACGATGGGTGTGGCTTGTCCGATTTCTGCTTTCGTTTGGATTCTGATCGTCCCATTCTCCGGAACTGCCTCTCCAGCGCGAGTCAGTGTGGCGCACGGAAGAATCTGGAGGCCACAAAGCGGTTCGTCCAATCCTTTCACAGAATCGACATACATCTCCTTCCCGTCGTACGGATGGGCATACGTCAGAATGGACGTTCGAAAGACAGGTTCTGTGTTGGCGATATGGAAGGCGGCAGAGAGACGTTGTTCTCGTGCGAATGAGTACCCGCTCGTTGGTCGTGGTGTGAAGAGAGCGGTTCTCAACACCGTCAGCAGTGGTGAGAGTTCTTGAATGGGTAACCACATATGCAGATCAACTCCAAGATCCCCACAAGCATTCTCCATCCCATCACTCTTCGACCCAAACGTCATCTCCGACACAGAAAGTGTCGCAGCTTCTGTTTCCAGTGGGGCATAACATATTCCTCCACCAACTGTCTCCGCCGAACACTGTTTGATCACAAGCTGAGCGAGTGTTAGACTGATGGAGTCCACAACGTCCACGGCAGCTCCTCTGTTCGCTCGGCATTTCGTGAACGTGCAGTTTCGAACTTCCACATTTGGTGTCTGAGCGATGACAACGCCTCCTGCGATGTTGCTCGCATTGGAATCAGAGAAAGAACAATTCTGAATCAGTGTGGATGTGGTGATGTTCCATGTATCGACTGATCCTCCGTTCATGCCAGCGAAATTCGACGAGAACGAAGAATCGGTGATGGTGATTGATGCTGAATTGTGCACTCTCAATCCACCGCCATACGTCGAACACGAGCAGCCCTGCACCACACAACCAGAGACATTGACAGAAACAGCATTAAACACGATGATCCCACCAGAGTCCTCTGAAGTTGAGTGGCAATCGATGAAAGTCAATCTGGTGAGTGTGACTGCAGCTGGTGACTCAGCGAGGCATGCGATGAGGGCAGCGCCTCCTTCCCGTTCCGACACACACCCCTCAAACCGACAATCCTCGAGAGTGAAATTCTTTGTGAGTGCCATCAGCCTTGCACCTCCGTTGTGCCCTCCTGTCATTTTGGTGAAGTTGGTGGTTTTGATGGTGATGTTGTCGCCATGTGTCAGAGCAATGCCAGATCCTCCCTGAACAATTCCAGAGCAGTTTTCGAAGCGGGTTGACTTGATGGACGTTGTTGTGACATTCCATAGTCTGATGTTGCCAACATAGTCGCTGACACAATCCTCCACAACACATCCTTCCACGTCAACTGAGAAGCATTCAACCGCAAAAAAGCAGCTCCTGAACTTCCGCCTCTGCATTTCTGAAAGATGGCGTCCTTCACTGTGATTTGAACTACCTGATCGCGGGTGTATTCGGGGACGTGAAAACCGCCGCCGAAGTTGCCAGCCGAGCACGAGTCAAAAGTGCAGTTGTCGACGGAGATTGTGAAGTCTTGTGGGATGTTCGAACTTTTGCTGATGGCAACCTGTATCCCACCTCCATCATGGCCGCTTGTGCAGGTGTGAAAGATGGAGTGAGCAACCGACACCGACGAGATCCCAGTTGATGAATCGAGTCCTCCTCCATCCACATCAGCATGGCAGTTCTCAAAACGAGTGCTCGTGACAGAGAACGAAGTATCTTCCACAACTCGAAGCCCTCCACCATACTCACCTGTCGAGCAGTCAGAAAAGCGATTGTTCGAAACCTGAAGAATCTCTGTCACCCTGCGAATGTAGATCCCTCCAGAATGTTTTTCTGTGGAACACGACGTGATGTTGCATCTGTCGATGGTGAGTGAATAACTGTAGAGGACTCGAAGGGCACCTGCATACGACTCAGACCCTGTCACAGCACTGCGTTCGAAGAGAGTGTCTTGGATGAGGAAGGAGGACGAGGGGGAAGATGTGCCGATGATGGAAACACAACCACATGCAAGAAGGGGGCCGGATGAAGTGAAATCGATGAATTTGCATGCAGATATGATGAAAGGACAGTCGATTGGTTCTGCGTGGATCCCAATCGAATGGTATTCCTGTGTGGATGTGCTGGCAAAGTCGCGGAAAGTGCATCTCACAAAAGCAACAGATGCCGTGGAAACTGATGGAAAGGGACGAAGTGTGGAGAATGTTCGGTCAACAAAATGATTCTTCGATTCATCGTCGACTGTCGGGATTTCTGGAGGCTTGAAGTGCAGGATACATAGCTTGTGTTTTGAATCAGCAGATTTCCTTTTGAATTCATGTCGCTCGTGGCTGACCCCGACAAGTGGTTCGACACACACTTCAAAGATGACGATAGGAGAGTCTGCGTGAGGCAATCGGGTGGTTGGGTTCTGATTGCACGGGAAGTGATGTTGAACAGTGAGACAGACAGGATTTGGCTGGTGATTGGATTTTGGGAGGTTGATGCAGCGTTTGCATCTGAAGAAAATGCGAGACCATTTCTGCTGGAGAGAAATGATGACTTATAAGTATGTCCGGAAATAATTATTGAAGTGGAAACGAATGGGGATAAGAGAGTGACAAATGAAGGCACAACTGAATTTCGATTTGACAAGGATGTTTCCAAGATAACAACAGAAGTAGTGGAATAAGGTAAATTATTTGATGGGGAGAGGATACAAAAGGGAGAGAGTGTATATGCTGGGACAATGTTGCATTTTTGCACGTGTAAAGTCGAAGAATCAAGAGAAGCAGCACAGAACGTTGTCGAATCGTCATCAAGTTCAAGATGGATGTTCCGGAAGACAATTGATGAATTGCAAATCTGAAAAACAACATTCCCAACTTGGGGGATCGATGATTTGCCGTTGTGTCTTTCACATTCCTGATTTAGGACTGGGCGGAGTGTGGTGTGATTGTGACCATGAAGAACGACTTCAATATTGTCTATCAGAACGTCGTGATCCGTGTATACACCAGCAGGCAAGATAAATGAAAGAAGTGATATTATGATGAGGGAACACATTCAAAAGAATGTCAGCAATGGAGGTATGGTTGATGGGATGAAAAAAGGAAGATCATTCCCACAAGAGCTGAAATGAGGATATGAAACAGTGAAATCGTTTTTGAGACTGCTAATCATGTCGTCTCTCTCACTGACCTTCGCTTGTATTGCTCAGTAGATCATCCCATGGAATGGTGTCGCGAAATGAAGAGATTGAAAGCATAAAACTCCTTGAAAACAAGAATTATGTGTCACATTCCTTGACGAGCCAATCGTGCAAGTCTGGCTCTCTCCACATCACTCATCTCTCTCTCCGGAAGCTGGGTGGTATTCGGCACAAGAGAAGGGTCCACTGAGGCCTCAGCTGGCTGGACTTGGATCGTTGTTGGAGATGAAGTCGCCCCTGTCTGTGTCGATGGTGGAGCAGGCTGGCTGTCAGCAGTGTATCCAGCTTCCACTACTGAATTCTGTCCAGTCGCTGTTCCATTGTTTCGTTCTCTCCGATTTCTTTCGGCGTGTCGGTCCCTCGTCTGCTCGCCCTGACTCCGATAGACAGCATCGATCATCGCCAACTGCAGAGCGATCATTGCTGCCTCGTCGTCCTCCTCGCTTCCTCCCCACAACCCGTCTCCACCGACGCTGAGCGGCTCCCTCCGAGCAGATTGGAGGAGTGGCGTTGTCTGTGAAATGTCCTGCGGCGACTCGGATTCTTGTTCCGCTGCAGCCGCCCTTTGCGCTGCCCGTCTCGCTTCTCTCCTCGCCTCCAAGCGTTGTCTGCGCTGTTCAGGTGTTTCGTCGACATCCACTGGCTGATCAGCAGGTTCTTCCGGTTCGGCTTCTGCTTCTGCCTCTGCAATCAGATCCTCGACACGCGCCATCTGGGCAGTGAAATCTGTTGGTTGCCTCGGGCAGCAACAAAATATTTTTCGGATTCCTCGATAAGTAAGGTAAGGGAGCCAGATCAGAAAGGGGACAACAATAAGAGTTGGAAAGATGCACAGAATAATGGCAAGAAACCAATCCAGGAAATTAAGAGTGGCAGCAAGGCGTAACATTGGCCCGCCCGGCTGGGTGAGGCTTGCGGAGGTGAGGGTGGTGAGGGATGGTTGTATGTTTGTATGAAGGGATATGTCGGAGATGGGATAGCTTATGGAATGATCTTGAGGCAACGGGGGATTTTTTGAACCGAAAATGGAAGAAAAGAAGGGAAGGGAGGGAAGACGAGAGGGAGGGGATGGGATCGAATCGAATAACTCGTTTTCGGTGAGTACAGCTTGTGTATTGAGGGTCTTGGAGAAGTAGCAGACAGATGTTTCCGCGTTGGAGTACGAATAGTCAGTTTGATTACGGGCTTGAGCTCGAGAACGGAGTTTCCCTCGACGAATCGAAATGCCGGTCTCTTCCGGGAAACTGGGGGAATTTGAGTTTTGTGCCGGCCAATGGGTACCCTTCCGACTTTCTGGAGTACATTCTCCGGATCTAACAGAATAGCGGGGAGGACATGGAGAATCAGAAAGAGAAAAAGGGGATGTGTTTTGAAAGGTCATTTGAATAATGAGTGAATCAAAAAATGAAGAAAAGGAAAAATTCCACTCTCCAAAAGTGGAAATCATCCGATCAGATGATGATAATTCAGGATTGAACAGGCATACGTGAGTTCGAGGATGGAGGTTTGTTGAAACTGTGGTTCCTCACCTGCTGGCTGTGGAATGAGCATCAAAACCTCAAATCGATGAATGCAAAGCCCATTATATGACTCTAAAGAATTTAGGTGAACATGGAGCGAGTTATGTGACGACGATGATGGCGAGAGATACAATTGAAAAAAAGATGACAAAAACCTGAAACAGATGATGGGGATCGAATCTGGGAGTAAGAGAGGAGTGTACAGTTCGAAGGAACGTAAGATTTTCTATCGGAGAATCTTGATCAAAATGCGGAGGATGCAAACTTGACTTGACTTCCATAATTTCCCGAATAGAAGATATCAACAATGTAACTTAAGAATATTGCCGTAACTGCAGAGGTAAGAGTTATGAAAACAATAAATCAACACACAAAGGCCGAAGAAAGAAAAACTGAGACAAGCGTTTGTAGTTTTGACTCTTTGGGTTGGTGGTGTACAAGAACATATCATGCGCATGACTTCATGATACATCCGGCAGCATTCCATGGAATAGTTGAGATGAACGAAGAAGTGACGATCTACCCATCAAGATTCTGTTCTGTCAATGTTCCGTTCAACGCCCTATATCGACCGGGTAGATACATCCATTCAAGATATTATTGGATTATCCTCTCATTCCGGTCTGCTTGTTCTCCAAAACACTGGGCCAACTTCGTTCGTCATCGGCGATCCTGAAGGAAAGAAATTCAAAGTTCTTCTTGGTGACATCAATTCTTGCACGTGTCAGAAGCGAATTCCAATGTATTGCATTCATCTTGCGTTTGTGATCACTCGAGTTTTCCGTGTACCGGAAGAAAATCCTCTCGCATGGCAAAAAGGGTTCATTGACACCGAAATAAAGCAACTTGTGAGTCACGCCTTTGACCGTCGCCAACGTCAACAAATCTCTAAACGTTCAGCTTCAGCTGATCGAACAGGACGCGAAGTTGTGGAGCAGAGGGAGATTGACGAGGACTCGATCTGTGCCATCTGTCAGGAAAAGATGACGGCGAAACAACCACTATCATTTTGTAAGTTTGGATGTGGAAATAGCGTCCACACTCGATGCTTGAAGATTTGGGTCCAGCACAACAAATCAGTTGGCAACAAAATCTTATGTCCGTTCTGCCGTGTGGAATGGGGACCTATTGAAACATCAGTTCAACCACGAGCCACCTGCCTATTTGTTCACCTCCGTGCTCGCTGTAGCTGTTGTGGAGCATCACCAATCATCGGGCCCAGATTGCGCTGCATGATCTGTCCCGACTTTAATTTGTGCGTAAACTGCTATAAAAATGGAGTTCACCCAAATCATTCGTTTCAATCATATGACACAAACACCTCCCATCCACGAATCTTGGAAGCAACCCCACAACGTTCAGAAATCTCACATGACATTCTCGCCCTCCAACAACGGGAAATCACGAACCTTGATCATTCTCTTCTTCTCGCCCTCGACTCCCAAAACCATCATAAACGCAAATTCGCCCTTGTTGGGAAACTCCTCTCGATTGGTCTCCCGATGCAGGACGGCGATGAAACAACCTGCTCCCATTGCGAACAAACCATTTCCGAAACCCAAAAAATGCGGAGAGGCACCTGTGGGCACTGTTTTCACGTTGAGTGTCTCCAGCCGTTCCTTTCAGCTTCGGATGAATGTCCAGCATGCACAGACTGTCTACTCGATTATGGCGAGCTGGTGGAGATGGAAGACGTGGTGAAAGAGAAAATCGACAAATCAAACGAAATGAAGCGGAATCGGCAGAGACCGAAGGTGAACACGAGTGGTGTGCGAGGGAGGGAGGAGAGTCTGTCCCAGCCGAGGGCGATGGGAGGGAGGAAGGGCGGACGATTGATCAAAGGGACAGAAGCTGAGCGCAAGCGAGTCGATTTTGAACTTCCCAGTCTCAATGTGATTGGACTGGAACGAAGAGATGCCCCAGACTCGCCAGCCGTTGTCAAAACACCAAATTCGACCATCGCCACCCCGAGGTGGAAGAGGCGAGGCGTCAGTGTGGATGTGTTGGATGTACACCCAAAAGAGATCGAACCGCTGTTTGAGTTTTCGGGGATGGGAAGAAACGAGAGGCCGATGGGAGGGCAGAAGAGGACAGGGCGACTTGTGAAGGGGATGGTGACACCGTTTGTTGGACGGAACGCTGGGAACGATGGTTTGGGAAGAGAGCATCGATCGGAAGCGTCCGACCAACGAAGGGAACGGGAGACGAATCTTGCTCAGAAACGGGTCGAAAGAGAGGAACGAAAACAGAAGGATCGAGAACAACAGAAGCAGCTCGAAACAAATTGGTCAAAGTTGACATTGGAAGGAGTTGGAATCACAGAACCTCCAAACACATCTCCGCAGCGACTACCCACAATCAGAACCCCTTCTCGACAGAAAGCACCTACGAACAGTGTTCCTCCTCTTCGTGTTGGGTCGAAGGCGTCGTTGGCCGTGGATGGACGAAAAGGGGGGAATTTACGGTCTCGATCGAATACGCCCAACAGATCGGATTCGCCAGGATGAGAAACACTGCCAATAAGGAAGGAAAGAGGGTTGACAGAAATGAATTCTTGACATGACGATGTGGATAGAGCTCTCTCTTTACGAGGCAACGAATATGTTTATTCTCGACTTTCTAGGATTCGTTGAAGCAATCTCATTGTGGAGGACTCGTACGTTGGATGAATTTTTCATCAGTGTTGAATAGATCGAATAATGCATTTTTTTCGGGGCAAGGGTGGACTTTCTGGGCCAAAAAACTCTAAGTAGTGGCAAAAAAGTAGTGCTCGGCGGGAGTCGAACCCCGAGCACAACAGTCGACAGAGGGGTTGGCTACCGCTAGGCCAAACGCGCCGCACGTTCACTTCCAAAAAATTGGTGTCTTGAAGGGAGAACTGCAGTAGATTGTCACTTCACGATACATCATGAACAATCGCTATGTTTTGAAAAATTGTAAGAAAATACGAGACATAAAGTTGAAATGAATCAAGAAAGCGTAAAGATGAAGTGATATAGTTCGCCGATCGACCTCATCAAACACGATCGAATGATCGTGACATTCTCTGAGACGATCTCGACAGTATTCTCAACATTTTGAAAAGAAAACGTGTTCACATCCATATTGGACAATTTATTATGAGAGAATAGCCTCGATGAACTACAATGTCACAACACACCTCGATCACCTTTGGCCCAGAAAGTCCACTCGTGCCTTTTTCGGCTTGTCCATGTCGCTACAGAAGGTGATTCATTTTTCTCTCTCATTCTGTGAATGTCAACCTTCAAAGTGGTCAGATCGATCATCCAGTCGGAAACAATGGCTCACTGGAATATTTTTCGATATGCAGCTGATTTCTCTCACGCAATTTCACTGATTCTCCTCCTTTATAAACTCCAGAAGCATCGATCTGTCGAAGGTTGACATTTTACTTCAACAACTCACTCAATCTCTATATCCTTTGAAATATGCTTTTATTCGCTAGGAATCTCACTAAAGACTCAACTTCTTTACCTGATTGTCTTTTGTTTCCGTTATGTTGGTGTGTTTCAATAAATGAACTGCTTTTATCAACATCATCAATTTCTCTCTTATTTTTAGAATGTAGCACTTTATTTTCATTTTTTTCTGTCTTCATTGATCTATTTTGTGATTTTTCGTTTTGGTCCATCCCTGTAGATATCTTTTGGAACTACAAATTGATGTACAACAACATCTTCAAAATCTTCTATGTCTCGATCACGGCATACCTCTGCTATCTCATTGGAATCAAGTTTAAGTGTTTGTAATGAATTCACCATTTCTCCAATCTCTTTAGCAACATATCAGAAAGACCAAGATCGATTCAAACTCTGGTGGGCAATTGTTCCATCCGTAATCCTCGGAATCCTCTTCAATTCCAACCACAAAAAGCCATTTGAATACATCTACGCATTCACACTCTACTTAGAGTCCGTTGCAATTCTTCCTCAGCTCATCATGTTGATCGAACAAGAAGAAATCGAGAACCTCACAGGCGAATACATCTTCTTCCTCGGACTCTACCGTGCTCTCTACATCCTCAACTGGATCTACAGATTCTTCACGGAAAAGCATTATCGTGCGTGGGTGACTTGGATTTGTGGAATTGTCCAAACTGCCCTCTACTCTGATTATATCTACCAATTCTTCAAGGCGAAAACAAAGGGAAGGAAACTCTCGCTTCAAGTTGATATGGGAGAGGATGGATCATCATCATAAACGTATCCCATTGTGCAACGCACCACATGCCCCGCACATCTTGATTTGAATCAATCGCCTTCCTTAAGCCAATTAATTGTCGATAAAAACTCCGTCTCAACCATTTCACGTAGTATTTTGTTCAATGAATATGAACTCCCTCTTAGAAATCACTCTCAAACTCGAGGTCGAATCCAAATCTCGAATCTCTCGTTGTAGATTCTGGATCTTGTTTTTCACATCTTGATGGTCTACAACGAATGATTGGCACTTTGGTTGGTTTGTCCATGAACAGTGAAGCTGAGAAACACGTGTGAAATGGCGCGACGAATTTGTCGATGCAGAAACAATCCAACAACAAGATAATTTGCTGTTAGAAATACAAATTTAATGTAATCTGTACTGTCTCAGGAGAAGAACGGTGAAGACAGGATTGTCTTCGTCTGCGCGAAACAGTGTGATGGATTCTTCAAAGCTGCTTCTTTGCAGCAAGAAGTGCTTTCTGTGCTGATGTCATTGACTTCTGAGCCACAGTATTCCGTTTTATTTCATGGTTCTCTGCTTCAGAGACAATCTCCCATTCTTTCACTTCTTCTGTGAGAAAGAAAAGTTCTTTCTTCAATTCTTGGTATTTCTTATCTTCCTCGGCCTTCTCCAGCTCTAGCGTGTGTAACTCAACCCGTCGATCATATAATGTTTGTTCGGCATCTTCTGCTGTGTCTTTCAGCCGATTCAATTTCAGACCAAGACTCTCGCATTTCTCCCTCTCTTTCTGTGTCTCGGAATCAAGTGCATCTAAATGTTGTTGCTGTGTCTTCAATGAACGCTCTGCCTGCATTTTCTGAGATGATACTTGTTCGATCTTCTTTCCCAACTCAACAATGTCATCATTAATTTGATTGTCCGCTGAGCTCAAGAGTTCGGTGTTTCCTCGAATTTGTTGGAAATCAAACTCAAGTTCCTTGATTTCCTTCTGGAGCTTCCCTCGTTTTGCTTGAAGTTCCTTGATGGTATCATTCATCTCAGAAATAAGTTCGAGCACTCCTGATTGACGTAGATTATCAGTATTCCATCAAAAATGAAAAAGCTCACACACCTGATTGACTTTTTCGCATTCGAGAAGGTGAGGATGTGCTCATTCACTCACAGTTCAAACTGAACAAGATTAAAGGGCAGATCAGTTTTGGAACACTATAGATGTCGAAAGCGACATCAACACATCAATGAACCCCTCGTTTATCGAAAAAACAAACAAATTTTAGAGAAAACTCCGGAAATCTATTTTAAAAATCAAGAGAATTCAAAATTATGACTTCATGGACAAACAGAAAGCATCGTGAGAGGGACGCTTCCAAAAACAAGAGGTGTGCTCGAATGGAGCAATAAAGAGGTAGTATGGGCTTGTTTCTTTGTGTACGGATCCATTAGAGGAACAGAATGTGTGTTCTGTGCAGAAAGAAATGGTGGAGGTGATCGAACATCCACAACTTCAATTCTGAGGAAGGGAAGGCCCAGAAGAGGATGGTGAGAGCTCTGATTGGGGCGCATGAAACGGTGGAGTGAGTCGAGCTGCAGAAGCGAGTGTGTGTGGACTGTGCTATTCGGGAGGAGGCTTCGAGTTGTCGCTTGTATCTCCGTTCGCGGAGGGCCTGTTGCGGCTTCCGACTGAACCGAGAATTGCAGAGAATCGTAATCAAATCCCCATCTCCAGTTTGCCGAGAGGACAGTCCCTCCGAGGAAGAGAGGAGACTGGTCGCGTGCTGTGTCAAGTCCCTGTCTGGCGATGGATGCCTCTGATTTCAGAGTGGTTGTGACGAGAACGACGGCAACATTGGAGAGTGTTGTGCTCGGGTCTTTCTGGTCTGCTGGATTAATCAGGGATGTTCGGATTGGTTGGCTGTTTGCGATGGCATATTGAAAAGTGGTTCCAGTTGTGAGAAGACGAACGACAGCGTCGAGACGGACAGAAGTGAGGAGGGAAGGGACATTGAACGAAAGCGGAGTGAAAAACGTGAAGTGAGAAAAGTGAGGATACACAACACGATTACCAACGTATGGAACGTTCAACAGAGACGACCTGTCCTTCTCCCACAAAATCATCCGAGCATTGGGCGAGATGAACGAAAAGATCTTGAAGAGCTCCGAAGCTCGGTTGATGTACTTCTCGAAACACTCCAACATGGAATAATCACGCGTGAGAGGGCCAGGGACCAGCTCAACCCATCCCTGCGGAACCACCTTGCGTCGGAAGCATTGGAGCTCCTTAGCGAAAGTGGGGGGAAGGAGGAAGTCGGTCTGATTCAGAACAGACCGTTTGGTTGTCATTTCGATGAAAAAGCCGTTTCGGAGTTGGTCCACGCGTCGGTCGGTGTTGTACAGGAAGACGGAGAATGTGCTCAGAGACGGCTTCTCTTTGAAGAAGACACCGAGGGCGAGCGATGGCGCGATTGTGTCGACGACAGAATGTGTGACTGTGGAGATCTGATCCATCGGAAGATCCCCCGAGTGGAGATGGGCTGGCCATCGCCCGAAGAAGTCGTACAACCGACCGAGCATGATGTTGAAATTGTGGCCTTCGCGGAGGAGATGCAGGACGACCTGCGGAAGTTTATAGTTCTGTCCGAAGATCTGGTGGCACTCAGCCGTGAGCTTTTCGATGGAACAGTATCTGAAGCCGAGTGTCTCTTTCATGTGGGCGATTGCTGTGCCGTATCGAGACGAGGAGGAGGCGATGGATGCCTTCTGAATGCGAGAGATTGCGATGTCCTCTTGGTGAGTGATCGTGGCGTCTGTGGCAAGACTCGAAAAGTTGGTGAGGAAGGCCTGTCGGGATGTGCGATTTGTCCAAGTGTCGAGGTCAGGATCGAACAACCGAACTTTATCATCTGACATCAGAGGCGAGAGGATGTTGTTGCTTTTGACAATCTCTGCCAAACACTGCTCCACAATCGAGGCCCCTAATTTTGACTCAATTGACTGTTGTCTTTTGATAAAACTCTCTTCGGGCGAGATCGGATTGACAGTGACAACACGGAAGAAAGCGTCGAGGTCTGGAAGGGCGTTGATGTCTTCTGGGTTGGGCACATTTGGATAGAGAAACACGCCGTTGTTCTTTCCAAAGCGATCGCTGTTCAGAATTCTGGAGGAGAGCTCGAGAGTGACCGCTTTGAGGGAGCGGTCGGTGATTGTGGAGAAGACGACGTGAACGACGATGTAGCGGAAGGAGACCCAGTCCATCCCTTCGATGCCGTTCTGCAGAGCGTGCTTCTTCTTTCCGTGGAACTTCACAACTGTCCGCATTCGCTGCATGACCGTGGAGAGGAGGGAGATGACGTCGAGAAGGTTCAATTTGAAGTGTTTGCTGTCTGGATCCCCAACCCGAATTCTGACATATTCCAGCAGAAGGGCGTTGATGCAGGCGATGGAGAAGACGATGTGGCAGACAGATTTGAACATGATTCCGTCGTACGTGGCATGCGGATCAACGAGCGTGGCGAATTTCAAGAGAGTGTCCGATGGGTAGTTCTCCATGATGAGGATGAGCGACTGGAGGAGAAGGCCTCGGAACGAGTGTGCGATTTGGAGGTTGACTTTGTTGGTGATGGAGCAGATCTCTGAAGACGAGTGCGCGAAGTGGATTTTCAGAATTGGTTCTTCGATCGGGGTCGTGATGAACCAGATGACAGTCTGTTCTTTAAATATCTCGTCGTCGGAAAGACCTGGAGGGAGATTGGTGCTCGATTGTTCTCTCATCCAATCTGTGAGCAGCTTGATGAACGATGATGTGACGAGCGACAATCCACTGATCACAACCCACGCCTTCATCGAGACAGCTCGGTTGAGCTGTTGGAGAGTGATCTCCCACAGGCTGTCAAGCACAAAGTCTGACTTCAGATGATTCCGCCTGGCGTCCTGGAAGATGATCGACCTGACGTTGTCTGTGAGGTGCACAAAGAGGCAGTCCTTCGAGTTCATTCTTGCTGTCCTGCTGATCAGCCCAATGACATCTTCAGCTCGGAACGACACGGAAAACTCGCTCGACGTGATTGTTAGTTGTTGGAGAGCGATTCGTAATGAACGTTTCCCTCCGTTGTTGCGGATTGATGACTTGACGTATTCCACCAGCGAGGAGTGACCACAGAAAAATGATGATGAGGGGACAAGATGGTTCTTGGTCCTCGTGGTTGTTGTTGCGGATGTCACGATCGACGGGAGGTGTCCATCACTCGTGTTGAACTGGAGGGGAACCGTCTTGCTGAGAGTTGCCACTTGCCTCACAATGGTTGTCAAATCGTGTTGTCCAACGAAAAGCAAGAAGAGTGTTCGCTGAGCAAGATTGAGTGTGTTCATCTCTCTGTTCGGTGTGGGATTTTGAATGAGGCCTGGGTGCTGCAACCATTGCATCCACATGATTTGTTGCGGAGAGAGTTTCTTGCCGTCATCGATTGGTTTCCTCAGAGTTGACCGTTTCCTCGAGTGGCGTGAAATGAACTCGCGACTTTCGTCGTCAAGCACGTCAATCAGGTATCCATCAGACTCGGTCGACGAGTCTTGGTGCTTCCGACTATTCTCCTCAAACGAATGCATGTTGAACATCATGGAATCGAAGAAGAGTTTCTCTCGGTCTGAGATGGACGTGACGGGGGGAAGATGGTCAATTGATGCAAAGAGCTGTGTTGTTTTGTCGTCCAAATCTTCCACGAAGGGTCGATACGAAGGAAGAACAGCAGCGAGTGTGAAGACGTTCTTCCACGTAATGTCTGTCAGGAACACCGGAACAGGATTGTCTGGCATCAAGCCGTGAGCGTAGAGACACATCGTCTCGTACGGCAAAATGAGCTCATCCATCTCGATGGTGTCGAATCCGTGGTGGTATTCGTACGCTGGAGTGGTGAGAGTCACAAATGGACCTTGGATCATGTTCGCTGGTGGAAGATGATACACAAACGCGCGATTGTGGATGAGGATTTGGAGCTCGATGTGTGAGAGCGGGGCGTTTGGTAGACCGGAGTTCACGACGATGAAAAAGAGGAGAGGGATGAAATCGTCCATTTTGTTAATTTGTGAACTGGCGATGGAGAGAAGGGAATGAAGTGTGGATTCCAGAATTCGAGTCTGAGTCCGTTCGGAGTAGTTCAGAGGCGACGACTCCAAAGGACTGCGCTGGAGCAGACGGAAGAAGGCACTTTGGTTGAACTGCGCTGCCGGCTGCCGATCTTCGAGGATGGCCTGCAGAGACTGGTCCTGCGGTCGGTTCGATGGAAAACCTGGCTCAACAGCGAACTTCTCTGGTGCTTGGCCATACTCCTCTTTCAGAGCGAGGGCGCTTTTGTCGATGACAGTCTGAATGATGTGGTGGAAGGTGGGCAGAGCAAAGAATGGGGTGGCATTTTGGGCGAAAGGGTGGCCTGTGATTCGCATCTGCAGAAAGAGATAAGTCGAGACGGAATCAGAAAGTGGAGCGATTCGGGTGAAGCACCACTTGAACGACAGAGCGAAGAGATTCAACTCAGTGTTGGTTGCTGACTCGACTGTCGTGTTGTACGAGATGAAGTTGGTCAGCATGGTCAGAGGAGCTGTCACCTCGATGTGTGTTGGATCCCAATCGGCAAAAGCGAGAAACAGAGCGGCAACGTTCTCAGCCATCAAATCCTGATCACTCGTGTCGCTTGCAGAGAGATCATCTGTGGCAGTGTGTGTGGATTGCATTGAATTGAGGGACGACCTGAACGGGTCTTGATCGTCAGAATGTTCGGAGCTGGTTTCAGAACCATCACGATAACTTGAATCATCTGAAGCGGAATGTGGAATCTCCATGTCTGTGTCTGACAGATGAGAAAGAGAGTGGAGTTCTTCGTTGTGGGAGCCTGCAGAGTCGAGTGCATCTTCAACAGAGTCATTCACACTTGTGACTTGGAGGTTTGTGAGTGTGCCGTGAACGGATGGAATGAACGCCACGCTTGCTTGAGTCATATTCGCAGTCGATTGATCAGGATGGTCCACGAAGAGTGTGTGAAGAGGGAAGATCGAACTGTCCTCATCGAAGTGTGAAGGAAGGTCAAATTTATGGAAGACCGAAGTGTTGTCTTCCGTCGTTGGAGAAGACGCAGGATCTCGTCCAGTCGGCGAATGGATGTTCTTCTTCGTGTTCTTCCTCGAAAGCGTTACACGTTCAAATTTAGGCAGCTTGATCTCGTGAAGAGTGGCGACTGACTCGGTCAGGGACAGACGTGCGACCTGGTCGTCTGGTTCCGGTGACGGACGTGGAAGTTGTTCTGGCATGTCTGCCTCCGTCGCATCAGACAATTTTGTTGGCATTTCCTCTGTTTCTGGGGCAGCTGAAGGGAGCGATTGCTTCGAAGAGGGACTGGGATTGGAAGAATTCAGACTCGTTTCAACAACGGATTGCTGCTGACCCAACTGCGACGCTGCGAATGCCTTTTCTGACGACACTGGACTCAGTTCACTCACACTCTGTGCGCGAAGTTGAGACATGGAAAGAGTGCGGATCGAACGAGAGAGTGGGATCTTCATAAGGTCCATTTCTGTCACGTTTCGTCGATGAGATCTGAACGGCTTTTCGTAATCGCGCTGATGTGGGGAGCGCCCAAGAAGGTATGGTCCGCTGAACGAGAGTTGATCATCGTTCAGTGCGATGCTCTCTGTCCGTGATCTCGACGCCGTTTCCAGCGGCGGAAGATGAGCTTCGGTCTGGAAATCTGAGGGTTGACGGAGGATCAATCCTGAGATCCGATCTCTTCCGGTGAATTCGAATGCGACGTGGTCTTCCTCTTTCAGTGGCGTTTTCTTGAGGTTGAGAGGAGCAATCAGAAGATGAGGAAAGACAACTCGATCAGACAGCAGTCTCAGTCGATTGACCAACTGTCGACGCGACTGGAGCCTCTTTGTCTGAGCATTGAACGCAGCTTTGTGGTTCGGAATCAACGAGAGTGTCTGGCCTCCTGATTTCATCAGACTGAGTTGTCCAAGAACCTCACTCAACTGTCTTGCGAGTGCGTGCATAGTCGACACCCGAACGTATTCCTCGGTCGGCGAGACAATGATGGGATACACAAAACTCATCCACAGTCCGTGGAAGGTAGAGCGAGGGTGGGTGTCTGAGAGAAGAAGGAGGAACATGTCGTCGGGAAGGTCGAAGGAGAATGAGTCTTCAGACAGGCCGTGTTGGAGCGGTGTGAATGTGATTTTGAACGTCTGCCGATCGTCGACATTGAAGCTGAGTTGGGCGTTGCTGTACTGGTAGTCTGGCGGCGAGTTGAGGAGCGAGCTGTGGATGGGGGAAGCAAGCGGGGTGCTCATTTCGCTGAGTATTTCGTGCTCGGGAGATGGTTGAAGAGTGAATTGGATTCGAGTTGAGGCCAGCTTTGCTAAGAAGTATTGTGTCAAGAAGGTAGTGACAAGAGGCGTCATTGTCTGATCATTCAGGTTTCTGATGACGAGGGTGTGTGTTGGGTGTGTTCCGATCGTTTTAAGGGCTTCCAGCAGCTTCTTGTCGGCCTGTTTGTCGATGTACGAAACAACGAACGGCGAATCTTGCGGCGACTCGATCCCAAATGTTTTGTACAAATTGAAGATCTGCGACGACGGATTGTCGCTGCTTGGAAACCCACTGTACACTTCAAAAGGGTCGACGACGAGTGGGATTCGCATGAAATTGGGAAGGAAGAATCTCACTTTAGGGACGAACCGCGGCAGCATAGAGTAATTCTTGAGGTTGTCTGGACTTGTCAGAACATGAACATAACCATTTGCGTAGAAAATGTCAGCAAGGACGTCGATATACAACTTTTGACAACCCGAGAACATGTACTGAGAGGCGTTGGTGGTGTCTTGTGGTCGTTGGAGGTCGATTGGGGCATCTGCGACTGGATGGCTGAAGTGGCGGAGTGTGAAAGCAGAGCGCCCGTCGTAGTGTGAGTCGGCATATTCCAAGATGTCTGTTTCGAGCTCGCTGACTTCCCGCGATGTCATTGTGATCGGAAACATTCGCGCGTTGGACATCAGATCTGACAGAAACTCGAACCTGCTCTGAAAGTTCTGGACTGTGTGAGTTTTCGAGGAGACACGAGATTGTGGGGTAAACATTGATTGTCGAGATTGGGATCGCATGAAGAGTGGTTTCGGTGCAGAAGAGTGGCGATGAGCGGGACGAGGGAGTTCCGCACCGTATTGCGAGAGTGTGTCGAACTGCAGGCTCATCAAGTGCATCACAGGGTCAACATTCGATGAGAATGGGATTGAATGCGTCGCCAGGATCTGTTTCACAATGGTGTTCATGAAGTACAGTTTGGAATGACCAAAGAAATAGGGACCGAACACAAAATGAGCAGCTGTGAAGATGGAGTCACCGAGAGCGTTTGTCATGTTTTCGTCTGCGTTGAGCAGTTCCTGTGAGATTGTCTTCATCACATCGTCAATCGTGAACACAACATCTTCCGCTTTCAACAAACATGTCTTTGCATTCGAGATTGCTTTCGACTGAGGCTGATCTTTCGAAGTGACGGGGAGCGGGCTGAGTTTCCGCTTCTGCTCGTTGAGTGACTGGATATCAAATCTGAGTTTGTTGACTTCTGACTCCAAATGGATAATCTCAAAACGCGAGTCGAACATCCGAATTGTCTCGTCATCCAAAGTCTTGTAGACATCTGGCTTGATCCGAAGGATGTTCCTCATCCAGTTGTACAGAGTGCATGCAGCTTCAGGAATGGCTGGAAGGAGGTCGGGAAGCACCCCAATCTCAAGGCGACGCGAAAGACTCATCAATTTGTTCAGCGGAACTGGGCCGAGATTGAAGGACAGAAGGTTGAGGAGTAACGCATCAACGTGCGTCTGAAAATTCTCCTTGATGTCCACATTGGGATATATAAGCTCCTTCACAAGATCGAGAAGAATGCTGAGAGACTCATTCTTCATTCCAGCGTGGTTGAGTTCAACAATGGTTTGATCAGTGAACCCGAAGATGTCGCTCATTCGGGACACGACTGTTCGCTGAAGTTTCTTAAACGTGTCGTTGAGTGATTCCGGAATCGGGTTGTAATCAGAGACACGGTTGATTCGATCCTCCCGCTCTCGAATCATTGTCTCTCTCCGCCTGATCGCTTGGTCGATCATCTTCACAACGTCGTTCATCGCTTCTCCTGACGGCTGAGATGCAACGAGCATCTCAGAATCGACAATTGTTTGCCGCAGTTCTTCCGTCTTCTTCTTAAACACTTCAAATTGAGTCCAAGACGTGCTCACGCTCTTCTTCACAGCCACCAGATACCCCACCGTCGAGACAAGGAGCCGACAGACAAGATCCAGAAAGCGGACGAACTCTTCGTATGACAGATTGAGTGTTGGGATGTTCCCGAAAAAGACGTCGACGTCAGACACATTCCAGATTGTCCGAGTGTGGCCGAGGGCGCTGTGTGCGCCATGGACGCGGGTGAAAATGTCTGAAAGAGCGTTGAACATCGAGTCGACGATGTCGTTGGATTTGTCAGCATCTCTCTGTCTCTCCTTCGCCTTCATCCGAGCTGTTTGCACAACTTGGTCTCTGTGTGAGTTGAACTGGCGGTAGTTCAGAGCATCTTTGTCTCTCGCGGAATCTCGGCGAGTTCCACTCAAACGCACAAAGTAGAACGAAAGAGGTGTGATGTATCGATGCAAGAAATTGGCGATGATCTCCCGTTTGGCGTGGTCATCGATGGAGACAGGGCAGGCGATGGTTCCGACGTTGAGAAGCGGGTCGAGGATGTCTCTGACTGAGGTGACAGAATCGTTGGAGATGAGGAAGACGAGACGGATGCGCTGCGATGCCTGCCGTAGAACCGTCTCGACATCCTCCTCATCCATCGATTCCTTCCCCATGAAGTGAACAAGCCTCGACATGGAATACACCAGAAGTGTTTCGATGTCGGGAGAGAGATTCGTCACTCGCTGCTTCTGAGCATTGATCCGTCCTTGAGTGAGCGCAAATGGATAAGTGCGTGAAACAAACACAGCAACCAACAAACGGAAGATGTACACAACCAGCGTTTGATGGCGAATTGCGACAACAAAACACTCTTTCACTTCTGGTTGGCGAAGAATTTGGGATGGTGTGGGTCGATGAGAGATGTCTGGTCTTTTGGGGAATTTGCTTGGCGAGACGGGAAGAATTTCGGAGCAATTTCGGGCGACACACGAAGCAAACATGTCGATGAAACTGCTGAGTGAATTCCCGTCGTAAGGGAACGGCACTTCGGTGTGTGGGATTCCCAAGAAATACAGGACAGATCGGAGGGTGGTTGTGGCCGAGAGCCCCTCTGTGTTTGTGAAGAAGAGTGGAGAAGTGTCGTACCGAAGAGTCTCGAAGAGTTGGAGATACGAAGCTGTTGTTGCGTGAGAGAGGCATATCGCTGACAACTGTGACAATCTGTGGTCCACGTGCGATGCGTCATGCGGGTTGCGCAGATTGATTTCGTTGAAGAGGAACTGGATGGGCGAAGTGACGTCAGGATTGATGACTGTTGTTCGCTGATTGTCGCGTCCAGTGATCGTCTCGAAGAAGTATGGATAAACGGTGAAGTCGAGTGGGACGAGGGAGTCGACAGGCCAGGGCGAGGAGATGAAATGGTTGAGGAAAGACGATGACCATTTCTTGTCTTTTGTGCGCTTCTTGTCGAGGTTGGTGATGGATGCTGGGAAGAAGTTGATGAAAGACGATCGGCAGAGAGATTGAACAAAGCGTTGTTGATCTGCTCGCAGCTGCATCGAGAGAAAGACCCTTTCAATCTCCCAAAGCCAGTACCAGCCAAAAATGGTTGGATTCTCGATGATGGCAGCATCTGCACTGACCATCAGGCGAATGACTTCCAGATACTGTTTGACTGTCACACGGACATAATACGGAGAGCGAGACCTGACCACTGTCATGATGTAGAGAGTGGCTGGGATCATACCCATCTGGAAGATGAGAGGAATAATCTCAGGCAGTTGCAGCGAGAGACGCTCTCGAATTTTCTGATCCCAAATCTGTTCGCCGAGCCGCGAGAGATTCCCGAGCGAGAGGGGGTCAATCGAGAAGACCATCGTGTGCGAGAAGGGTCCAGCAAGGTCGGGTCGAGCTTCCAGCACAGACGAGGAGACAATCCAGACAGCTGGGCTTCCAAAGATCACTCTGGGGGAAGAAGTCGTCAGAGGGGAAAGGTGGAACGAGGTGGTTGGTCCATCTGGAGCGAACTGACTGACATCGGTGTCGTTCATCAGAAAGTGGATTGGCAGAATGTGCGACTTGGTGGATTCATGTTCTGTGTTGGTGATGATTTCAGATGGAAGAGATGAGCGTTGATTAATGTTGAGATCAGACACAAAGAGAGGGGCGTGGTGGAAATTTGTGATCTGATCGAGTGTCGCCTGCGTAAAGCACTTCTGAATGACTGGATTCGTCTTCGCTTCCTGAACGAATGTCTGAAGGATATTTGACACGATTGGCTTCGCTTCACACGGCATGTCGTCGACAAAAGCGACATGACGGCCCGCATCAAGGAGGAGAAGGAGCGGAATCACAAAATTCTGAAAATCGCCTGAGCGAGTCCAGTCGCTTGGATCGAAGCGGACAGTGCGATTGAACGGGATGAGGCAGTTCTCCGTCTCGACGTCGGTGTACGGAAGAAGCAGCTTGTTGGCAACGTCCGGCACGTACATCCAGAGCGGATAATCGCCATACCGCTCGTTCTCCAAAAGCAGGGTCTTCTTGACATAGTCGTCAAACTGCTTGGCCAGCGATGGCGGTCGCTTTGTGCCTTCCATCTCTTCCGAAACAGCCCCACCTGGCGTGATCTGTTGGATGGTTCGCATCATGTTTCGGCCAGACGCGTTGATTGGCGATTCGAAGGTGTCCGGGATGCTCTCCTTCCATTTCTGGAACCAAGTCAGGTATTCATTCATTGCATCGGGGACTTCCTGAAAGTGGGAGCCAAACCCACGGACACAAGCATAAAGAACATACACTCGCAGGAGAGAACCATCAAGAGGACGATTGAACCTGACTTGGTCGAGTTTGAGGACGCCGCGAAGGATGATGAGGGTGTTTTCAAGCATTCCCGAGAGCGACGAGCAGGAGAGTTGGGATTGGGCAGTGTTGTTCTGATCGGACAGTTTGAAGAAGTCGATGACGCTGGTGAGGTTGACGCGGAGCATCACAGGAATCACATCCAACACGGAATTGTCCATTTCGGTCTTGACGTGCTGGATCCAATGATCCAACTTCCATCGCATGAGGATTGGCTGGTCGAACGAGACAGTGAATGGGATTGTGGAAGAAGGAATGAAGTGATGCGAGGTGAAGAAGGGCTGAGATGATTCAAAAATGATTTTGGAGTGTTTGGGAAGAGTCAGTGTGCAGTGTTCTGGAAAGTGGAGAGAGACGTCGAGATCCATCGAAGAGAAGGAGCATCCGCACAACTCCTCCAGAATGGCCCCATGCACCCTCAGACAGGACACTGTCGAGATGTCGATGAGCACCCAAATAGGCGCTGGTGTTTGGTTCTTTAGTGTTTCCATCTGCGTGAATTCTCGCAGAGTGTGGAAGAACGTTGCATGGATGCCTGCCATCGACGAGGCGTGGGTTGGCGCAGACACAGACACAAATGGTGTTTGGACATGCACAATAACAGGAGTGATGGAATGGAACGTGGAATACACCTGACTCATCACTGAAACAAGGTTTGTCTTTCCAGAACCAGACATGCCGTGAAGATGGATGGCAGGGTGTGTGCTGAAGATCGAGTAGAGCGACGCAACTGACGCCGCAAACTGTGAGTCACGGGGAACAATGGCTTCTGGTAGAGTGAACTTCGAATTCTCAGCCTTTGCATGGAGTGGGGGTTTCAGGCTTCCGGACATGCACGCTTGGTGGACGGGGTCGAGTGGCATCTTCAACGGTTCGTCTTGGACAGGGGAAAAGATGGAGTCGAGGATGGTGGGGACAGATTGAGCGACAGAGACCAAATGTTCATTCTCGAGATGGAACTTGTCTGGCTCGGAATACGAGATGAGACTGAGCGGAGTGAGAAGAGAGAGCAGCCTCTCCGCAGCTCGTTCGAGAGCATGACGAAGTGCTCGACATTCCGCAGCGACCTCTCGGTTCGACGAATTCCCGATTCTCACTCCCTGGAAGTGATGGAGGGCCCAGTTGAGCGGATACCCATTCACGACAGCCCTGAACTCTCGACGAGACTTTACGCTGAAGGTGTTGTTCTGCTCGAACTCTTCCATGATGATTCGCATGAAGATTCCGCAATCAGTCGCGATCTGTCGGAGGAAGGTCAGTGACGAGCAGTGGTCAATGAATATCTGCTTCTGATGTTTGAACTGAGAAGGAAGGAGGTCGCAGAGGGCAGAGAAGAAAGCTTTTGTGTGCTGCTGCATGAGTTCCGGATGGATGAATCCCTCGGCGAGGATGAGCGGGACAAACACCTCCTGATCGTGCGGCCCCGGGACAGCCACAACCTTGAACTCGTTGGTCAGCGTCTCCGGGAGCTCGCCATCATAGTCATCTCCGCGTCGGTAGAAGCCGAGGACGAGCCACGGCTGGAGAGGGAGGCGGATGTCCAACGAGAGACCTTCGAGATCGAATGCGGCATTGCCGTCCACGTTCGGCTGGCTGTTTCGCCAGAGTCGGATGATTCGAAGCCAAGTTGTGAGGGAGGTCTGCATGAATGGACTCAGATGCTCCAATCCCGCCAGGAGAAGCCAATCACCTGACAAGAGTGCAGTGGCGAGTGTTTTCTTGATGAGCAGGAGAGATGTCGACGGTGAAAACGTGAACACGTTCACGTTTCGTCCGTACGAATGAGCAAATGACTTGGCGTGCGACATCACCGGTTCCAGCTCATTCCCTTTGACAACATTCAAGATTCCTGTTCGTGGATACACCTGCGTGATGATGTCCGACGCACACGTCGTGAGCACCCGCGCATAGGCAATCATGCTTGGCGTGAACGGCATCGCAAAGTCGTCGGGAGAGAACGGGATCCAATCGTAAGCATAATCAATCGTGACTGGGTCGTCGAGTGTCTCTGTCCCGAAGTAGAGCTGGGTGACAGGAACTGAGATCGTCGCACAATCCTTCGATGGATAGGTTGGGGGAGTGAGGATGAAGGTCTTTGTGGTTTCATCGGTTGTGGTTGAGTCTATGGAGAGAGTGCGATGATGGAAGTCGTTGTTTGTGAGGAAGGGGTTGGTGTCGATGGCGGTGAGAGCTGGATTCACGGGCAGAATGCTGGTGACGAACACGATGAAAAGTTTGATGCGAAGGTGGAGTTCGAAGATGAGCGAGCGGACGAGTGAAAAGAAGAACAGCTCGTCCACTTCCACATCCCCCGCATCGATATCGTCGTCGTCCACTTCGTCCTCATCGAGCTCGTCTGATCCCACCGCTTTCTTGTTCGGGTCAAGTGCCTGGTGGATGCTGTACAGCGACTCCAGTTCTTCTTCCTCTTCCTCTCCTTCCGCACTGACCGTGTGTTTGCGGTGGCTTCGGACGAGCTTGTCAAGAAGGCCTTCGACAATTGTCTGGAATCGAGAGAGAAGACGAGACACGGTGGCCGACCAGTTGGTCAGGGGTTTGGAGATTCTGACGAGTGTCATCAGAAAGGCGAGAGAGAAGGACAAGTTGATCTGAATCGACTCGGCCAGTGCTGTTGCGTCTGCAAGTCGTTGTTGGTCCAGAAAAGTTTGAAGTTGGCGATACATCTCAGAAATATAAACTCGAACAGACAGAAAGAACATCTGTGGATATATTGGGCAATCCATCGCCGACCTGAACTGCAACACAAGCGGAGCAAACCACGAGAAGAACGAGACCGACTCCCTCATCGAAACATACACAGTGGCCATCAGAAGGCGGAGTTGGTGTGAGATGGTGTTTCTAACATAGGCAGGGAGGAGATAGATATCCGTGCCAATCACAATGCGTCCCTCCGTCGGCCTCATTATCTCTCCGCTGCTCGCTCGGAGTTCGTTCACTTCGATGGAGAAGTCGCCTGTGCCGGAAGTGGCTGTTTTGGAGACATTGCGGATGGTGGTGAAGATCTTGGAGACGCCGGGGATGAGGGGGGTTGTGATGATGGGAGTCGCTGGATGGTGTTGGGTGATGCTGAAGGAGCGCAAGTACGAAATCATCTGAGACATGTTCAGCATCAGAAATGGTTGGTTTCGCTTGGCGATTGTCACAAGGCGTTGGTGTGTTGGTGAGTGGATGAGGACCTGCGCTTCTTTCGTCATTCTTCGCATTTCGCGACAGACACGCTCGCTCTCCGGATGGACCACAAAATGGATCACTCGAAGATCGTCGCTCAAGCGCGAGAATCCTTCCATTGTGTCTTTCTGGATGTCTGAGTGTGACGTCGTGTCGATCGAGTTCAGAGTGATCAGCTGTGTGACCACCTCTCGCGTGACGAGGAGCTGTTCGAGAAACTGAGTGATTTGAAAGATGACTGCAAGGACAAGCTTGGCCTCGTCCATGATCTCCTTCGCTCCAATCACAGCCAGCTTTGTTGCAACGTGTGTTCTGAAAATGGCACACTGTTCGAGCATCTCGATGCACTTTGGATGATCAACACGCGGGAACGGACGAAGTGTTCTCTTTTTCTTCTTCTTTGACTTCGAACGAGATGTCTTCTTCTTGTCGGTAACGGAGAGTGATGGGACAACAGGCGAAGGGGCCTCGATGGGATCCAGCTCGTTGGCCATCAGTGGATTCGGGATTTGTGCGCAGAATGACCTGATCGAGCCAAGCTCGCGTCGCATCGCGTCATCCTTCTCAACAGTTTCCAGAAATGTGAGGATTGTCTTTTGTTCGACTTCCTCGCTGCAGAATTCGAATAGTTTGTGTGTCATCATCGTCCCTGCTTGAGCACTCTTCAGAAGGTCGGGTGGAGTTTCGTTGGTTGGATTGAGAATGGTGAGGAGCGCTTCCCAGTGCCAATCGTTCAGTGGTGCGCCAAGGAGCGGCTGAATGAGTCGCCATTTCGAGTTGAGCGAGATGAGGAACTGATGGAGCTCGACGAAGACTTGCTCTCGATGCAGGTCTTCCTGGAGACGGGAGAGCTGCTCAAGAGGATGAGAGAAGAGGAAGCGTTGTGTCTGTCTGTTGTCTGGTCTGTTCATCACTTCCACAAGTGTCGTCCACGGCAGCGTGAACAATCGCTGCTCGATTAGCTCGTTTGTCTCCCTCCAGATCTCCCAGAGAATGCCCAGATCGTTGTGGAAGTCCCTGATCCTCTCAAACTCAGTCTTGATCTGCTGAACAGGCGGAATCATATAGCCAGCGAATGCATACAGAAACGAGTTGATCTCTTCCGACGGGATGGTGATCTGGAGAAGCATATCTTTTACTTCGTCTTGTGTGTGCGAAGGGTGCAGCGGGGACGAGGCTGGATTGTGGAGTTTCTTGTACGTCTCTTCGATCAGCGCAAGGTTCTCCGAGACCTTTTTGTTGACGAGAGACGAGAACGACGTCTGTTTGATGTGCCAATCGTCGATGATGAAGAGCAGGTCTTGCTGAGCGAAGATTTGGTGCATTTGTGCAGTCTCCTGATATAGTGTGAAGAGTTCGGACGAAATGATTCCGACGTGTCGAAGGAGGACAATTCGACTCCAAGTTGTGCTGAAAAACTTGGGGAGCGATTGAAGCGAGGCGACAGCATCTCGACAGAGAGCCATCCAGTCCACAGTCTCTTTGAGTGTCATTTCCGTTTTGTTCGAACGCAGAAACGTCGCAAATCTTTTGAAGATGATTTTGGTGAGTTTGAGTGAGCGGATGATGCCGGCAGAGAGGAACTGGGTGAGCGGGTGCTTCCACCGAGCAGCGAGCGAATGGAGATCTTCTCGCAGCAGTCGGATGTCGATGCTGATGAGGTCCATCTGCGGAGGCGACGGGATGTTGTCGACTTTTGTTGAGAAGCTTTGGATGAACGAGATGTATTCCTGCCAAATCGCGAATGGCGGGTTGTAAGTCTTCCCAAGCGCGTCCTGAAGCGGATGGGTGCTGACAGACTTGCCGAGCGAGAAGGGTCTGCCGAATGGAGAGAGGTCGGAGCTGGTTGAGCTGATGTTCAGAAATTGCTCCCATTCTTGCTGCGATCTCTTGTCGAACCGCTCGATCATGACGATGAGCGGGAGAGGGAGCGATGGGATTGTGGTTTTAGTGTCCGAGACCAGGATGCACTGCTGCGACGTGTCGATCTTCTTGACGTTCAAAAACGAGTTGAAGAGCTCGTTCGGAGTGATGTTCCAAATGTCCGACAGTTGCTCAATCTGTTCAACATACGTTCGGCACGTTTCTTCGATGTCTCCGATTGTTTGCGTGACCTTTCGTGTCAGCTGGACGATATCCTCTGTCCCTTCCAGCGGTTTGATCGTTGCGAAGAGTGGCTCAAAGACGCTGAACAGGTTGACCGTTGTTGTGGACACGAGTTCGGAGGCAGATTCGGACTTCTTTGCCTTTTCCTGCGAAGTGATGAACCGTCGAAGATCGAAAATCGAGAGATTCCGACTCAGGGCCTTCTCAGTCCTGAAGGGATGGTTGAACGAGAAGCGATGAACAGCCGAGAGAGTCAGCACGCCTTTGTGCAAGATGATGGGAAGGATGATGACAGGCTTCTCACGCTTCATGCTCTCCAACGTCGATTTGAGATACGCCACAGTCGCATCAGCCGCCTTCGAGTTGAGAAGAGCGAGAGATCGGGTCAGGATGGAATGGTGGAGCAGTTCCTTCTGCACAGTGTCTGTCGCGGTGAGGATCTTGTTTGTCTGGAAGTGTCTTTGGATCATCAGCGAGACTGTGTCCTTCGTTGTCTGGTCAAGCGTGGCGAACGTTGACATGATGTGTTGACAGATTGATGACAGATGTGCTTTGAACTCAGAAAGAGAGAAACAATGCTGGGGGATCTCAAACGACAGGTTCTTCGTCGCGTTCTCAATCTCGTTCTGGATCTGCGTGTGTGTGTTCTCCAGAAGGAAAATCTCTCTCGACAGCTCTTGCACCGTCGCCAGGGCTGATTCCGAATAATCTTCCAAAAAACGAGACGACCACTTGTGGATGTTCTGTCCGTCGTGGACGAGCTCGGTGAGTTTGGAGAGAGAGGGCGAGAGGAGCGAGCGAAGGTCGTCAGGGATGGACTGATCGTAGTACAGTTTGTGTACGGGAATCATCGACAGCGCGTGGTAACACTTTTGGAGGGAGCGGGATGCGAGGAAGTTGATGTTTGTGTTGGATTGAAGGATGTGACCGAAAAATGGTGACATAATTCGGATGTCGGCTGCAAAAAGCGAGAATTGAGGGAAGGAGACGGCTGGCTGGTGGGAGACAGAGTTCGTCTTCTCAAAACAGAAGGCGTGCTCCATGTTGATGGCGAGGGCGCTGGCCGATCTAGTCCAGTCTTTCAAATGTTCTTTCAGAAGGGCTTGGAGGCGAGTTATTTCGGAATGAACGAGTGCAATGTCACTTTTTGTGTTTGTCATGAGTTGATCAAACTGAGGGTTCGTTTCGAATGAGACTGGCCGCATTTTGAGGGTGTCAACAAACAGGGTGAAGAAAAAGTCGAATCTTCGGAGAATATTGATCTGATTAATGGCAGGGAAGAAATTTCGGATGATATCTGACGCTGAGAAATGTTCATTTTCCCTTTGAGGCAGTTCAGATCTTTCCTGACAGAGAGCCAATTGTCGAGAGATTGTCGACTCCATTACAACGAAGGTGCGGAAGCAATAACGAAATGCGGATGGAAAAATGCCAACAAAGAAACGAATTTGGCTCAGAGTCATGGTATAAGTCTTGAGATTCAGAGTGTCATTGAAGTCGCTGAGAAAGACAAGGACGAGGCATTCAACGAAAAAATCGATTTTTTCGGTAACTTTTTTCACCGAAGAATTGGTTAGGGAGCCAAAAAACTCCGAGAACCTGAAGGAGAACTGGGGTTGTGAGATTCCTACCAGAGTCTTGAAGTAGATGAGAAACCTTAAACGAATATGCTGGCACTCTTTCGTTGCACTTTGAGTGTGAGGGCCGTGCATACTTGTGATTATCATGAGCGTTTCTGCTAGCTTGCGGAGGTTTAAAGTTGTTTCGATTTTTGTTCGAAGAAAAACCAAAGGCTCCAGTATCGTGCGTTGAACAGCTAACTCTGGTGGTTTTTGAAACATTAGGATCGTAATTTCGCTGATAACATCATCTGTCCATCGTAGAGTTCGCGAAAGAGATTTGACATCGTACGTGTGGAAGGAACTAGGTGATGAATAATTAGGTGAATGGAATATGAGGAGACTCTCTAAAACTTTGGAACATTCTTTTGATAGCAAGATCTGTAAACCAATGAATACGTCACGATTGAACATTTTCCTAAGTCGATAAGTTACACGAATTGCGGTATGTAGACGCGAAATAACGTGTTTAAAATGGGATGATTCGAGCAAAGCAATGTCTGAAAACAGATCACAAAGAGGATTGAGAAACAGGTGAAGCTTCTCGATGAGTGATTGATTGTCGGGTGCGTTTTGAAGGTATGGATAAGGCTGAGAAAAAGACAGTCGTAAGCGGGAGTATGAGGACGAGATTTTTTGAAATCTTGCTTCTTTTTGGTGTTGTACACATTCATTGACGAGCCTTCGAAGATCTCGAAAGGACTCCGATTGGGTCAGTTCAAGACTAAGAGTTGATAGTGACGGGTGTGGACTGATTGTTTGATGAGTTGGTATGTTTGGAAGCAATTGTTTCAAAACACTTGGGTGGAATTGACTGGTGGAAACCGAGAGGGATGAAAAAAGTGAATGTGGCTTTGGTGTGTTGTAAAACAGGATCGGGAATCGATAAATTCCAGAAAAAGAAGTGTATATGTAAGGAGGTGGTCCTGATCGATGGTGTCTCGTTCGATAAGACTGCTTTTCGCATGAGAGAACTCGAAAAGGTGGATTATCAAAATAGAAGAGTGACGGTTCGAACAGAGGGAACGAAAATGATGTGTACACCATGCTTTTGGTTGGAAAGGAGAGGAAAAACAGATGATAGAGAGAATAGTCATTGAGAAAGGTCACAGAATCATTGTTGTCTTTTCTTGGAGGAAGTGGTCGAAAGGTAGTTTGATTTGAACACGAAAGAAAGTGACGAACAAGTGTCTGAAATTGGTCTGTCTCATTCATCCAATGAATGTGAAAAATGAAGAACTACTCGAATGACTTTCTCTTCGAACTGATCTGGCTTTCTCTTGATTTTTACAGATTGTGTCCACAAATATAAACGGAAACAATAACACAGGAATGTGATAAATCAAAACACACTCAATAAAAAAACATCTCATTCCTAAAGCGGATGAATGCATGAACGGAATGAGCAATGAAAGAAAAACTTATTCAATCAACTGGGAAAAGAGCGCAATGGTATGCTACAGAATAGTACAGCCACAAGCATTGTCATTGTGGAAATTAGGAACAGTCGACGACATCGGAGATGGAATCCGTTTCTCTTCCTGTCTCAGCGAAGAAGTGGACTTGACGTTGGGTGAAAGTGGAGATGATACAGACTGAGTAATAGAAGGGATGAGAGGTGTTGGTTGGAGATCAGATAATGACCCAACTACAAAGAGTGAGTTTCCCTTGGCGTGAGGGGTGTCTTGTGGTTGGAGTCTGAACTCAGTGAACGCGCTAGAATCATGTGTGTTAATTGGAAAGTTGGAGCCAAATGATGATGTTGTGATTTGGTTTGAGTTCAGGGGCCCGTAAGATCCTTGCGGGGACTGGAGAGGAGTGACTTGTGGAGCAGATGTGAATGATCGAAATAGAAGGGCCTGGTTTGTAAGAGCACGTGAATCTGTTTCCAAGGGAAGAAGGAGAGAGGATTGTGTGTGTGCGCTGGGATTTGGATTACTAGGCGAGAAATAAGGTTGCACGGATTGTTCCTCCAAGTTGTCCCCCCAGTGGTCGTTCTTGTCCTCAGAACAGTTCAGGTCTTCCTCCACAACTTGAGCCAAGTCGAAGAAAGCGTTGTCCATCGGACTGTTCAGGAATTGTGGGATCCCGCCGGGGATGTTCTTTGGAGTGGAGAGGATGCTCCCAAAGGAGAAGTCGGCCTGTGAGAGCGTGAAAGAACTGTCGACAGAAGAGAATGTGTGTGAAGGAGTTGTGAAGAAGGTGTGAGTATCGTGCAATCCGGATATTTGGTCAAGGATTGCCGGTTGGAGTCTCCTCGGAAGAAATGGTGATCCAAGGCTCGGTGTCATTGAATGGTTGGATTCAGTGGTTATGGGAGAGAGATTAGGTCCGATGGGCGGGGTTCGGAGGGCCATATTGTTCCCCCTCGCAAACATCGAATGACGGCGAGGAGCGACAAGTTGGGGAGAGGGAGCTTGGAACGAATGTTGAAACATAAAGTTTTCGTTCTTTGAGACACCTGCCTCGTTCGGCGGGTGGATTGTTATGAGTGGAGGTTGAGGCGAATTAATCATATTGAAGTGAGTTGTGTTGAATGCAGAGGGCGGGAGAGAGAATCGGCGTGTGCTATTTGGAATGGAATTGGTAGGAGATGAACGAACAGTGGGGGGAGTGTTGAGTGAGAGAAGCTGCGGAGGCTCTTCCCAATCGAAAAGCGGGTTCGGGTTGGTTGAATTGGCTGACAGAGCTACGGAGAAGAGCGAGCTGATGTAGTCGTAGTTGGGAGTATCAAAATAATCTAAGCCTATCAGATAATCATAGATCTGCTGAAATTGCGGAGGGAAGGCCCCAAAAAGTGATGCGTTTTGATGTTTCTTCTTCAATGTGTATATATCCTCCTGGGACAAGTGAGAGATGGAAAAAAATACTTTGTCCGTTATGGACGACCAGGGAAGGCCCGAGGCACCGAGTTCACACAGCACATAGAGAAGAGAAATCAAATCGTCGTGGCGTCCGAGTTCTTTTCCTGCGTGACCATTAAGAGAACAATATCGATATGTACCACGGAAATGAACGTTTTTGTGGACCTTGGGGCGAAATAGTGGGTGAAAAAAGTGATCGAAAGAATGAACAGACTGGCTTATCCATCGCTTCCTTTGTGAGAAGTTGTTTCACCAGTCCAAAATCAATCAAATAAATTGTGTGGCGATCTTTCCCGGTTTTACCGATGAGTAGATTGGCCTAGATTTTGGATGGGATGAAAAAGGAAAAATGACTGACAGGTTTGATATCTCGGTGGACAATTCCTTCCTCGTGGAGGATTTTCAGCGCCTCTACACATTGGAGCCCGATACCAATGATCGTGGGAATCTTAAAATGCCATTTCTTCTGTTGGTTCACAAGATCCCTGCAAAGTGTGAAGTAGATAAGGTGTCAAACAATAAAGAAGGGCCTAGTAATTCCATAGCCAAATAAAAATAATCATTTTCCTTTCCAAAATCATAGAGGTGGCTGAAATGGGGTTTGCCTGGACAGAAATCAAAAATGACAGGAGTGTAGACCTGAAAGACGTTTCAGAGCGTAATAATCTGCAAAAAGAAAAGTCCGTGACTCGCACTTCTGTTCGAACTTGAGTGCAACTTCAACTGGTTGGTCCTCATCAATGAATGAGGCGACGTAAAGTACTCCGAAGGCTCCTTGTCCAAGTCGTTTCTGAATGATATACTTTTTATTGATAACACTTCCGACTTTGAGTTTCGCGCAGGCAGGGCATCCCGCCATATGTAGGATGGTTCCCCCCTAGGATGTCAATGGAGTTGGAGAAAAAGATGACTGGTGGTTCGATCAAATTTTGATTTCAAAACTTCGCAATTATAAATGAAGACACTATGTGTTGTGAATCCAAAAAAGAAAACGAAATATGATCAATGACTCTGGAATCCCTCAAAATCTTTGTTCTCCTTCAAGAGCTGCTCCGAAACTAACTGTGCCGTGTCACAGAGATCATTCCATATCTTATCAATCGTAAACCCTTGTGGGAGGATTTCAACGGCTAATCCCAATGAGGAGTCGTATGTTGGGGGACGATCACGCTGTTGAAGTGTTTCTGCGTAATACATAGCCATGACGTCCGCAGCTGACGAAAACAGAAGAAAGAAACACCAAAGGGAAAACGGGAGGAGAGAGGAAGAAGGTATGTGCATATGGACACGGTAATGATGGAAAGGGGAGGACAAACGATCTTCCTTTTGGATGTCGAAGGACTCTTCCACAGGTTCCTGTGCTTCAGCTTTGAGTTGAGACAGTCCCTTCGGTTCAGCACCTTCCTCGATAATGTACTCAACACCAAATATTGGGCGCTCATAAAAGATTCGAATCATCTTTTGGATTTCAACGGTCAATGTGCGAAGTTGGTCAATAGGTTCGACACGGAATCCAAGGCTGAATGCTAGAGGATGGAAAAGGGAAAAATGAGGAAAGAGAAAGATCGGGATTGTGAGGAGCAACAAGTTCGTGTGTGGATGAGAACCAGTAATATATTGGTAAATAGAATTGTGAAATGACTCTTCAAACATCCTGAAGGCCCTGCTGTTTGGATAACAAGAGCGGGTCCGAATTTGGAGCTGTCTCGGTGGTAGATGTCTGAGATTTGGATGTACGGGATGCTGACGTTGAAATTAGGCATGTTGTTCGCATGCCACACAGCACGGATGTTTGTAGTATGCATAGTACCAACATGGCCCTGTGAATTGGAGATATTCCAGACATTCCCAACCTGGAAGAGTGAACGGATGATGTGGTGTCCACACCTTTGAAATGATCGTTTCTCCTTTCAAAAGACGAAGGTTTCCTTCGTGAATGATTGAACAGCGAAGGCGGAGATCACGGTAGGTTCGTGACGTCTCATACGCACGAACGATTGTTTGGACAGTTGTGAAGAGACGAGGAGACGCCTTTCCAAAATTTGAGAAGATAAATTCGAATTTATCGTTCCTAATTTTCACTACAACATAGAGAGACTGGAGATTGAGCAGTATGTATGAGCTAAAATGCGAGATACTCTTGTTTTTCCTTTAATTGCTGAATTTGCATTTCGAATGAAGAGATCTTTGACACAATTATACCCAATTGCTGAAAGAATTGGATAAACTCTGAGAAAATGAATCTTGCAAACATATGTTCGTGCTAGCATCATCGGACGAGAGCCAGATGAGTCTGAGATTAGTTACACGAAGTGCTCCTCTATCTCCACTTCCACCTTTCACATCTTCAATTTGTGGGATGTAGTCAACTTCCTCTTCTCCATTTTGCAGACGAATGCGACTGGAACAAAGATAGAATGATGAAGGATTCTTGTCTGAGAAAAGAGAACACACTTCTTGTCAAGGTCGAAGCTTGCTTCACGATCTGGGAAGAAATGCGTTTTGAGGAGGTCTTTAATTGACTCGCTCATTGACTTCGAAATGATGATCCGCCCATGAAACTGGGCTTTCGAACAGACAAGTGAGGAGAATCTGTTCAGTCCATGGAGAAATATCTACACAATGTGTTTATTTGTGCTTTAAAAAAGAGGAAAAAGGAATAAACTAAATTTGAGAAGCAACGAGTGAGGTGACCATATTATCCTTCGTCTCGTCCACATACGTCTTAATCCCCTTCCGCAGACTGACCAAGCTCTCGTCCCTCCACTGTAAGATACTTTGCTGTGTCTGGCTTGCTCGTTCCGACGTCTTCCGCCACACATCCTCAATCCATTCCAGACGCGCGTCGAGTGACGCCACAGCAGCTTCGTGTTGACGCGCCAGCTCCTTCGCCTGCCTCTTCTGCTCCTCTCTGCTCTTGTTGATTGCTTGCTGCACCTTCTCCACTTCTTTCATCAGCACAGCGAGTTTCTCGTTCATCGCGTTGTTCTGTCCATCTTCGGCCTGCTTGATGCCTGCGCTGTGTTTCTGCACAACTTCTTCGAACATCGCCTGGATCTCCCGCAGACGAGCATCGATCTTGTCGTTCAGGTCGCCGTAGAACTCGTTCACCTCGTTCTCCACAAACTTCTCCTTCACCCGCAAGCCCTCCTTCAACAGCTTCTCGAACCCGTTTGCTGTCCGCTGGTACTCAGACATGCTCTGGATGTTGTCGGCGAGGACGCGTTCACGCTCTTCCTTCTGCTCCGATTCTTCTTCCACGCGCTGCTCCAGCTGGTCTGTGGTCTCGATGATTTCTGAGATGAGCTTGTCGTTCTCGTCGTTGATTTTGTCGAGCTGCTGCATCTTCTCTTGTCCTTGTTCCGTTCTTGACACAATCACTTCCACCCTTCTTCCTCCGTCTTGCACAACACTTCCCTGCACATTCCGAATCGTGTCTCGGACGTCGTTTTCGATGCTCTGACGGACACTCTGCTCGACCACGCCCAACCTCGCCTCTGCATTCACCATGAGCGACTTGGCACGCGAGGCAATCTCGACACTCTGGCCCTTCCCCGATTCGATGATGAGGCGGATGGCACGCGACAAGTTGCTTTCGAGCTCGGACGAGATGTCGTGTTCGTGTTGGAGGATGTCGTCGCTGATCTGGGCGGAGTTGGTGAGGATGCTGTTGTACTGTTCGAGTGCCTCTTTCGATTCGTGGTTGAGCTGGTCGATGCTGGCGAGGAGTTCGGACATGTTGGACTCTTCCACAGCCTCCGTCTTCTCCAGCTCGTCCTGGACCTTCGAGATGGCTTTGATCTCGCCCGACAGCACAAGCAGCATCTGTTCCACCTTTCTCACTCTGTCTGTGTTTTCTGTGAGCAGTCGCGTGGCCTCGTCGATGTCGATTTCGGCGTTCGCGAGGAGTTCGCTGCCCTCGTCCAACAGACTCTTCATCTTCTCCTTGCTCGCAGCCTGGCGATCTTCGATTCCCTTCATTCTGTCGAGTGTCTCTGCTCCGAGTGTGTATTCTTCGTTTTCGTCGGCGTTTGGTCGAGCTGTGTCTCCATCTGACGATTCTGTGTTCTCCCCCTCGACGCCTGAGTCGTCTTCGTTCGCCTTCGTCGCCAGGGCTTGTCTGTCTCCCTTCCCAACATTCTTCCGCTTCTCCTCCACACGTCGCTCGAAGGCAGCGAGTGTCTCGCGTCCCTTCTCCATCTCGGCAGTGACAGTCGATTCCAGGAGCTCGTCGGCTTCCTCCTTCTTCTGCGCAAACTTGGCACGCATCTGCTCGTCGAGCTGTTCGCACGTGGCGACATCTGCCTTGTTCCTCTCTCTCTCCGAATCGTACTTCTTGTCTCGCTCTTCTTGGATTCCCTGCAGAACCTCTTTCAGCTGTCGGATGGACTCTTCAATTGTGGCCTGCTGTTTTTCTTGAGTCGCTTTCATGTCTTCCTCAGTCTGCGCCAGCTGTCGCTTGCTCTCCTCCACCCACTCGTCAATCGACTGCTTCGTCTCCTGCTCGAATGTCTCTCTTCGGAGTTCTTCCTCTTTCAGGCGGATTTCGTTCACTTCGATCTCTCTCCATCGGTCTTCATCGATTCCTTCCTGTCGCTCCCATTTCGTGTTCACTTTCTTGATTTCTGTGTCCAGTCTCTTCTTCATCTCGTCGAGAAGTGAGTTCATTTCCTTCTCGCATTCTTGCATCGTCTCTTTGTTCTCGTCGAAGCACTTTGCAAAGTGGAGGTCGTCTTCTTCTTCAGCTTGTGTGAGCAGATTCGATGACTCGCTCACCAAATAACTCAAATCTCGCACGTTCGACATCATCCGTGCCATTTCTCCGTCAGCGATGGATCCGGCATCTTCAGAGTTCAGAGAGAGTGAGGAGTTCACTTTCATCAACTTTCGACGGGATTGGAAGTTTGAGGAGCGGGCTGTGGTTGGTTGGAGGGGGGTGATGTCGTCCTTGTCGGAGTCTTCGTCGCGTTCGACATCTGACGGAAGATATGAAGAGTATGAACTGAGTTCATCGTCATGATCTGCTCTTTCGCGTTGTTTTTGCTTTTGGAGTGATGACACGTTGTCCTCCCGCTTTTTTCTTCTCCGCTCGAATCCCTTCGACACTTCACGTCTTTCATACTGTCTGAGTTCTTCTTCTTCCTCTTCCCATTCGTCTAAGGCTTTTGTGAATGTGCTTTTCCCGCGGCCCACTCGAGATTGGCGATCATCATCGCCGGATCCTGCAACTCCATAAGCCCCTTGGCGTGCGATGTGGGATTGATGTGAGACAATTGAGTGTTTATCGACCTCATCTGGAAGAAGATGGGATGATTCCAATCTTCGTCTTTCGCGTTCTTTCTCTTGTCTTTCTTTGGCTGCTCGTTCTTTCTCTTGTTCTTCGGTTTCCTTTTGAACATCAAAGCATCCCTTAGACAATCCTCCAACAAGTGAGCCACTACCAGTTGAGAGGACCCACATATGCTCCAGGATGGCTCCCGACCAGAGTTGGCCTTCCTTCTTCGCGAGTGTCAGTTGTTTGGCTTCCACAACATTTTTTGGTTTAGGTTTTGGTTTCGTTGATGATGTAGAAGTTTTGGTGGTTAATAAGTTGGATTTCGGCTGTGGAAGTCGAGATTTTGGGTGCAGCGGTTCCGGTTCAGTTCGTTCCTCCTGTTCAGGTTGGGCAATCTCGTCTCCTTTGGCAGTTGGTGACAATTGATCAGGTTTTTCATTTTCTTCGGTTTTTTCATCTTGTCGGAATGCGTTTCTGCCTGGAAGGTTGTTGACAACGGGCATGTGTTCTTTCGCGCCTCCACCCCAGAGAAGAAGACGGCCTTCTTCTTTAGCGACAACACAGAAGTGTCCAAATCGTGGTTGTGGTGAAAATGTGTCCGGAATTTCCTTGCTGTTGAAAGGGGAGAGTGTCAATTTTCCGAATTCCATTTGAGCGATGTTAAATTCCCAAATATCATTGAGACATGATTTCTGAGTTGAACAATATCCACCAAAGAAGACAAGTGATGTTTCCAGAGTCACACAACTGTGGAATGCACGTGGGAGGGGAAGGAGGTTTGGATTTGATTCACGAATCCGGTCCAGATCAATTTGCTCCCATTTTGGATTCTCTTGGGTGATATTGATGTGCCACAAATCATTCATTCCAACGGCTGCACCATTGTCAGAAAATTTCTCTCCGCCGAAAAGATACAACTTCTCGTCCATCATTGTCAAAGAGGCTCCGCGACGAGGCGGGGGAACAGCACCATCTTCAAAGGTGATTTGTGTCCAGACAAGTTGAACAGCATCGAAGCACCAGAGATCATTCAGGACGATTCTAAGGGTGAAAGGAGGAGTTCATGATTTGAATAGTGAGAGGACATACCGTTGAGATCGATCTTCGGAAAGGCTTTCTCCTCCAAAAATATAAAACTTGTTGTCAACTTTAGCTGATGAATGGAACGCTCTTGGTTGTGGTTGTTCCTCAAAATCTGTTAATGGAGCCCATTCCTCCTTTTCCTGAAAAACCAATGAAACAAGAAAATGCACACCAAAGAGAGGACCCAAAGTTCATTAGAGTATCCATCTTTCGTTTTACCTCTGTAGAAAATGTTGTTATCGAGAAAAAGAGTTGGCAAACCCGAAGATGACAATGTCTGATTGGTGGCCTGTTGCTGAATGGCCAGCAACTGGAGGTGGTCGGACTCCTTCAATGTTTGCAGAGTACCATTGGCGATTTACTGGACGAGGAACGAGCACAATGGTGAGGTTATGAGAGAAAGCAAGAGTTTCATTGGGAGTGAAGAAAGAGCATACAATGATTAAAGAAGAATGTGTCATCTAGGTATCGCTTGTTGCAGAGACCTCCATGGACAACAAACATGGGACCGATGGCAATGCAAGATTGGAGAATTCGAGGTGTTGGTTTTGGTCCAGGACAGTGGATTTTTTCCCATCCAACTTTCACTACAATAGAAAATGTGTGAGAACATGTTAAAAGCATCAAAGAAAGGAGTGATATTGGTTCTAAAGAGAGAAAAAGCGAGCAGACCGATCGCTACATCGATGTTGCCGTCATCGTAACTATGAAAGCAGAAAGTGAAATTAAATGTTGTAAGATTCAAAAGCATACGCGGCATCGGCTTCAGCCATGGCGCAAAGGGCTGTTAAGTATGAATCGAAAAAATGACCCACAGTTTGTTTTACAAATTCACCAAATATTAAAACGGAGTACAATACTAAGGATAATCGGAACTATCATCTTGTAAAAACACATTGTAAAGGGTTATCTCTAAATCAAGCTATAGAAACTCTATCTCGAATCGCTATCTGATATCACCGACGAATCCTGTTATGAGGAGAGTATCGAAACTATAAATGTGTTTATCTTTAAGAGAACAGGGATTTCCAGTGTATTGAGGAAAATTTGATGCATGAAGATTGGTATTGAGGTAGAAAAAAGTGGAGAAAATTTGGATTTGAAAAACGAAATATCTCGAATCTCAACGTACAGATTTCAAACAAGCAGAAATTTTGTGGATAAACAACAAGGATATATGTGATACTGCAAGAATTGTTCCCGAGAAAAATCGCTTACGAAAGATACACAAAGCGAATCAGTGAAGATGGTGAAAAATGTGAGGATCGATATTATCTTACAAAAATGACCCATTTGATTTTTCAGACGAAGATATTGGAGGTTCATCAGAGATTTTCATTGGTAATCATCTCAGAGAAGACATAACAGGAACGATGAAAATCTGTGGATTGTCGTGGATCTCGAGATTGATGTCATATTAAGTAAGAATGTCTTGAAGAATCAACTTCCTAGTTGAAAAAAGTGATCTGAGCTTGAGAAGATTGAGTGTAGAATCGTTTTCGCGAAATGGCGAATTGGTGAATGTCCATTTTCCGATGACGATACGAGATTTCTCTGTGTTGAATATCTTCGAGAATAATGTGGATATTCAGGATGAAGGAATGAATAATAGCAGAAAAACATCACAATTGACGAATGAGACCTCTCTCTTTGGCTGACAGAATATCGATCGGTCCATCATGTGTTTGTAAATAAGGTGACACAAAAAACCATCAACAAAAAATGTGTTCAAAACAATAAATGGTTTGACTTGTTGAAAAATTGAACTCGTAAGCAGAAACAGGGTAAAGAAAAGAAAGAAGCGAATAAATCAAGAATCCAAATTAATCTTAGGAACGTTGCTTTTGCTTCCGTCGAACAAAGACAGATAAATCGAGAACAGGATCATCCAAGCTCTACAATCGTAAAAAAGAGAAGAAAACACACTGTTGAAGACAGAATTCTGAATTTCATATATTTTGTGGCCGGATCACGGATGGGAGCACCATCCTCGTGGTCGCGCCTGCGAAGATAGAGTGAGTACTGGTCGCATGAGGTAGCCATCACCCCCCGACGCACCATTTGAAGAACAAGACTACGAAAATCGGAGAGAGAAAAGAGGAGAGACAAAAATGGGGATGATCCATCCAAACCTTTGAGAGTGTCGTGTCCAATCTGTCAAATAACGAGGAATTTCCGTCTGCACCTGATTCGGCACATTAAACCCAAGTTCGTCCACCGACAGCAGGTACTTCGACAGCATGTACAGCCGATGCCGGGTGAGGGTGACCTGCCTCGGTGGATACTCTTCCTGCACCCGCTTCACAAATTGGAGGCAGAGGTGCGTGGGGAGGACTGTCTGTGTCGTCCAGTCTTGGTCGGTTTCAGCATTCAGGTCTTCGGTGTGGATGGAGGAGAACGAGGTGTCGTGTGTGCATGTGGAGGCGTGGGAAGCGGTGGATTGGCGGCGGACGATGGGGTAGGCAGGATTTGGTGTGAACTCGACGTGGATGGGATAGAGGCAGAGGTTGTGTTGCGAATATTGTCTGCAGAACGACTGGAGGAGCTTGAGGAGGGATTGATACGAGATTTTGAGAGTGGCTGCGTGGTTGATTGGAGGAGCGATCGCCAAATATGGGTTCGCACGAGTGTTTTCGTTTCGTCGGATGATCTGAGCAGGTGTCAGGACCTTTGCACTGGCCGAATCAGACGCAGTTGGCCGTTGGAGGTCTTCGATGGACCTGTACGATAGACTGGAGAAGAGACACTGTGCGATGATGTCGACGTGGAAGAAGAACTGAGCTGTCTGCATCGTCTGTTCGCGTCTATACACTTCGGATGAGCGGAGGTGAGGCGGAAGCATCAGAAGGGCGTGCTCGCGTCTGTCTCTGTGGAGAGCGACCATTCGTGTTGACGGAGTTCGGATTGGGGTTCGGTTGACCTTCATCGCGACGAGGTGGCTGTTGGGGAGGGTGCCCCCCACGTTCATCTGTTGGTCGGAAGCATTTTGTGTCGCGGGATCTGGCCCTTCATCGTTCAGTGCTCCGTCGTTCTCTGGATTGGGTTCAGCATCTTCTGCGTCGTCCTCGCCTAAATGGGAGATCGGTTCGTCTCCGAACTCGTCGTCGTCGGCATCGAGATCGGAAGAAGAGGCGTCCAACGCACTTTCCGAGTACCCATCGTCTTCGTTGGCTTGGTCTGGCAATCTCTTTGTGCTGGACTGAGCGAGTGGGTTGTGTGACGATTTCCGAGATGGCGGATGGTTCGGCTCGGCTGGCGATTGTTTCTGCACGATTGGGATGAACGAACTCACATTCACTTTCGGACTCATCACAATTCCCTTCGCTTTTGGAATCTGGACGCTTGCGTGTCGTGGCGGGAACTGGTTTGAGCGAGGACGCGGCTCGTTTTGGTTCATCCGAACAGAAGGCGGGCGCATTGCGAGCTGTTTGGCGTACGCTGCGGGATCCTTCGCTCCACGGAGGTCTTTCGCTTTTGGCTTTGGTTTGGACATCGCTCGGTTCTTCTTTTCCAAATCGCTGTCTTCGTAGAACACAATCTCGTCGCTCTCGACAGACGAGTCCGACGTGCCCACGCTGAGCGAGTCCTCTTCTCCGTCTCGCATCGTTTTGGACGAAGTTCGAAGCTTGTGTCGGATGTAGGTGGACGTGGAGACGGCTGCCGATGAGAGGTTGTTGGACTTCTGGTCGGGCAGTTTGGTGAATGCGATGTACGGAAGAGACGGCGATGTGAAGACCACGTCGGGCATCCTCTCCAGGATGCGATGGTGCAGAGGCGAGAGATATCCTGTGTTGCAGTGTTCAGCGTTGGATTGCTCGCGAGCCTTGCCTGTGATCGCCATCCGTTGGAGTCTGCTCAGTGATTGTGCGTTGAGTGGGCCAGACGTGAGCAACGTGGAGTAATCGGAAAGGAGTGAGAATGTGTTCTGATTCACTGCTTTGATCACGCGAAGGGGGTGAGTGGTGTATGGAGCTGAGAACTTGGACATCAGAAACAGGATGGTTGTGACAAACGTGGCAGTTTCGGATTGGCTGACGACTCCCTTCGGAATGAGAGTGCAGGGCGATGCGGGAAGAGGAAGGACCTCGTCGAGCTCGTCCCGAAACAGCTTCGTGTTCCTTCCCTGCTCACTCGCCACTTGGATCAGCTGAGAGCGATACATCCGAATCCGTCGTCGACGTGCTCTGTCTCGCTCTTTCTCTGTCAGGTCGAGTTCTCTCTCGACGTACAAATCCCCCTTGTACATGAGACTGAAATCGAAGATCATGTTCTTCGTGTTGTACTTTTGGAGAAAGGGCGAGAGAAGAAGCGACGGAGTGAGCACAAACGGCTCGTTCTCCTTCAGCAGCACTTGCTCTGATCCCGCCAGCATCCCGTCCAACATCAACTTCAACCCAAAATTCGTGCTGACCTGCTGCCGTCCACCTCCAGCCATGCCAAACGTGCGGAGGACGCCTTCTTCAACAGCCTGTGCGATCTGCGGCAGTTCGGGGATGTACGAGATGGTGGACATCATGACTGATCGGATGTCTTTCAGTGTGGTCGATGACTTGGTGAGGAGAGCGGAGAAAGGAACGGAGATCAGAATCTCGTGAATGACCGCTGCGGTGAGCAGGGAGGGATTGACAAGCGCGCAGTGGAGGAGAAGATTCCGGGCAAAGTCCAAATCGTGGTTGTGCACAACAGCGATGTGGATCAGAGCGACCATGTCTTGCGGTCGGATCGGGTTGAGCAGTGTCACCAACTTCTGCCAGTCGACATACAGGAAGATGATCTCGCCTGTGGCCGAGTTCATCACAAAAGGGACGTCGTATTGTGCGTGTCTGATCGAATCCACAGAATAATTCAGCGGAGAGTTGCGTCTGTACAGATACTCCTGCGGTGTGAACGTCAGAAACACGGAGTGGTTCTTTGTGCTCCTCCGAATAACTGTTTCTGGGCGGGATGACTCGTCCAGGATGTCCTGAAGGGAGAGGGCAGTGATGGTCTCCTGATGGAAAGTGAACGGGGTCTGATATGATTTGAGGGAAGGCGGTGGAGGGAGAGGGGTGTTCCGCTCCATCTCAGGAAACAGGAGGGCGATGGCTCGAGCGACTGTGTGTGGATAAGACGTGAGGCGGACCTGTTCCATCTCGCTCTTCTGCTTCTGTCGCCTCCTCTCCAAATATCCCAATTTTTCTGGTCTGTCCTGAAGTGTTGGGTTTGGTGGAGCAGGATTTTTGAAGGAGCGAGTGAAGATTTTGGAGTGGATGAGGCCGATGGAGGAGAGGAAGGGGGCGAAGAGGCTGTGGTGGTGGAGGAGAGTGGGGAAGGAGGGAGGGAGGTGGAACGGGAGATGGTGGAAGGAGAGGTTCGGAGGGTGGATTTCTGTGTCTGGTCCATTTTGAGGGTTGTTGTTGATGTTTTTGAAAATTGGGTCGGCGATTCCTCCGTTTTGGCTTGTTCCGAGGGAGGGAGCTGGTGGGATGAAATGGACTTGGATGGGGGAGATCGTGAAAGGCGACGAGAATGATTGTGATGACAAATCATCGTCGGGAAGGGGAACAACGAGGAGGGGAAGTGGGTTGTGTTGAGGAGCACAATCCAGCAATGCAACACACTCGTTTGGACGTGTGAAAAGCAGAAGATCAGACTGAGTTGTGATGACGACGGAATCGTTGCGGAGCAGGCTCATAACCTTCTCTGTGTGTGCTGGATCCACATTCTGGTTGTTTGTGGATGGAGTTGATGTGGAGAATTGAGCTTTTGAGCGAGATGGGGTCGTTGTTGTGCGGAGAGGCGGAGGGGGGACAGGTCGTTGAGTTAATGCTTTTGCCTTTGGCTCTTTCTTTGTGAGTTGGGATTGATCTGATGAAACTTCATCATCTTTACCAAGAAGTCGAGCTTTTTCTTTCCGGAGTTGTTCTTTGACGATCTTTTGCTTCGCTCGAAACTGTCTGAAAGACTGCAATGGGATAAAGAGATTGATGGTTTTTGTTGCGTTTATTTGGAACACAAAAACTGATAAATAGATGGCGTTTTCAATGTAGAACTGATTTGACGTTTGGAGGAGAGATGTTTCGAGTGGGAAGAAAGAGCCGAGTGAACTCGATGATTGGGAATCCATGACACCACCAGGAATATCAAGAACCTTATAAAGGAGCTGAAGAGCATGATGAGATTTCTGTTCGAGAATATCTTCATCACGACGGACAGTTTTGTACACTTCTTCCTTTTGTCGAAGTCTCGACTCCGCAGCAGTGAACAATGAGTCATCAGGAAAGGTTGGAGGCTTAACAAAATGTTGTTGGACAAGCACATAGTTTTCCTCTCGAATTCGAAGGAGTTGGAGACGAAGATGGAGATTTCTTGTTCCAGAGAGGAATGAGAAGTCAGATGGAAGAGGAACGTGGGGAAAAGGTGTTGGGGGGTAAAAGAAGGAATGGAGTGTTGTTTGGAAAATTTGTTCAAATTCCGTGTTGATTGAGAAACGAAGAGCTGTGAAGAGATATGTGTTGATTTTCTTCTTATAAGAGATGTAGAAGAGACGATCTTCATCGGTATCGAACCAAACCACTCCGGGAAAAGTAAAGTCCTGTTGGGGTCGGGAAAAAACCGATAGTTCCTTCTTTTCATCGATTGGTCTTTCTAGTTGTGGTCGTTTCTTCACATAGTAACGCATTTCATTGCCTTCAATAAACAAAACAAAATGAATTTTGTCTATAGTGTAGTCTGGAAAGAAGTAGGTCCTCTGGTAGTCTTTTCCACTCCATAAGACGAATCTGATCGAATCCTGTGGAACTCTCAGATCAATTAAGATCGTTTCGTAATTTTCTGGTGAAAATGTTCCAGGATTTCGAGGATTAATGCTAAGAGTCGTATACAGGAGACAGGAATAGTCAGGAGAAAGAGATGCAGTGACGATGTAGCAGTGTTCTGTGATCATCAGGCGAGAAGACGTCCATGTGTTCTGGTTGTAGCAAACAAGTTCGGTAAGGAGGCCGTGAGGGGTTTCTATAGAGGCAGCCTCGAGAACAAGGTCACAACATCGTCCAACAAGTCGTCGATAAGGTTCTGGTGACGGTTGGGCAAGTGCTGAATGATCGGCGCATTTGTAGTAAATTTTCTTTCCAGTTACAACAAAGCCATTGGTTTCTTCGATAAAATCATCTTTGGATATCGTACAGAAATGCTCTGCATTCATCACAAACGATATGGGAATATGGCACAATCTTAAGTTTGACTGGACCTCCACGAACAGAGAGAGATAATTGAAGGATTTTTTTTACAAAAATTGAGTTAAACAATCTTATCTAGCCAGAATTGCGGAAAGGAAGATGATGAAGATTTGTTCGGAAATCCCCAGAGTTGTGGAGGCCACAAAAGAGAATAATTCTCTGAGACAAGAAAGGGAGATAAGGTGAAGAGAGAAGAAGAGAGATACAGCTGTAGAAGTGTAAACAACGGTAGTTAGAGCAGGTATTCAATTCCAGAGATCTGAACTTTGGACTGAGCGCCACGCTGGTTGATAATTTTGGATGCAATGAAATTGCCACATTTAAGCGACATCGGGAGGGAGAGCCCGCGGTACAGTCCATATATGAAGCCAGCCTGGAAGTTATCACCAGCGCCATTTGTATCAAACGCATTGTCCACCTTGTACGAAGGAACAATAAACATTTTATTCTTTGTCATCGCAAGAGATCCATTGGCGCCAAGCTTGACAACAAGAATTTGAGTGTATTTCAGGAACTGTGCCCATTCCGGCGGGATTTCGCTGCTAACTCGAGCTGCGTGGGAAAGTGGGTCTGGTTGTGTCACAATGGGCTTGGACAGGAGCGTACCCATCGCAAATTCGGGGGTCGGGGATTGGGCAATTGGCGGGAGGACAGCTTCTGAAGCGGGTGATTGGAGTGGGGGAACTGAGCTAGACCCAGGAGATTTCTGCTGAGGAATGTATTTTCCGTTCTCATCCCTCTTGACTCCACAGAAAGCATCGGCCTCACATTCATTTGCAAAGATGATGTCGACACCTTCATTGAACAATTCCATGAGAGAATCGCGAGTTTGGTCAATCAGCCAGGAGTCACCCATGTCAATTGAGATGCGGGTTCCACTTTCTCGAGCGATCTTCAGTGCATGCTTTGTGGCGGCTGTTGTTGGAACGTCTCCTCGAAATTCATATGCTGAGAAGTGGAGAAGGTAGGATTCTTCAATCAAAGAATGGAGAATCTCGTATGGCTCAAGTTGTTTGGTGACACCAAAGTCGAGCCCAAAGCTCCTCTGCCCGTCGGGGGTGATGAATGTGTAGCAAACAGCTGATGGTCCCTTTTTGATTGATACATACGTGTCAATGTCATTGGCACGGAGAGCGTTAATATAATCGTAGCCATTTTCGTCGTTGCCGACACAGCCGATGTAGGCACAGCGGAGACCAAGATTTGAGGCGCCGAAAATGGTGTTTGTTGGAGAGCCACCTGGAGATTTGAGCATCTACGCAAAAAGATACGAAGAGTTCAAAATAATGGCATGATGATACATCATGGTTGTTCACAAAATCCGCAATTTTCGCGTTCGTTTCTTCTGTGACAGGAAAACTGCCACCTTTCACGAGACCAAGCCCATCAAGGGTGGCATCGTCAACGTTGGCAATGATATCGGTGAGGGCATCGCTAATTGCCAGAATGGCAAAGCGTTTTGCTCTTCTTCTACGACCAGCCTTGAGAGTACTGTTGAGAAAAAGGAGGAGATGATACGAGAATGCGTTTCGGCTGGAGGTTCCAAGTTGGATGAAACTGTGCTTGTGGAACATATTCATCTTGGCTAGATCTGTCGTTAGACGATCGATAATATTGAAGAACATTTGGACGGAAAGCGTTCTGGTTTGAGACAGGAAATGGGGAAGATTGTGGGTCAAATGATTCCTGATTTTCATCGAGTGGTGGGACGTAGGTATCTTCCATTGCTCTTTCACAGTCTGGATAGATATTTGATCCAGCCCACTGACTGAACATCAATCTCCTGAAGTATCATCTTACAAAACATGACCTTCTCTGGGAAAAGCCCGAGTGTATCTATCACCACCCATTCAATATCTACTTCCCCATTTATTGCACTGGATGGATTTTCCAAATCAACGGAGAATGAGACAAATAGATGTCTCACACCTTTGAATCTGACTTATTGTCCCAATTTGATTGAATTTTGCCTCTCTTGGAAACTCAATGGATCTTTGACAAGCACTGAGATTAATTTTGGCACAACAATTCTGAATCACATTTGATGGTAGTAAGGAAGAGACCCAATCAGTAAAAAATAAAAATCAATTAGTTTACATGAAATCTTCATAGATATTACAGACATTGAAGAATAGATGGAAAATGACCGCGCACCATTTCCCCAGCCGAAAACGCGAATCTGGCCATTCGACTAATGCTGGTGAATCAATCGCTCTCACTCAATCAAACACACAACCTACATTTCTCCAACATTTTCACATGTTTTTTAAGATTTTGGATGCTGATATGTTGAAATGTGCTCGATTTCATTTTTCTGCCATTCAGATTATACTCGTGAATATTCAACACTATTATTCCCTGGAATGTTTAACCATTGTTTGGTTTTGTCTCATATTGTCTCTTTATCTTCGATATTTAGTTATTCATGCCTTTGTGGCAGAATTCATGATCCTCGATTCGTGGATCATGGTTTTTCTGCCCGATATTTTTGCGGAGATTTTGAAGGGAAGTATTACAATGATGTTCATTTTTTGGTTCGATTGAGGGAATATTCAGCGATTCTGTAAGGTCAATTTTGAGAAAAACACACTTCCAAACTTCAACTTTGAACAACGATTTCTCTATAATTTGAATGTTATTGTCCAGAAAACTCCTTGACATTCTTATAAAACTCTTTTACAATCTGATTATCTCGATAAAATTGACTTCTTCTGCATGGATAGTCAACATCAGCCCTGTCTCAACTTCAATTCGATTTCTTTCCATTTCATGCATCTATAACGATTCTAAAGACGTTTTACTGAGCAAACAATAGTGAAATAGTGATAATTTGAATATTAAACAGAAAGTATTAAAACAAGTTCAAGTCAGCTTTGAATGAATTGTCATGCGCTGATCGGCAACTCAATCAATCGCCTCCATCGGGAGCCATCTCCGCGCTATTCGAACCCGCAGAGTGTTTCTTCTTCCGGATCAAGACTACAGCCACAACGACTCCCACAACAGCCAGAACGGTGATCACGCCAATCACTGGGCCGAGCCATGCCCACATTTTGCCGAAGCCAGCAGGTTTTTTGGGGTCGATCGGATCTGTGGGGTCATCTGGACCAGACGGACCAGGTGGATCGGATGACGTCGAATTGATGTTGATGGAGAAGGAAGAGTACGGAAGAGGGGCAGATTGGGCGAAGACGAATGTTGGCGTGTATGTCTTGTTCGAAGCCAATCCAGCTGTCCCGATGGGAACTGTGAGGGGGGCTGAACGAGTGCCCGAACTGCCTTTGAATGGGAGGGGAACTGACTCATCCAACACAACGAGAATCTCGCCGTTTGTTGGGATATTCAGCCCGACCAGAACGAGTGTCACTGACGACCCATCCTCGTTCATCTCCCACTCGATTTTGGTGACCTGCGTGGCTGGAGGATCAGGTGTTGGAACAAAAGTGTTTGTGTGTTCACAGCTATAGTCATCTTTCCAATGGAACCCGCCCGCTGGTCCTGAGAGATGAAGACCGAGTGCGGTGTAATGTGGGCTGAGGTGAGTGAGCATCCGTGTCTTGAACGATGTCTTGTCCTTCTTTGCAGTGGGAAGCCATCCAATCTCAGACACAGCTGCCAGACGAGGGAAGAGAAGGACTTCCAAGTTGTCTGAGTCTTCGCAGTGCTCAGTCCAGACTGTTGCTTGGACTCCGACGACATGCTTCGCGATCTTCGCTTCGTCGAGGTTGGGTGTGGATTGAATGGTGTGCGAATGTGGGGAGGTGTTGTGGGGAGAGGGAAGAGGGTGTGTGATGAATGGATCGGATGATTTTGGTGATCTTTCGGTCCGTGAATGGCGAGTTTGTTGCATTTGATGGAGATCCGAGTTCGAACTTCCAGTGGGCGTGCATTTCTTATCTCCTTGATACCCTTCACCGTCGTCTGTGCAGGTTCCTGTGAGCGGATCAAACGTGTAGATCCGCTCCCATCGCAGTCCTTCGTCGTCGTCGGGTGTTGAGAGATACAAGAAGTCCCACGGCGTCATGATTGTGTCCAGACCAGTCGAGGCATTACTCAGCCCCAACATCGGATCCACCCACTGCATTGTCAAAACGGTACTATCCGCAAATCTCTGAAGCTCGAAGTTCTGATCGCCGGCCTTCCCGTTGGCATCTTGCCACAGAATCTGGCGCTTTCCCTTTGTTTTCAAGTGTTTTCCGATGTCGCCGTGAAACCACGCTTGATGGTGTTCCAAATTGTTGAGCCCAACGTCAGAAACTTTGCTCCAGCAGTCTTGACACTTCGCCCAATACTCGAGAGGCATCTCATCTCCGCCAGTATGAAAGAACGGCCCGTTGAAGAGCGGGATGACCTCGTCCAAGATACTCTTGATAAATGCACGTGACTCATCTCGAGAACAAAAGGTATGGTTAGAATTCTTCCAAAATGTCTGGACATCTCCAACAGGGGGATGTTGGGCCGCATCTTCGAGGTTCGTACACACATACTGTGGAAACGCCGATAATATGGCATGACTATGTGCTGGGAGGTCAATTTCTGGAATGACAGTAATGCCACGAGTGGACGCATATTGCACAAAGGCTTTTAGTTCGGCCTGAGTGTAGTATCCTCCATATTTGCCATTGTCACGGAATGAGCTAATAGAATTCAATGTTGGATATTTAAAGCTCTGGATCCGAAATCCTTGATCATCGGAAAGGTGCATGTGGAATCTGTTGATCTTCGTAAGAGCCATTCCATCAATAATCCGCTTGAGACTGGAGATGGGGAAGAAGTGGCGACAGGTGTCGACCATAACTCCTCGATAAGAAAATTGTGGGTAATCGGAGATGGAACAGTTCGGGACAGACCATTCAGCCGAAGTTTTCGAGGAGGAATGAATTTTAGGTGGAAGAAGTTGAATGAGGGTTGAGGTGGCCAAGAAGAAACCTTGTGTCGTATTTGCTATGATGGATATACCAGTACTACTGATGTTCATTTGATATTCTTCATCGTGAGTCAGTGAAGAAGAATACTGGAATGAAACGAATGAACTGAATGTTTGTGTGCTTCCTTGTTGATGGAGATGACATGGAAATCCACAAGCTGTTTGGAGTTTATCCCGAAGGAGGGAGACCGCCGAAATGGCAGTTTTTGAAAGAGTCGGAAGGAGAAACACAGTGGAGTCAACGAACACAAATGGACCACCAGAAAGTTGTGTGACGGATTGGGGATGCGGTACAATATTCAATTGAATCGAAGAAACGATCTGAAAAAAGCAGAACCAATTGAGATAAAGCATGATATTTGGACCAATTGGTCGATGACGAAATGAAAAGGGAATGCATGGGTAGATCCTGATATTTTGACAATAAAAAGATAATTGAACCGATATCTATAGTTTAAAACAGGAGTTCAGGGGTGAAATGCTTTCTTTCAAACAAAAATAATCAAAAGACAGAGAAACAAGGAATTCATCGATTCCTGTCGTCTTTTCTCAGGAAATTGGCAAAGAAATTTGAAATTTTCTGCTTGATGGTCTGAAAATGTGTTGAGACAGATTGAGAGTTCGAGGAGTCGATGAAGCTTGACTGATCGACTTCATTTGCAAGCACTGATGCGTATGTCTTGCTTCTGAGGTGTTCGAGTTTGCGTTGTTGAAGTTCAGCTGCCTCAGCATGTTGTTGTTCAGGTGTTTTGAACGGCAGGGTCGATGTGGACAAGGAAAATGGAGACTGAAAGACCGACGGAGCGGGAGCGGGAGCGGGATCGAGGAGGGGAGTGTCGACGTAAGGAACAAGTTGGAGGGAGAAGGGGTCGGTGTTGGGAGTGGGGTGCTCGGTGGCAGCAGGCTGGACAGGAAGAGGTGGATTGGAAGTGCTGTTGTCTTCAGAGTCGCTCTCGTCGAGGGGAGACAGAGAGGGGACAGATATCGACTTGTTCCTCTCTTTGAAGAACTCCTTCGTGATTTTGATGGCATGTGAGGAATGTGACGACGAGGGAGGGAAGGGAGGGAGAGGGGTGAAGGCTGGCGACGGGATGGGTGGAATGGCTGTGACGTTCTGGTCGGTTGGTGGGAGGGTTGGAGTGTCTTTGAAGATTGTGGATTGAGTGTTTGATTTGATTTGTTGAAGAAAATGCGAGTGAATTCGCCAGACCGAGGGAGATCGATGACGTGTGTTGTGTTTGGGGATCGTCTGCGTGTTGGCGAGTATGGAGTGAGAGAGGGGAAGTGCTCGATCCGTTGTGGTTTGAGATGCGTCTTGGAAGAAAGGGTGTCTGAGAAGATCTGCACATGTCGCTCTCTCCTTCACTGGATATCGCAAGCAGAACAACACCAAATCCAGAAGCTCCGGCACGTCCGCCAGAACCTGGTCGACACGAGGCATCTCCGTGACGCGGCGGATGGAGCGCTTGGTCAGAGCTTGGTGTGGCCAGTCGAGCTGACCGCCGACGAAGAACGGATGGTAATGCGGGAAGATGTGCTGGTTGGGCGGGGGTGAAGTGTGTTGGACGATGAGGGAGTACGACCGCCGTGTGTTGGACTCGGAGTCGGGTGAGGACGAGCGATGGTGTGGGATGGAGACGGGAAGTTGAAGTGGGTCGAAGACACCTTTCTGACGAGTCGTGGTCGGTCGGACGAGACGTGTCTTGGTCACTGTAGTGCGGGTTGAGCGTGTTCGCTTCTGTGGAAGAATGGGATTGGTAACAGTGGTGCTCTCGCTGGACATTTGGAGGATGGTGGAGGGTGTGGGTGGGGTGGGCGAGGCGGAGGGAGGGTTCTTGACGAGGAGCTCTCTGAAGTCGCCGAGTGCTTTCTGCATCATTGCGAGGTGTTCGATGTTGTCGTGTGTCAGGAAGAGAGGGGTGCCTGTGTACATCTCGTAGAGGATGCATCCGATGCTCCAGATGTCTACGGGATACGACCAGCCCAATCCTGCGGAGGAAATGAGTGACGATGAAAGGAGATCAGACCAAGAACAACTTCTGGCGGTCGATAGTGGCGAGTGCAGACCAGCGACGAGTGGTGATGTGTGGCAAAGGTGGCACTGCCCATGTCGATGATGACTATTTGGGTGTTGAGGGGAAGATAGTAATTTTCGCCCTGGGAGAGTGATGATGGGGAAAACCGATACCGACTTGAGTTTGAGCTTTTTAAAGTCAGTGGTCTTAAAAAGAATGTTCTCCAGTTTGAGGTCAGTGTGGATCAGGTTGAGTTCCTCGTGGAGAACTGATGGAAAGCGTGAAAAGGATGAATCAACAAACATTTGACCCCGGCGACAAGTTGGCGACCAACATCTCGAATAACATCCAGTGGGAACCCACGATATCGATTATGACGAACAATATCATACAGAGATTGCCCATATTCGTCGAAAACAAGGCATGGTTGACCTTCATAGTCGAAGGCATCCAGAAGACGAATACAATGACTATATAGTAAATAGTTCATTGAAAGAAAACTAAATTCACACTTGTTTCCGAGTGGATCTTGTTTTGTGACTTTTTCGAGGATATCAACCTCAATTCTGGCTGCTCTTGTGTATTTTTCTTGTGCCTTTATCACTTTGATTGCGACATAGCTTCGGGTGTTTCTATCCCAACATTTGAGCACAACCCCAAAGGTTCCTTCTCCTAAGAACCGAATGATTTTGTAGCGTTTTGTGAGGTCAGCACCAATTTTGTAGAGAAAATTGCCTGTACAAACAAGACGATTAAAATGAACAAAAAAGAATCAAACCTTCTGCATCAACGTGTTTGTGTCTGGCGGTAATTTTGGGTGGGGACTCCATTGTAGGACGAAACGGAGTGAACCTTACTTTTTCTCGAGTCGTCACAAGGAAGTGATAATAGGGTGGTATTTACATGAAAATAGACAGAGAACATCATTTAAATGAAGAAACAACATGAAATGAAAGAAAAAGCGTTTCACTAAACTTCTGGAACATTTTCCAGGTCAACAGCCTCGTTAAGATCCTGTGACATCATAGCCTGGTAAATAACCTTCTTTGACGTTTCCATGATCTCACCTGACATGATCAGTTCGTATAGGAGATAGTATGCCTGCGATAGGTGAGTGAGAAGGATCAGAAATATTGAGATGAGAAGATACTCAGAAACAGACTTTGTGGAAACTAAATACAAGATCCAGTTCACAGACACTTCCGAAATATGTATCAAGTGATTCAACGTACTGTTGAATAATCTCTAGTGTGATGAATTCGTTGTCAGTTGGGTCGATGGCGATAATAAAGAATAAAGATGCGTATCGCTTGTAAACAATTTTGAGTCCTCTGTATTCAATGAAATTACAAAGTTTTGATGTTCGTCCCAGAACGAGTGCAGTCGTTTCACGGAGTATCTTTGCCTGGTCTTTTTCCGAAACAATGTCATACCATTGTTCCATTCTGCACTTTCCAAGTCTATTGATGAGAAAGCAGTAGTGAATCATTAGTTTTTAGCTCCTGGATTAGTGTGTGGAGAAGACGGTCGCTAAACTGCGGAGTGAAAATGATTTATGGTGGGTAAGATCAAATCTCCTGAGAATGATTCATGGTGAAACAGTTGCAATGGAAACTTCATGTGAAATGATAAATGAAAATTGATGGCCAGAGAGCAGGAGCGTGTGGGGAGCCAACGACGCTTGGCATATCAGCTCGACAAAAGAATGGTGAAGTGAAAACTGACTCAATGTGAGAGTCAGTTTGTGATTTGTGTTGAAGTGTGCATATTCGAGACGTAAACAGAAAGGCGACTCGATTGAATCGAAAAAGAGCTCAAACTCGGAGCGAGAAAGAAGAAGTGCGGTGAGAGTGTGTCTATGTGTTTGAGTGTGTGAACGAAAGAAGACGGGTGAGGTGATAGTGTGTTGGTTGTGTTTGATGGATATAAAAGAAGACTTCATTGTGTCCTCCGCTGGGAGTTGTAGCAACGCATCCAGCTGAAGAATCTAGAAGGTGCGAGAGTGTGAGTGTGTCTGATGGAGTGAATGAATGAATACTTCCTCGTTGCTGACGTTGGGAGTTGTAGTAACGCATCCAGCAGAAACAAACGATGAAGGTGTGAGAGTGTTGTGACGAATGGTGTGACGTGTGTTGAAGAATCAAAAAGCGATCCGATCTTCTTTGTCTGGTTCTTCCTCGATCGACTCCAGCTCAGAAATGACAGTTTCCAACTTTGGCCGATCATCTGGCCTGAGTGACATGCAGCGTCCAATCAGTTCCACCATCGCTGCATTCCCCACTCGGTCCATCGGAAGCCGAACTCTCGTTCTCAGCTGTCGGTGTGCATTGACTCCGTCTGTCTCTCCGAACGGGACAAGTTCAGTCTCGATCTCCCACAGGACCATGCCGAGCCGAAAAACCGACACTTTCTCGGAGTTCAGGGTTGGCGGTTCCTCTCCCTCTTCCACACATTGTTCGGGTGCCTGCCAACGTTGGCCCTCTTCGTCAATGCCTTCCTTTCGTACTGTGGCACTCTGATCAAAACTCGGTCTCACTTCTGTTGCTGTTCCTTTTGAGAACACAGACTGGGTTTCGTTTGTTGACGGGAGTGGATCTTTTGGCATCTCCAAGCAAAGTCTGTCCTCTCCGTTGAGCAGAATCCAGTGTGATGTCAGTTTCAATAATAACGGCGATTCTTCGTTTGTTTTGTAGATGCGCAGGAGAGCCTTTGCGAGCCGCTGCTCTTCGGCGCGTCGATCTGAGAGTGGCTTTTTCTGAACATGCAGACGGTTGAAGAGAGTATTTTGCTTTGAAACTGTGTGGAGCGAGAAGTTCTGGCAATCCAACACTTTCACAACTTCCACCGCTTTCTGTGGCGTCTGTGCCGCTCCCATCACTTTCGTTGCTTCTTCTGGTTTCGGTGGATGTGCAGTCAGATCCTGGTCTTTCATCGGATCGGCACTCGAGACGATCAAATTGTGTTGATGAGTGTCTGTACCCTCCACATCGATCTTCACGACCATGTCATCGTGTTCAGACAATTCTTGTGTTTCTTCTTTCTTCTTTTGGTTTCGTCTGCGACGGAAACACAGGCACAGCACGACGATCATAAAAACAAGCAGACAGACAATTCCGACCACCAGCGGAATCCACCATTTCATGTTGTCGAGCAGACTCTGTGCAAGTCGTCCAGAGGCGCTCTTCTGAACCACAAACCAGGCATCTGTCTCTTCTCCCTCGCCAAAGACAAGACGTCCTCTCCATTCAAGGGAGTCATTGAGAGGGGACAGGGAGGATCGAGGGAGAGTGAGTTGGATCAGGGTCTCGTTGAAGGAGATGGTCGTGTTGAGATCAAGTGGAATCTGTGTTGGATTCCCTTCTCCGAGTTTTGTGATTTCGGATACTTTTAGGAACAAACCACAAGGAATCAGTGTTTTTCCAACGATCTCGATCACAAAGTCCTTTGTTGTCTTGTTTACCACGCTCTTCGAGTTGGAAGATAGTGTTGGGACGAAGAGTGGCGATGACACAATTGCTTCCATCCCACTAATCGAACAATCTCCGACTGAAATCCACGCAGATGGGTCTGTTGGTGTCCCGTCCCCTCCGTTCAGACTCCCAACCACAAGTTCTCCCTCCTCCGAGCAGCCAATGTTGTGGCGGACAGACGGGAATCCAGCGACATCGGCGGAGTTGTCGCGGAAGATCGATCCATCGATCGACACATTTCCTCCTTTTATGTTCATTGCTCCCTGTCGAAGGGCAGCGAAAGTAGATCGAAACAGAGTCAGGGAACAATCGACAACAGAAATCACTCCCGACTCCCACTCGCAGCAGAGTGATCCCTCGTTCTTTTTTGTTTCTGTAGCCGACCCAGATATCGAGCAGTCTCGTAGAATAACTTCTCCACTCTTTCCAGAAATGAAGATGAAGTCCTGGTCGGTTGTGTCGATCAGCACATCCACTTGGTTCAGACGGATCCATCCGCCATCCACAGCAATCATGCCCTTTCCCTCCAACCCCTCTTTCTGTTTCACTCGGAGCTCCGGTTCTGTCGTCGGGCCTGCTCCGATCACAACTTCCATCTTGTCTCCAATCACCATCTGCACAGATTGAGTTGTGTTGTGCTGAATCTCGAATGTGGATTTGGAGAAGTTCATTCCTTTCACAATTCGCCATGCTGTGTCAATCGAACGACACGGGCTGCTCGTCTCGCCACAGAAATCACTTTCTGACCCTTCCTCCGTGTCCACGTGCAGTTCGATGAACGATGGCTTGCTTGTCGTGGCCACACTGAGCAAAGGATCAAACACCACGTCCCCGTCTTCGGAACTGGCTGGAGTGATTGATGTAATTGTGTACGTCTGGCCAAAGTCAAACCAGTCTTCCCATCCAATCTTCATCTGATCCGAACACGCTGTCGTGGGATTTCTGATTCGGATTGTGAACGAAAACGACGAGGAGAGAGTCACGATGTACTCTTTTCCTTCCTCCAAGTCACTCCCAGAGAATGAGATCATACAGCCTGTACTGAGAGTGTTTGTGAATGAGAATGAAGGAGACAGAATGTGTGGAGGGACAGGAACGTGCACTTTGATGCCACTTGACACAAGAACTGAAGATGTTTCTCCTCCAGCGATGCAGATTGTGTAGTCCATCTCATATTTCAATGTGTTTGTATCTTCAGACTGTCCGACTGCAAAAACGACCTTGCAGTGTGTTTGGTCAACCAGCTCAATTTCCGCCTTTGATTTCCATTCCTGGTTGCTGTTTGTCACCCACAGATGGCCAAGTCCAGAGCGCAGTGCTCGCCCTTCCAATGTCAGTGTCACCTCCTTCCTGTCTTTGGTCAGAACAGCAGAGAGAAGCTTCAGAACTCGCGGTGGCTCGGCTGGTGTCTCGAAAATCACTCCCGACGTGGTCACAGTTTGGAATGTATCTTTGGATGTGGCTGAGACGATCTCGTATTGGGTTCCATACGCAAGGAATGCGTCTCCCTCTGGGAACAGGACAACCTTCCACTCAGCCAGAGTGTTTTCGGTTGATGGGGAAAGTTCGACAGTTCTGATGGACGAGGCATCGCCGTCTTTCTCTTTCAACGTCACAACGTACGTCTCTGCCACAAAACCTGCCCCCTGAAATGTGATGGCTGTCCAGTCTGAATGATTGACCTGAGCCAACGAGGTCAGAGCAGAGGAAGGGTACGGAACGGTGAATGTCACTTCTTCGCGGATCAAAACAGCACGCGAGTCACATGTAACTGTTTCGACTGTGTACTCTGCACCGTATTTCAGCTTATCTGGATTTGTCGCTGAGAGTTGAACGGTTCGATCCAACGTCGACGAATCTGTGAGAATCATGTCGAATGTGAAAACTTTCCCGTCTTTGTCCTTCGTTCTGATCGAATATGTTCCTGATTCCAACAAATGTCCTTTCACTTGAAGAGTTCCTTCTGTTGTGGTGTCCAGAGAGACAGCTGCTGAGAGGATTGTGGGAGGGAAGAGACCAGACATAAGTGAATCGGCTCGGCGGGTATATGCCACGCCACTCGGAAGGACACCATGCAAACCAGCAGTCGTGATCCCTTTTCCCGCAGTGGACGGCTTTCCAGGTGATCCAAATTCGACGTGCACGAGACGAGGGACATTTGATCCGCTGAGAAGAACTCCCATCGTCCCGCTGATGGCTGTGGGTGTGATCACAGAGATGACTGCTTCATTTCCGTTCAGTGTCACAGAACAGTCTGTCACAGTGGGAGCTGACACTTGAGGAATCAAGTCGAGAATTGGGGTGAGAGTATCATGATTGAGGACGTTGGGTGCCCCAGAAGTCGAATCACAGAACAAAACAGAAGACGCATTCAGAACCGTCGCATCCGATCCAAAAATGGTGATATCTTTCCCATCTGTCGTCCCTTGTCCCTTCGCAACGCATCCTCTGAACTGGATGAAGGAGAAGGAAAGAGACTTGACGTCGGTGATCAGAACGCCTCCTCCATACGTCCCGCTTTCGCATTCCACAAAAGCGCAGTTTCGGAGGGTGACGGAGACTTGGGTGATGAAATAGAACCCGCCGCCTCTCCCACGCGCCGAGCATTTGTGGCAGAAGCAGTTGGAGCAAGACACCTGCGACTGTCGGAGGGCAACAAAAGCTCCTGCAGTGCTGTGTTCTTGTTCGTATGTCGAGGCACAATCTGAGAAGGACGAGTTGGTGATGGTGAGAGGGTGGGCGTTGTTCTCTGCGCAGTAGAACGAGATTGCTCCCCCGTCGTTGCTCTCGTGAGTGACTGTGCAGTTGTGGAAGAAGCACTGCGTGACTGTCAGGGCAGCGTTTGTGTCTCGCACAAAAATCGCTGCTCCTCCAAAATCGCCGTATTCTTCTCCCCATGTCATGTTTTCGAAGGAACAGAGGGTGAAGGTGATGGCAGTGATGGAAAGATCTGTGGCTGTGTACCGGTCGCCCGGGACGTGGGCTTCGTATGATCTGTCGATGGCAGTGTTGGAGGTTCTCTCGCAGGATGAGAAGGACGTGTTGAGGCAGAAGAGTGAGCCGCCGAGATTTGCGTCCATCGTTCCTGTCCCACTGATTGGGTTTGTGCTGTTCGTCACGCGGCATCCGCTCATCGTCTGCTTCACATTGGATCCAAAGACGAGGCCTTTCCCCTTCCTGGCCTTGGGTGAGAGGCGGCTGGTCACGTTCACAAGAGTGGATGAAGAGAGATGTGTTCGAACTTCTGTGTTGGTTTCGAAAAATGTTTGATTCGAATCAGAATCGGAGAGATCGAAGGAAAAGAGAAGACCAGTCGCCAGAGAGATCGTGGAGGACTCCAGCGAGAATCCAAGACCAGTTATGGAGATGTGGTTCGTACAATCTGAAAGAGCCACCCGACCGTGTTTAAGGTGAGATGATCTGGGTCGATAGATATGAAATGAATCTACGAGTGGTGGGAGAAATGTTGTTTGGGATTTGTGAGAGCTTTCTGAGATTGTGATGGAGCATGTGTTTTCATTGTCATTTCTGGTTCCACTAACCATAAAAGGAGAGGTTGTTGGACAGGATACGATCAGACAAGATAGGATATGTACCGTTGAGTTTCTGACTTGTCCCACACTCCCTCCAGTCGTTGTGGAAATCATTGAGAGTTTGGACAATGAGACTGTACTGTTGGAAATGGTTAGATGGAATTGAGGCTGGAACATCGTTTGTATTTTCGAGCCGTTGGCTGGTTTGAATGAATTTTCAGTAGATATCGTTGGATGCAGGAGAAAATTGATAACATGATTAGACTTGTCTGAATCATGAATAAGTGTGGTATTACATCCTTCAATATCAAGAGTTTGAGATTTGATACTGGTCCATGATGCAAAAATAACTCCTTGGGGCAGATGAACAGCTTCTTTATGGACAGATGCTTCGATCGGTTTGACATCTGGTTGGGTCAAGTATGTGGACAAATCAACGGCTCTTCCTGTAGTCCTCATCAAGATGGACTTGATGAAAGTGAAGAGAATTAGAAAGGGCATCAGATTGAGATAGAAGTTTCTGGAGAGGATGGAGGCTGATCTACCCAACATGCGTCTTTTTGGTATTTCGCTTCTTTCAATGTAAAACTCACTGAAGTTCTGTTAACTTGGATGAATAAGTCATTTCCAGTAAAATGATAAAGAACGGGTTTTGTCTGACCCGTAGAAGGTTCAAGTGGGTGAAAAGTTTGGGCAAGCCAAAACTGCCAGAGAAGAATTCTCACGTATTGCTTTCATTTTCTAGTATTTTATTGAAAAAAGTGAGAATACCAAAATGATGATGGGCATTGAGAACAAGGGTTCCTATTAAATGAATCCAACTGCGATGTACAGCGAAAGACGTCGAGTATGTTCAGAACAAGCATTCATTGAATCAATGAGAGAAGAGAACTGTTCGCTAGTCTCTGAGTATGTCAGAAATAATGTTCCGGTGACGTATGTTCATGAGGGAATTGAATGGAGAATTAAACCAAAGTTGTGGAATCAAGGAAACAGACCGCACTTAGCGAAACGTCGACGCTACACTCAATAATATGTCGAAAATGAACTGAAGAAATACAATTGTGAGCTCGTAGGTGAGTACACCAAAGTTCTGGTTCCATTCATATATCGAGAGATTGGCGGAAGTGAAGTGTTCAGAATTCGACTTGATGCATGGCTGACTGCTAAGAAAAAACCCCATCTGAGAAAACAGAAATAAATGCTCAACTTTTTTTATTTTCTGATTTTATATTTTGTAGTAAATGGCACTGCTAAAACCAATCAAAAACAGAATTCAAGAAATTCGAGACCTCTTTCCGAATACACAATTTCAATTTATTGATGGTCGAATCTACAATCCTGACAGAAAAAAAATTCAACATCACAGATCATTTCTCCTGAATATACAACAACACACAGATCTCGAGTTTCCACATCCAATACCGAATCTCGATCTCAATCTCATTCCAGATTGTATTGAACAAGTTAAACTTCGACAACAGATGGCATCAGAAGATCGACTCGCTCACCGAATGATTGTTGAGAACATGAAAGCAAATCCAAGAGTGAACAAAGATGGATTGAAGAAGCAAGTGTTCAGAATGACGTGGAAGCTGAAATCAATTGAAGAGAAGTTGATGGATCATTGGATGAAGAATCTGTTGATCATTCAAAAGAAAAATGAACAAATGGAAAAAAAGAGAAGTGCAGACCTTTGATGGATTTGAAGAATGCATATTACTTGCTGAACCACGAGACAACGCAGCACTCAATTCTTGTCTCATGAATGCACGAAGGAAGTTCAAAAAGAAAGAGGAAATGAAAGGAACAATTTTGTTTTTTGATTTTTATTAAAACGAACTCGCATCTAACACATCTGATAGAAGTTTCATGAATCCGGTCCGTGTCAGCAACCCGGAACCGGGGGTTGAAACAACTCTATTTGTGTCTCTTATTTCATACTTTAGATGAAACCAATCACAGATGCTTGTGTTTGGAGGATCAACATGTCTTGATCGACAAAATGGGTTCGATCATACCTTCATTTCACTATAGTGGTCTTTGATGTAGTCACAGTGTTTTTGAGAATTCCACAACATTATAATCAAAATATGTAAACTAATTGAAGCAAAGAACTAAATCGTGAGCAGAAAAATGGGCAAAATTTCTCAATGTCTTCATCTGGAAGAAAGCCGCCGGCCATGCTTCCAGAACCCATTTCATATTCCAAACGTCGTACCCACTACCAACTATCATCGACTGTATAGCGAAGAAGATAACGTTTCGTCATTCTGAGAAGGGTTGGATAACGACCAGAGTTTTCAAAACCCCAAGCTTGACGACGAAGAAAGAAACATGGTTTTGTCTTCTTCTGTGAATGAAAGTGGCGACACAGATCATTGATTTATGTTTGATTCCCAAAGTAAAATGAATCATTTCTCAAAAATGACAGACAATTTGCTTCATCTGTCTAGAACACATCAACGGAAGCTGGAATTAAGAAACACAGGGAAGAAGTGATGTCTAATCTTTTGATTGATGAAGTTCTTTTTCGGTAAGATAGTGTCGACGAATCCAGTCCTTAGCGAGAGGATACAACACTGATGGCGGCATATCTTCTTCGCTGTTAAGTTTCACTCCCAAAATGGAAGAAAGATGTGGAGTGAATAATCTGTTACGCTGTTCATGTTTTATCCATCGAATGAGGCTGAATGATGATTCAACCGGCACGGTCGTTGCCACAATCGTTTTTGCTATTGAAGCCAGACGCTTCAGAGTTGGAAACTGATCATATGATCCAAAAGTGAAGTCGGATAGTATTTGAGTGAACGAGACGGTATGCACCGATGGTGTGAGAAGATACCGACGAAATGCAATCCATTCTCCAACCAGCGTTTCGAATCCAGCAAGAGAGAAAAATTTAGAAAAATGATCGAAGAGTTGTCCCACCTGAAGGACTCCATTATTGATACTATTCTCTGAATCGCCCCACAATGGAATGGTATGATGTGAGGGCGCTCTTGTGTGAGTTTCGTGACGAGGCCGTTTCGAACTCTAATTAAACTGCTGTCACCGTCTGTACATATGCTGACACAAGTCTCAAAAGACAATCCCATTTCAGAAATCACTTCCTCCAGCAGTTTTTTCTGATTTTCAGCTGTTCCACCTCCATGAATGTCTTTCAGTCCGGCATGAATGATTCGAGGAACTCCCTGATTGATGTAGCGAACCATAACTGAGAAAAGTTTGTGTCCTCCAATATCCGTGCCTGCATCGAGCATGACGGCAAATGAGCCAGCTTGTTCAATATGTGATTTATGTGAGGTTTGGAAGAATCGATCCAGGTCTTTAACGAGAGATTCAAAGTGGTACGTCGAGCAGATTCTGGTTGATCGAGGAGCCGGGACCATTCTTTTGTCGATACGATTCACGATTTTCTCAAAATCCGTGTTGGAGTTGTTGTTTCGAACAACGAACAGAACATCACAAAATCTTTGGGCCACAAAAATGATATCTTCTTGAGTTGTGGAATTGTCAATCATTTCTTCAGTTTCGCTAGCTATTCTTTTCGCTTTCTCTGCCACAGAATCGATGTGTCGTTGAGAAGCGAGATGCTCATGAAGATTTGAAGGAAAATGAGGGTCCGCTCGCTTGTTTACATAAGAAAATCGTCCCGGTTTCTGTCGATCATGAACTTCGGCACAGACATGACAGAGAACTCCCTCAGGCGAAAAGTCAAAATCATTCATCAGACTTTCATCCTCACTCCCAATTGCGTTGAGTTTCCATCTTGAATATAAACGTGATGAATGTATTTGTTGAGGAGATGATGTTGATTTGTCTCGTTTAAATGGTCTGATGGGTGTTGAATGTGTATGTTCTTCAAATGATGTTTCTGAAGGTCGTTTTTGTTGCGATGTGAATAAATTGAAGAATCGATTCATCGTTCTCGAAGAGCGAAAATTCCCCCATATTCAGATTTTGATCAAAATTTCATTCTCATTGAGAACATTTATCGAAATCAATGAAACTAAAAATGAATTAAAATGAATTATTTCCAACAGAATCTTGGTTTTCGTGCATATCCCGACTTTGAACCAAGACGCCAAGAGAGCATGACACCATACCAAGAGACCAAGAGAAACCATCCTGAAAATTGGTAAATTTAAAACTCTGATGACGACACAAATAATCGAAGACATCATCAAAAACGATCTCTACTCTGAGATAGAGAAGGTCCGGTCTCTCCATCTTCGACTTTGGAACGAGGAGAAGTGCAAAAATCTTCGTCTGGCAGCTGAGAAGGCGAGAAAGAAACTGGTTGAAAAAGCAAGAAGGAACGCTCAGAGACAATGTCTCGAATGGACAGAAACTACGGAGGAACAAGTTGGATTGAATCTGAAACCACCACCGCAGAACACGGAAACGGAATACACTGGACGTCCGAGTCGACGAGCTCTGCTCATCTTGGACGGGCATTCATCAAGGAATAATCTGTCCTTGATGAGATATCTCTACGAGAATGAAGTCGATATAAACCTTCTCCCGTCTCACACCTCGGCATACCTCCATCCACTTGATTAGGTTCCGAACAAAACATGGAAAGACAAACTCCACGGATTAGCATTTCCAAAATCTAGAACAGACAAAGCGGGAATGAAACGTTGTTTGGATCGAATCTATGATGCAGTACAACATGCGATGCATCCCAATTGCTTCAGAGCTGGTTTCCACAAATCGGGATTGATTGTGACATCACCAGCAAAGATGCTGAAGAGTCTGAGGGATGAGGACGAGGAAAAAGAAGTTGTAAGGAATGAGGGAGCGAACCAAGAGAAGAGTGGTACGACGACAAAAGAATCTTCAGCGATGATGGAAGAGAGTTCTGAGTTCAGTGATGTGTCATCAGAGTTCGAGTCCGGAGAATGGATTCGATTCTCACTCCACATCCAATTCGTCGAAGGGTTCTTGAAGACACCAGTCGAAAGTGCCGCAACCATCCCACATATCCGAGAAACAGGTACGTTCCCACTGTCTGGGCACGTTATCACCGACCCGAACTATAGAGCACGTTGGAAAGTGCATGAAGAGAGGAAAGTGTCCACTAGAGACAAGACAAAGACGAAAAGAAGAGAGAGCAAATGCCAGACGTCACAGTGAGATGATATTCGAAACATAGAATGAACAGAAGACGAGTCGAGTGATGAGGAAGAAAGCAGCTCCCAGAAAAGCAACGAGGAGCGATAGTAATTGTTCAACGAGCTCTGAAGACGGGACAGCTTCCAGCAGAAGTTCTACTGATTCTTCCGACAACATTGTCCAACTCGAAGGATCCGATTCGCACTCGAGTCTCTCTGATGGCAAGATTGCACGCGTTCTTTCAACGCCAAAAATGACAGGAATCAATTGGAGTCGATGATTGTCGACTGGGACTAAAAATGAAACAATAACCGATGAAAAGGTGAGTGAAATGAAGAAGAATACAGAAATGTGCAGAGATCTGGACCCGTTTGTGAAAGTGCCAATAACTCTGCAAAAGTCGGAAATCTTCAAAAAACGAAGCATACCACGATGATCCCGAGCATCAGAAGAATCTAAAAAACGACGAATTGTAACGAAACGAAGAACCTGAACAAATTTTAGAATACATTTATCCCAATCGAAAGGACAGTGACACCATTCATCGACACCATCCATTTCGGCTGAGAGGTTGTCAATGCAGGGTTCAACTCAAAGCAGATTCTTCAGTACCTTCTCACAATCTTTCCTTTCTGGAGACCCACAGCACTTCACACTGTGACGAGTAGGTGAGTATCTCGTGATTGGATACTTTTCTTTGAAAGATGAGATTTGAGATGTGAGTTCCAGATCCGAAAGAGATTCGGGACTGTTTGCAGAGAGAAGAAAAAGATCCTCGAGGATTTAATTTGTGGGAAGAGTCCTGAAGACTGTCTTGATTCTGTTTTTCAGGCTGAAACCTCTCTCAGCAGCAGTTGACTTTGGGGAGATGACGAAACAAAGGTATACCAAAAGTGATACTCGAGGGAATGAAGAGTTCCGCGTTCACCAATGTCGCAAGAGAGTCTGTGAATTGGGAAGATGGACAGAGAGGAGACATGTGAGTTGAATGAATGCGTCCTTCGATGATGTCAGATCATCATTCTCATTTCACCCAAACAGGTTGATCAACAATCTCCGATCTCCATCTCCTGTCTCTGCCAGCAACTACTCTCCCAGGTCGGCCGCAATCCGTTGGTGATCAGCCTGCAGTCAATTTGATCATCCACTTCACTTTTCCGGCACTTCATTTTAACTCATTTTATTACAATTTTATGGAAAATAGATAACAAGAAAAAAATTGGGAACACAATCGCAAAGACATACTCGCTAGGTGCAAAGAAAAACAACCGTCGACACGTTCAGACTGCTTGTGAAAGGTGTTTGACCAATGGCCGCAGTATTATCTCGGATGGTCGTTCTGCACGGACATCGCTTGGATTTTCCGGTCTACTCGTCAATTCCTATGGCATCTTCGTAGGCAACGGAACAAAAGAAAACTTGGCCTGATGACAACTGATCGAAAATTAACCGATGATCAAGAAAAAGAACTCGCAAACGAAATAGTTTCCCTCGCAAACTGTCACAAACCAGTTGGAAGGGCAGGAATAATCCGATTGGTGAAGACCAAATTTCGTATCGTTGTGACCCAAGGATGGGTCTACAGGTTCTTAAACCGACACAAAACGACATTGAAGCGGACAATTGCGAAGCCAATGGAAGGATCGAAGTCAGAAAAGGCAATATTGATGCTGTCACCAACGTCAGTAGCAGTGGGCTCATTCAAAGAAATCAATACAACGATTGGACTACCGAACAATTCGTTCCTCATGTTCAAAATGTCCGACTCCAACAATACTATGCTCTTCACATTCCCCCCGCTTCGTCGCATCTCACCCAGCCGTGCGATCAACTAACTTTCACGGCGCTAAAGCAGATGGAACGGAAAGACAGCGAAATTCATGAAGCAACAACGCAAACTCACAGATTCAGCGAAGCAGCATTGACTCTTGCATGTTGTACTGATGAAAAGAAAAACAGATTGGCGTTCAAGGACGCAGGATTCACAATTGCAGAAAAAAGAGGCAAGCAAACCATCGGATTAAACGAAGAGAAGTTTGATGACATGGAAGCCCACTGCATTCCTGACGAAGAGGAAACCAAGAAGAAGAAATCGGAATCTGATCACAGTCCCACATTCGGTTTCGTTAATCGCGCACAATTTCCGGCCTGTTGGACTCCAAAGTTCAGGCAGTGACCAATCGCTCTTTTTCTGAGTCCTTTCTCACTACACATAAATTATTCAATTGTGCTTTAATTTTTGGGGATATATCGTGGAAAAGTGAACTGGAAAAAGTCAAGGGAGTGATCATCACGTCGTATTGATGATCACTCACGGAATCTGTCATCCAACGTTCACGATTTCCAGCTGCTGAGGAGGTGTGTCCGAGAGTTTTTGGTTGGATATTGCGTTGAGGAGGAAAGATGGAGAATGAAATGCAGTGAGTTGCTGAAGTGTATCCTTGATTTTGTGTTCGAGTAGGAAAATTGGGTGAGTTTTTGATTGAACTGCAATTGTTTGATTGTTGAGAGGAGATAGAATCATCTCGAGAATCACAAAGGTCGAAAGAGGCGATTGTGTGCATCTTTTAGAATTCATTTGAAGATAATTTGAACTCGATGCGCGAAACAGTGCATGTGGATGCCACAAAATCCATCATTTTTCAAACAACACAACAACCCACTCTGCAGACCGACCATTAAGCTTGCTCCATCAGTCGAGAGTCCGATGCAATTCGCGATGGATAAAGTGTGATTCGAAAGCATTGCCAGAATCGCTGCTTTCATTTCGTTGCCAGTTGATGAGATTCGTCCAGAGAGTGTCAGTTGTTGTGTCCATAATTAGACAAAATTTTGGTAAGAAAGGATTTAGATTGTTTGGTTGGAAGTAGAAAGACTCACATAGGATCGACAGCCCTTTTCAAAACGATCATCATTTGATGCTGACAGATGATGCCCGAACCGTCCACAATCTTAAAGATTGAATTAGAACTGCTGAAGTCGGTCGAAAATCGCGGTATGAGGGTTTTCTGTTTCCGAACCCGATCCATTTGACAAATTTACTAGGTCTGAGGAAGAAGAACTACTGAATCGGATTTATGATGTGTCTGGGTCAGATCATTCGTTCTCCAATTCGGCTGATCATTTAGTCTGCCACTCCCAATGATGACCTCACCATACTGAAACAGTACTTTTTTTTCAATTTTTGAACTCTAGTTTCGAATGTTGCCCACAAAATGGAAAACCCTGGTCTCGAAGAACATGACCAGAATATAGTCCTTTTCCAGTTTTCAGGTCACTCAGAAAATGTTGGTTTCTCCTATTCTGTCAAACTGTGTCTTCCTCTCTGATTTATCATTCACATCAATCTGATTCTGATGCTGGACACCACATATTTGTCGTGACATAATATGCTTCTCATACTCATTCGGGGAGAGATGACGATCTCATCCCGTTTGATCGATCATATCCGATGGTTCCGGAGTCTTGATTTTGCCTAGAACCGCAGAGAGAGAGAGAGAGTGAAGAAGAAGCTTAAAACGAGAACACAAACATGAATCGCACCGAAGAATATGGAACAATTGTTGACAGCAAAAAAGAAGAATTGAGTTTTTTGAGTTAGTTGCTTGCCGAACCTGCCTTTCTGTCAACGTCACACCGTTCACTTCGTGGTCCACCATCTCGAGCACTGTATCGTAGGTGCCATGATTTGAACTATCGGGCAGGGAGGGATTTTCTGGATTTATATCAAACCCACCAATCAGTTTCTTCAGCCGAGCTTCTTGTGCGATCTGTATAGTGGCATTTGTTTTCCCTTGCTATTTGCCAAGTTGATTTTTTCTTCGTTTCCTTTTTTGATTTTTGACTTGTAGGGATGTTTCAGTAACTTGAACAATTAATTCTGGATGATTGTGGTTGAGTTGTACCAGCTCATTCAGCCAGAAAAAAAGGTTCAATTTGGTTGAGAATTGTGGACTTCTGAAGAATCTTCCGATACCCCACATCGAATCTCATCCCCATCACACAGCCGAGACAATCATTCTCCATTCTCTATGATTCATTGTCGATCCCAGTCAACTTTGTTCTCATGTTTCCAAACTAAACACTATCACAAGTGATGAATCTCGTTTTCAGATTCAAGCCCCCAAACTTTTTTTTGATGTCTAAAATTTGCACCCATATTTGTTCTGGTCGATGCTCGGATTCGGACTTCATCGACCATCACTGGGAAGGTGGTGTCAAAAATGTCTTTTCTCGTAAAAATGTATCTCTGTTGTTTGTTTTTCGACGGCCAAGGAGTTGAGACGAGAAATACTCATACCGCACTCATTGCATCTCCCCACGATGCCCTTCCATTTTCTCGTTCGAATCGGATTAAAACTTCAAATAATATTTTTATTTTCTTTTTCTTGAAATCGTTTTTTGGTCAGCGCTTCAGTTTTGGTTGATGGAACGGATCGTGGAGATTTTCTCGTTCAGATTCATTCGTTCCTTTTTCGGACTGTGTCCGTTATATTTTAATATATCTATCTGAGTCTTGGAGGACCGTATGGACAAATTTTGGATTATCTTCGGAATATTGAAAATGTGATATTTTCCTTGTGGGCTGATCTTACCTCGATCCTCCGATCTCCACTTCAAACCCTTTTCACCTTTCTATTGACTTTTGTTGTGTGAACAGATTTGTTCACGAATCATTTTCACAAATATTAAGAGTCAAGAGTTCATAGTTCGCTCAAAGTGGGAAATGTGTCCCAAAAAAGAATTATGTCCCATGTCCATGAATTCGCCAGACCTGGATGAGACCATGAATGAATCTTCCAAAAATGTTGTGAAAAAAGGATGATCGCAAGATTATGAGAAGTCAAGGCATTCCAATTCCCTCTCTCTTTGTTCTCTTTTTGTTCTCGATTGGTTGTGTGATGCCATCTTCATTCACACCCAATCCTTTCCCTTTCCATCCCAACTTCATCAGCATCTGAAAGCCCACATTGTCCGTCTGGATTTCGTACACTTCATCGTTCTGCACAGTCTCCTCCTCGTCGACCTCCATCCGCTCCCCAATCTCTTCTCCCACACGCGTCATCACTTCCCCCAGGCGCCATTCCCTCCCCTCATTCATTTGTCCTCGTTCGCTCAAGATCTTGCGAGATTGGATCGATGTCTCTTCGAGACAGCAGAGCATTTCGTTCAGGACAAGCTCTGATTTCTCGTTCTCCCAAGAGACTCGTCCACCTGCGTCGCTCACCGCCTCTCCTCTCTGTCTCCGCACCAACCCCTCCACTCGCACTCTCATTTGTTGGACGATCGATCTGCGCTCATGCTGCGTCCGCTTCTCTTTTGCATCCTTCTTCCCAACACGCGCTTGCTGTTCATAATCTCGGATGATCTGCTCGTGCCAGCGTGATGATCGCAGGCTGGCATCCTCAGGACGATCGTTGGGACAGACAAACATCCACAGACGCCGAGCAACGATGGCCGTGACAATATCTGAGAACGAGTACGAGCGTGGGAGATAGGCGATGGACGGGAAGAGGTCTGCGACGATTGAGAAGAACGAAAAAGGGAGACCTTTGAGTTGGATTCCGTAGGGATCGAATGTCTGGATCTGCTGCACAAGTTTGAGGAGGGGAGGGAGTGACTCATCGTTGAAGTGATACGGGAGCCCTGTCTCAGGAGGGGCTGCTCGGAATTGGACGACAGGATATCGTCTTCCTTCAGCTGCACAGCAGAGACCGAGACAACGAAAGAAAATGAATGGCCCAAAATAAAAACAGACCTTTCCCATGTGAGTGGACGATGAGTTCGAGGCATTCTCCGATTTTGTGAATGCAGGCGCGAAATGGCTTGCCATGTGGAGGAAACGTGAAAGGGAGGGGCGGGATGGAGGATTGGAGAGGCTCGCCAAAAATAGGATCGAGCTCATTTGTGTCATCAGACGGATCTGTTGGGGAGGGTGACGGATGGAAGAAAGGGGAGACGAAGGAATCATCATCTTGGTCGTCAGTCGGTGTTGGTGATTCTTGAGGTGTGGCAGACTTGTGCTTCTTCCTCGCTCGGAGTTGGATGAGGTCGTTCACACCTTTGAGCTTCGTGCGGAGGAGGAAGAGAGCGACCGAGAAGAGTGTGAGCATGTTCGGGTTGAAGAAAAGGAAGGACGGGAAGACAGAACGTTGCCAATTGTGGAAAGTCGATTCTTCGGAAGACTGCTGTTCAGAACGTGTGTACAGCTCGAACGAGGACTGCTCGTCGGAGATGGCCTCAAACTCCGAGAGGGCGGTTTTAGTGTCATACAAAACAGACGAAACAGGGGAGACGGTGAGGCCAGTAGTCTGCTGCTGGGTGTATTCGATCGGGGAGGGTGATGGGTCGCTCCATTCTGACTTTGTGGGTTGTCCCCAGCCGTCTCTGACACTATTCAAGTCATCTGTTTGGGGAGTCCAGGATGTAGATTGTTTTGAGTCTCTCCATGAATTTCGGCCTCCTCTTCCCCGTTTCCCCCCTCGACCCCGTCGTGAGCGGTTTGGTTGTTCAGGGTAATCAGGGCATTGGACCCATGTGTCAGGAGGGACATCGAATTTAAAGGGTTGGAGAGGAACATTGGGCATTGCGGTTGGTTGGATGTTAGGATTGTGTGATTGAGTTTCTATGGATGAATAAGGCGACGATGATGCGACGAATGATACTGGGCGAATGGCCCCGTTTGATCCTAACCCACTTCGGGATGAATTTGAAGAGGAGTGAAAGGAGTGAAATTGTGGTCGAGAGTCCTGATTGAAGGTGGATATGGGAGGAGTTGGGTGTGTATTCCATGGTGGATTTGAAATGATAGGTTGAGGTTCATACTGGGACCAAGAATTTTGTTCAGGACGAGGAATCTGACTTTTATTTTGATTGTCAGATGATGAAGGGGTGTATGAAACTGGATCCAAGACAAATTGAGAAAAAAAGAAAAAGGACATTTTCGGGATTGGCTCATGTTACGATGAAAATACCCAACGAAAGCAGATTAACGATGCCACTTAGCGAAAATGAGGGTGAGTAAACTTGCACCGTCGCTTTGGGATTTAAATCGATTGAAGATCAGATCCTTAAACGTTTTTATCTCGAACATGACATCGCCAAAACGACCGAATAAAGCAGTCAGCTATGTCCCATCAGACATTCCTGAGAAGTATTCTTTCTTTACAATGGGAGGCGTCATTGTGTGAACTTTTTCACTTCAATCACCGTATCACTCTCATTTCCCACCCAATAGTTTTCAATGATCGGCGTTACGACAAGAAACCCACTATTCTGTTGGTGTGGGGTTATTTTCTGTTTGTTTCCTCCTCTTTGTTTTATATCCCCTATCACGACCTGTCCGATCCTTCCAAGCCCTCCACTCCTTTGTCACACGTGATTTTACCGGGGACAAACCAGACACTGATTGGCTGACTGGTCTTTTGTATGTTCATCGATACTATGTCTCATGACTATTCTCCTTATCCAATTCTCGTCAGAATGGGAGTTGTTGGATTACTCTTCCTGTACTTCACCAACAGGGGACAAGCTCCTTTCCCCCCTCGTGGATCCTGACCAATTCACTAATTTTGATGAATATGCCAACTCTTTCATTGCAACTACATCACCGATTACGAACCAGATCTCGGATGGTTTTCTGAGACTTTGACAATGCATACGATGAAAATGACATGTGGATAGAAAAAAGATCTGCGAGAGTAGCTGACGTCAGAGAATGGAAACATCATCCTTCGTCAGCAGTTGGTGAAGAGTGAGTTTTCTGATCTTGGCCTGGGACTGTTGGTGATGTCATATATTCGATTTCGAGAGCATCATCATCATTCTCTCTTTGTTGGTTTGTGGTAGTCTCTGGTGTGCTCGATTGTGGCCCACCCTCTCTCGAGTTTTCTTCTTCCTCTTCATTCGACGATTGATCAGCGTATTCGATGTCACTGTCTTCGTCATCTCTTCCATTTCGAGTGCCACTCTCATTTTTGAGCTGTGTTTCTTCTGCTTCTCTTCTTTTTCGTTCATCTTCCAGTTTCAATTGATGTTCGGCTTCTTCTTTCACTCTCCTTTCCTCTTCTGCTTTTCTCTCCTCTTCTTCCTTCTTTCTCTTTTCATCTTCTTTCTTTGCATTGCGTTGTGCGAGATATTCCGGCGATGCTGGAGGCGACAACAGCAACACCATCACACTCACGTTGTCTGTCGTCATACGATCCTTGGCTTCAGTTAAAAGAGCGTCTGCAATCTGAAAAGATGAATACAGAAGAAAAGAGAACATCTTGAGCACTGTCTGCATGCGAAAGGGCGATATCGCCTGCTTCTTCATCGCTGAGGACGTCCCAGACCCCGTCACATGCAATGATGAGGATGGAGGGAGTCGTGAGCTCTCGTTCGCCGATATGAATCACATCTTCGTTCCTATTCTGGATGTCTGGCTGTGTAGATGGTGATGCCGATTGTGGTGCCCGTGTGAGGCGTAAGGTGGAGACAAATGGTGTGCTAATCACAGCTTCCTTCAATGTGTGATCGCCGAACGAGCGAGAGACAGCAAGGACCCCTGAATCGAACAAAAGCACAAAAACAGGACGATGAGGATGGATGGCAGAAAAAAGAAGAAAAATCAACAGAATGAACACAGAAAACACACCGCAGACTCTGCCCTGGACGATAAAACAATCCGCAGCCTTTATTCTCGCGACTTCACGAGGGTCAGTCGGTTTGTGATCTCTCGACACTCGATAAGACTCGTTGTCTTGTCTGTAGCGAAATAAAGGTTATACAGAAGAATATTGGGAAGAGGCTGCAAACACAAAGACGGTTCGGGCATCACCGCAGTTGGCGGAGATGATTTGAAGTGTCTCGTTTCCTGGCTCTCCTGATCGCTCAATGAGAACCACGCAACCAGTCGATCCTAATGAAAAACAGATAAAAAAGACAAATATTTCAGTGGAAACGAAAATGTTTCAAGACAGCGGAGTAAATAAGGGGTTTTCGTCATACCATCATCAACGATATTTTGATCACTTAGCTCTTTGTCAACCTCAGCAAATACGTCTTTCATGACCTCTGCGTAGGGTTTTTCATTCCGATCAGGATGGTCAACGAGATATTTATTGAATGTCTGCATTGAAACAGAATGAAGATGAACTTGAAAAAAATGAGAAAAAATGAAATAGATCACTTAAGAAGCAAAAAAACGAATAAACTTCCTGGAATTGTCCACAGACCTTGTGAAAATGCTGAGTCAAATAGTCGACTGTTTCTTTTCCTCCATGACCATCAAAAATTGCGCACAAAGCCAAGTTCTGATCAGGGCCAAAGTTATCGCGGTAAATATGCCCATCCTAATGACGATTATCGTTTATAAAGAGGATGTTCAATCGTCATCATGAAAAGATAGAAACCTCCATTGTACGTCGAAATCGAGGGTTAAGATCTTCAGCAAAGCCAAATTCATTCACAATTTGGACGGCGGATCCCTCAGTTGATGTCTGTGGGGAGGTCATGTCGTTTGTGATGCTCAAAAAAAAAATGATTCTCGGTCGATCAAGTCAGTCATCTCCAAATAATTCCCGAAATACACATCTCAGCGTAATTTTTCAATTTACAGTGATTACGTCGTCTTCCCGGACATCTTTTTGAAGGTGATCAAGCCATAACCAACACTCATTCTCGCTCTCTGACTTTTGAACCAATATTGAACAAGATATCGCCTTGGAACTGCCATGTACAAATAATTCGTCGGATCTGCCTTAAATCAAACATCCATTCCAAGAAACAACAAATCAAAAGTGAAATCAGTAGATCAGAGGTTTTGCACCGTATTTGTCTCCAAATGGACGAAAACGCCGCCTAAAAGGGTACCCGATCAAGTAAAAATAAAGAATGACCTGTTCCATTCAATTTGACCTGAATTTTGGTCTTTATAATCCTCTTGTGCATTCAATCGTCCATTCCCAGGCAGATTTGACGAAGAGCCGTACACATCACATGGTGACCTGTGTTTAAAATGAATGAGAAGAAGATTTGTCAACCTTTGCTGACCGGTATATGATGGATACCCACTGCCATATCCACAACTCGCCACGGGAGCTGTAGAGAACCCACCCGCTGGTGTATGAACTATTGCAAGATCAACAGAGCAGGAAGTGAATACAACTAAATATTTGACCGCAAAGAGCACTGAAATATTCATGCTTTCGAGGAAAAAACAGACTCTGCACAATCCATCTCATCCTCAATGAATTCAGAACATGGACAGCAAAACTGAGAAAGTAATCGATAACAATCTCAAACTTGGGATGCAAGAGAAGAGACAATCACAAGCAGAAATTGAAATGGCATGAGAAACAAAACACTGTAGCGACGAGTCGTGTCGTCTGAAATCAGGTTCTGTCGCTTTCTCGAAATCCATTGTTAGATGAACGACCTCATTCATGGCCGAATCACTCATACTTCAGTTTCATCATGGATTGAAGGGAAATGACAACAATTCTGTCTGTCATGATGTGTGTAAGTGCCAAAAAGTGACTCTCAAACACCAACAAGACGCAAATGACCATTTTCATCGTCTTCTTTGGGTAGAACCACAAAATAGACAGCTCTAACAAAAAAGGAAGGACTTGATTGATTTATTGAATTCTGTGGGATCACGGCTTGGATAGCGTCCCAAGAGTAAGGAGCAGATTCTAGTATGCGAAAATAGTGTACTGATGAAGATGGAACAGCGATTACATGGGAAAGATCCGATCAAACCTTCACATATTTATCAATCTATCAAAAATGACCAAAGACCACTTCAATGCCTCAATCAAAAGTTCAATTGATGAATTCATTCTCTTTTAAGTTTTTGAACCTCCCAGAATCCTTCGGGATGTCTTTTCAAGAAATAACGCTACATCCAAACGTTTTTCGTTTATTTCTCTCATCATTGCAGGAACTGCCTTTCAATCAAGTTTTTATCGAAATGAACGTCATATATATGTATTCCGATCTTATCAAGCGCCTAGAACCACAACTCGTCGTCAAACAAGCCCAACAATTGTGACGATGTCGCCTTGCAGAGTTTCTGGGACAAATCAAACAAAAAAGCCCAAACATATTTCGTACAGAAGGTTACTGGATCGTATGTTTCCTTAACCTTTGCGATCATTTCGTCAAAGTGAGTTGTGACTGTCTCTTCGCATGTTTCACGAATCGCTGCTGGGAGAATGCTGCAGACATGTTCCACAAGATTTGTTTCGAGAGGTGTGAGCACAGTGTCGACGATATAGGATTCAAATTTCCCAACAACAGTCTGGCATTTTTCGCACAGCCCATTGTCATTGCTGACCAGTTCGTCATGCTCAGTAGCGAATCCAAAGGATAAAACAAGCAATAGTGCGGAGATCATTTGAAGGAAGTGTCAGACAGATTTTCAAAATGCACGAATACTTACGAAACATGAATTCGCAATCGCAACGTCGAAGGGTCCGTATCCGTAATGAAAGTTGTTCCAACCGCATGTCGAAACAAATCACCAGATACTTCATTTTAAATTTCAAAAAGAACACATTCAGACACATATTCGATTTACACATCAAGAAAAACCTCGCCAAAATCAAAACCTGACTTAAAGCCAATATACACAAAGCCTTCAAGATCAGTCGAAGTCCTGATGTAATTTGGCATAAGGGGCAGCTGTTTCGTCGAGAACGTATTCAACTTCCTGTTTCCATCTCTCTTCTGCCATTTTTCTCTTTCTTCGCTTCAAACAGAGCAAAAACACGGTCAGGCCGACTCCGACAGCACACAAGAAGACGACGGAGAGTGAGACCATCAGAACAATGTCGAAAGTGGTTGCAGCCGTGCATTTCAGATGTTGTCTGAAATAGTCTTCAAAAGTGGTCCTGGTCAGCAGAGATGAGGATGTTTGGGTGTATACTTTACCGTTTGATGCAATTGAGTTGAGGGCCGGCAGTATTCGGATACAATCGTAATTGTTCGTGACGATCGAAAAAATGTGATTTAACTGTGCTGACGTCTCTTTTCCAGCGGTTGGCATCTTGAAGGAGGTCACTTGATACACATTGGTGAAATTGTTGATCTCATTCGAAGTTTGGTCGGAGTTTGTTCGGATCAATTCACCATGAAATGCGAGTAGCTTCTTCATATCTGTAAAAGTGATGTTTTCGATTGCAGAAAACGTGTTCTGATACGGGTCAATTGAAAACACATCATCTCGATACACATCTCCCTCGAAAAGGTGCGCTTGGAGTGAATTCGAATTGATCATATACAAGACATCAGGCAGTTTCGACCCATCCTTTGGAGTTTGAGGGGAAATGAGATTTTGCATAGGATCCATTTTTGGGAAAATCGTGTCAGTAACCAGAGGATAGAGTGATGGGGAAGCCTTGGACGGGATCGAATTGTTGAAAATGGCCAAATATGTCTTGGGAGAGCAAGCAATAGGAAAATGGAGTTCAAGTTGCCGTGATTTTGCATCTATCATTTCTTGAATATCGGTTCCCTGTTTCGTTTTCCACTCCGATTCTGATTTGTTCACAAGAGTTTGGAAAGCAGCTTTGGATGTTGTGTGGCGTTCAACAGAAACATTAGAGAATGAAACAGTGGGGAGAGTGTTTGTTGATGAATCTGAACGAACAAGAGTGAATCGGATTTCTGTGAGGATCTGAAATTGAGTGTATGACTCAATAACGAGATGATTGCCTTCTTTCAGTTCAGACACTTCATGACTTTCACCGGTCAAGACGAGGAGAGGGATCCTGTTCCCAGAATAGGACGAGAATTTCTTCCTGAGGTCAAGTGTTTCGTGCTGTGAGGGTGGGGCGCTGATTAGGATGATGATGAGTACGATATCACTAGATTCGATGATTTCCTTCAAAATAGAGATGAGGAAAGAAGGGGATAAAGTACGTATGGCAGATCAATGAGACACAACTCCAAAACAGACCCAAGAAATGAGATAAGATTGAGAAAGCAACGGATTCATACAATATACTCCTCTGTAAACGTTTTACTCACCTCTGTCACAGTACAATCGCTGTCAGTGCCAGACTCGTCTTCAACAGCACCGATCACTAGGATTGAACCAAAATCAGGGATGGTAATGATGCGATAAGGATCTGCAAGAGGCTTGGTGGAGCGTGAATGTTTGATATTGGCAGCAAGATATCTGATGAAGGATGGAAGAAGAAAGAGACATGATTGGTACGTGATAAAAGATTGATAAAAAGAAAGAATATTAAGAAGGTTGAGAAGTCAGGAAGAGACGAGGGGACGTACCTTCCTTTCATTGCAGGATACACAGTGTCGGCGACGTGATTGATGAGGACATTTGTCAGCCACTCTCTGTTCCCCGGTGCTCGACCATCAAAGTCCATCAATGCAACAACTTCCTGAATAAATGACCCTGGGATGGTAGTCGAGTCTGATAGACCTGTTCCTTGAATCAGGTCACCACAATCAAACGAGAGAAGAGTAGTGTTTGCTGGAAGAGATGTGTTTGCATGAACAAGAAGATTCTTATAGTCAGCAAATGTGGCATCCATTGTGGATGCTCGGCGATGTCCATTGATCCATCCATGAACTACGAGAGACAGAAAAAGCAATCTTAATTTCAGACTATCACTTGTGTGGAAGACACGAAATTGATGAGATATTTGAGGGAAAATGAAGCAATGTAAAAGGAGGAGGAATGAGAAGGGCATTCAACAGTGAATGCAACAATCAGATAGCTACAGGGTGAGCCAAAAGTAACCTTCTCTAGGGGCCGATCAAAGCCTTTTTCGACAAAAGTTAAAAAAGAGAGTTTCAAGACGTGAAATATGAAGAGAGTGATCATTAAAGCTTAACTGAATTCTCGTTCGTTTTTTGTCAGAAATCGGGACATGCGAACGATCTGACTTCATTCGTACACTGCACTGAAGTTGATTAGAAAGAAATCAGTGAATGAGGTGGTGAGCAAACAGTATAGCGACAACGATCTCTATTTGATGTTTGTTTTCGAAAAGATGACATAAAAACACAATTGTGGGATGAAGGTTACTTTTGGCTCACCCTGTACATCGATCAGAACATGATTTTTCTGAAGAAAGATTATTGATGCTAGATATTCACAAATAAACGAGAAATTAGAATGAAACTCAAGCTACGAAGCGTTTTGAAGCGATAATGATCATAATACGTACATTATCACCCAGAAATTGCACTTTTTCTGTTCAACAGTTTTTTGTTGACAATCAACGCATCCAAACGATAAAATGATGATGTTAAAGTGTATGAATGACATTTCAAAAAGATTGAGTCATCAGTCTCTTGTCCGACGAAATGACCAAGCCAATAAGGGACGATCGCTTTGACAAACAGAATGAGCGTAAAATCTTTCGAAATTCGTCAAGCAAACAGTGTGAATTTCCACATTCTTCATTTTATCATCAAATTATTCAATTTGACGCCTTACCATTTCAGCTACCGCAATTGTTGCGATCCGCAACATCATGAAGTCATCTTTCGGTCCTGAAGGCCTCGACAAGATGATTGTGAATGATGTTGGTGATGTAAACATCACAAATGATGGAGCAACCATCTTGGCCCAACTTGAAATTCAACACCCAGCCGCTAAGGTTTCATATTCTTTTCTCGACATTTTTGTTCATTCATCCATCCTTTGAAATGTAGCTGCTTGTTGAATTGGCAACCCAACAAGATATGCAGGTTGGTGACGGAACCACCTCAGTTGTTCTCTACACAGCAGAAATGCTTGCCGTTTGTTCTCCATTCTTCTTATTCTTCAACTCACTCCCAGAACGCAATGAAGCTCATGGAACACCAACGTATCCACCCAACCTTGATCATTCTGGGATACAAACGAGCTCTTCGCTTCGCTATGCACTATCTGAAAGAGAACCTGACCATTCCCGTCAACCAACTTGGTGCTGATGCCCTCATGAACATCGCTCGCACCTCGCTCTCCTCAAAGCTTGTCTCCGCGTATGCTTTGCTTTTCCGTCACCAACTGACCCACTCTTTCAAAATTTAGGGATCTTGACCACTTCGCCAAGATTTGCGTGGATTCCATCCAAGCCGTCAAAACGGAAGGAAAGATTACCAAGAAAGTCAAGTACCCCGTCAAGAACATCAACATCCTTAAAGCTCACGGAGGCACCATGAATGATTCCACAGTTGTTCCTGGAATCTGCCTGAACTACACACGTGCCGCCCAAGGTCTGCCGCTCCCCTCTTCTCATTCTGATAGGAATGCCACGCACTGTCAAGGATGCTAAGATCGCTCTGCTCGATTTCAGTCTTCAGAAGTACCGTCTTCGCATGGGAATTCAGGTTGAAATCACAGACCCGAAGAAGCTTGAAGCTGTGCGTGAACAGTCTCTCTTTTCCATTCCCCTCATCTTTCAATCATTTTCTAACAAACAGAGAAGTTGCTGAAGTCCGCAATCGTGTCCAGCTTGTTCTGAGCTCAGGTGCAAACGTTGTGCTTGTCTCTGGCGGTATTGACGATCTGTGCCTGAAATACTTCGTCGAATCCAACGCAATTGGTGTTCGTCGTGTCCGTCGTGCCGAGCTCGAAGCTGTTGCCAAGGCTACAGGTGGAAACGTCGTCACATCTCTCGCCGACCTTGACGGAAAGGAAAGCTTCGATGCCTCGAACCTCGGCCATGCCAAAGAAGTTTCTGAGGAACGTGTGGCCGACGATGACGCCATTTTCATCAAAAACCCAGCAAAGACATCGGCTGTCTCGATCCTCCTCCGTGGACCGTCAGACTACGCTCTTGACGAGATGGAGCGCTCTCTCAACGACGCCCTGCATGCCCTCAGTGCCACCCTCGAGAGCGATTCTGTTGTTGTCGGTGGAGGCGCAGTCGACGGTGCTCTGAACATCGCTGTTGAGGAATGGGCCAAGTCGATTGGGTCACGCGAGCAAATCGCAGCCATGCAATGGGCGAACAGTCTGCTGACCATTCCAAAGACGCTTGCATTGAATGCTGCCCAGGATTCGACAGAAATGATTGCCATGCTTCGAGCCGAGCATGGAAAGTCTCAGAATGATGAGAATTCGAAGGATCTGAAATATTCTGGGATGGACTTGAAGAACGGAACAGTTACAAACAACTTGGTCAGAGGTGTTCTGGAACCGGCTGCAGTGAAGATCACTGCCCTCCAACTTGCTACTAATGCTGCTGCTGTGTGTTTATTTTTGTCAATCATTGTTTGCAGACCATTCTTCGTGTGGATGACCACATCCAAGTGGAAGACAGAGATCCACAGGCTCAATAACGAATCATTTCAAGACATTCGTCACACACCCTCAGTATTCTGAAAAGAACTGAAATAGCGAGGTTTAACAGACCAAGAGACATGCATTAAATGATAAAGACCGTTGAAAACGGAGAAATAAGAGTTAAGAAATCAATAAGACAAAAGAGAACCGAAGAGAGAAAAAATGTTACGAGTGTTGAAACAGAGCCGGATGAGGGACAGCGATATTCGCGAGAGAGTTGTTCAGGATTGCACACGTTTCCTCAGCAGTGAGTCCAGAACTGGAAGATGAAACAAAGAAGAGAACAGACGGTTCGAGGCTTTGGATAGCGCCTTCAATGAACGGCTTGAAATCCTCGCTCTGCTTCTGCTTGGCAATGGCTGTGAGGGCAGACGAGATTGACTTGTAGATCTGCAGAAGGATGATGAAAAAACAAGAAAAAGAGGGACCTTTCGGTATTCCACTTTGGTGATGCTGTTCTTTCGGTCTCCTCGCCATTTTCGGCTCAGGCAGAGGACAGCGATTCCAAAGCAGGCGCGCGTGCGGTCACTCATCAACACTTTCTTCTCCCAAAACCATTTCCCTTCGACAAAATCGTGGAGAGTGGCGACGAGGGTGTCGATGACTGGATGGATGTGAGGAGAGACGGAGTTCAGCAGAGAGAACTCGGTCAGATGAACGAGAAGACAGATTGCCTCTGTCTCCCGGAGCGGCGATGTGAGAGGAGGGGAGTTCGGCTGAGGCGGCGAGAAGCGACGGAAGGCGTAGGTGAATGAGGAGACGATGGTGGCGGGGAGGTTGTATGAAGTTGGAGAGTCGGAGACGTTGAGACGCTGGATGGAGACTGGGCGGGATTGAGAGGATTGGAGTTCAGTTGAGGAAATGGTGGAGTTGATGAGGGATTCGAAGAAAGCGAGACAGAGGCAAGAATTCTGGATCTGGTGTGGAGTGAAGAGTGACGGAGACACGATGAGAGGAGCAGTTTGCGGGGAGGGTGGGTTGACGAGGAGCGAGAGACTTGAGACGAGGCTGGTCAGAAACAAGAAGAAGGAGTGTTCTGAACAGATGTTGATGCACGGCTGGCAGAACCACTGCACTTGTTTCGCATTTCTGTCGATTGACTTGGAGACAGTGGCACTGAGTGAAGGTGGGTCGGTTGTGAAGACGAGCTGGATGAGGGACGAGAGGACGGTTGAGAGCTTGTTGATTGTGAGATGTGGGCGTGTGGGAGGATGCTCACGGCAGAACTGAGCAATGGCAGTTGACATGACAAGTTGCGTCCCTCGTTGCTGAGAAAGCGGCTCGGAATTCACTGCTTCCGGAAGGAGCCCTGAAGGCAGGGCAGGGTACGAACCTCCGAGCAGGAAGGACGTGAACAGCTCGATGAGGAAGAGGGTGACGTACAGTGATTTATCTTTGGGATTTCCAGATCGGGCTTGGGCTGAGCTGGAGACGAGGAGAAGGAGTGCAGAGAGAAGACTGTTCTCGACCAAATAGCGCGTCGGAAATTGTCCCTCAGGCAGTTCCTGTCCAAAGGAGCTTTGCGGCAGACTGGAGGAGTCAAGTTGAACATTTGAGACTTCTGATTGATCGATGGACTGAGTTTGTTGGGCTGGTGCGGCGTTTTGGAGGAACTGGGTCAATCCGTTGATCACGTTGAGTCGATGCTGGGGGAGGATCACCGCTCGTTCGATGGAATCCACCTTCGTCGAGAAGACAACGAGCGAGAAGATCGAATGCAACAGAGACGTCAGATGGATGTACGTCGTGTGTGGCGCAAATTGGGAGAATTGTTTGAGTTGAAGGCATTGGGCATGAACGGCGAGTGATGTCGCGATGTCAAGTGAACAGAGAAGGTCCAGGGTGAGTGTGATGACCGCGTTGACAGTCCCGGCGAGCTGAGATTCAGCGGGCGTTGGTTGTTGGGGTGGCTGGTCAGGTTGTTCCACGCGCAGAGGAGAGGTGACAAACGACCTGACGAAGGAGACGAAGAGATTCAACCGGCAAAGGTCAGTCACAGTCGCAGAGCTGATTGGCTGGGCGAGCAACTGTTCAGGCGAAGACACGCCAAATGCAAACAACTCGAAGAATCGCCATTCCCTCTCTTCAAGCGGCTGATCTGTGGCTTGGATGACAGAGAGACTGAGTGAAAGAACGTCAGATTTTGAAGGTGGCTTGCGAACGAATCGCTTCTGATTGACGAGTGTGGCGATGCTCGTGGCAGCAGGAGCATGGAGGACAATCAGAAGGAGAGAAATTATGGTTCGCATGAAGTTGGACACGTAGAGCGAGGATGAAAAAGTGAGCTGTGGAGAATCTGTCAGGAAAGGTTGTGTAACACGGGGGACAGTTCCTTCGGGAATGATCGGCGACAACGAGAACGACGCCGATACAAACTTCATCATCTGAGAGACCACATCTGCAAACTGGCGTGTGGGGATGACATCGAATGGGAGAGAGGCAAGAGACTCCAGAAATGATGGGATGAGCGAAGAAAGGCCCGTCACGAGTGGATTGCCACAGGAATACAATTCGGCGAGGCTCAGCGAAGAGAGAAGAACCAGTCTGCTCAGCTCGTCGCCCAACACTTCCGAAACGAGGACATTCTGTTTTATCGGTGTGGCTTGGTTCGATTGAATGAAATCTGCCAGAATGTGTGGTTCCTGCTCAATGATCTTCGATCTGGACGGAACATCTTCAGATGGATCCTCGACTTTTGGGAGGATGAAGGGATCGAGGATGATTGGGGAGGGCAAGATACGCTCATTCATCGAGGGTGACGCGGAAATGTTCTGAGAATCATCAGACACTTCAGGAACAGCGGGCTCCAACCCATTGACGATTCTGTTCCAGTCCATCGTGAGAGAGATGACTGGCACGAGGGGGACGAACGACGGATACTGCTTGTGGATGGCCAGTTCTGTCATCAGGACAGAGGAAAGGGCGCGAGTGAACGAAGGAGGAGGATGAGCGTTCAGGTTCCACGGAAGTTGAGCGAAGAAGGATGTGATGGAGAGCGAGACCGACGAAACAAAAGCGTGCTTCACCTGTTTTGTTGATTCCTGGCTGAATGCTCGCATGAGAGACGAGTACTCCTGAAGGAGACAGCTGAACATGAACGACAACGTTGTTGGGTGCGGTGTCGAGAGCAGCGGGGAAGCGTCATTCACTCCCGTCTGAGATTTGAATCCGTTCTGCTTGATTTGCCATCTCCAGCCGAACAGATGATCTCTCGCGCGGTCGGCTTCTGTTTGTTGAAGGAGCTTCTGTGACTCCACACCCGACTTGTTGTGGACGATCCAATACTTCCTCTGCGTGTATTCCTCAAGATCATTCTCCACTCGCAGAGCGCATTCGTTGTCGTCGATTTCCTTCTGCTTCATCAGAATGGCCTTCACAACATCCACAAAGTCGGAAAAGAGAGACGAAATGAGCATCGAAAGGTCACGAGCTTCGGACGAGTCTTGCGTGCACGACGACAGAACGTAGATCAGAGGAGAGAAGTGCGAGAGGTCGGAATCCGCGAGGAGGTACGACGACGGCTGTGGGGACAGCAGGGCGGAGTAGAACGAAAGAGTGGTCTGCAGAAGGAGGAGAGGCGAGACGAGGATCGACGAATCAAACGAAGAATAAGGATATTGCGAAGAACGGGGAGTCGGATCGAAAGAAACGGAACTGTTGGGGACAAGTTCAACAAGTCGGATGGTAACAGCTTTCACAAAGGAAGACAGTGACAAAAGCGAGGGAATGCTGAGTGGAGTGGCTCTGCTGATGTGGATGGATGGATCGTGGTTTCGCAGATGTGTCAACTTGGCCACAATGGGTTGCGTGAACGGGAGGAGAGAGTGGTCCGCGATGATGTAACCCTGCTGGTCTTTCTCCCATCTGAGCATCGACACTGTCTCGCAGACGATATTGAGTGCGTTGAGGAGGACGTTGGACGGTGAGAGCGGTCCGATGTGGTGATAATAGAAGAGATCTTCGGAAGGGGCAGACGGCATTGTGTCGAGAGTTGGTTTGGAAGGAAGAGAGGAGATGTAGGCAGACAGTTCGGGAATGACAAGCGGCTTGAAGAGATCGATGGAGTCTTTCAAAAGTGTCCAAAGATGCTCGTTGAACGGTTCAAGACGAACTGGCTCGATCAACTCTGCTGGCTGGACAGTTTCGGTTGGTTCGGAGGGGATCACGTTCCCCTCCTCGTCGTGCTGCTCCTCCACTTCTTGATGCTGAGTCAGAAGGTGGGTCTGCGTGGTGACGAGAGAAGTGCTGAGTGATTCCAACAAATCGATCCAGATTTGCTCGCCAGTGGAAGGAACAAATTTGGGAAGGATGAGCGGAAAGAAGATTGGGAATCCAGTGTTGGTGACAGGAACCTCCGCGATCTCGATTTGTGATTGTTGGACAAGATCTGCCACAGCACTCTCATCGGCGTGGGGAAGAGCAAGAATGGATCTGAGAATGGCGAAGAGTGTTTGGGCGGCACAGGATGGTGTGAGACTTTGGAGGATCTTCTTGATCTGGAGAGGAATCATGAACTCTTTTGTGATCCGCATTGACTCCGACGTCGGGACATCCGATCCTTCGAATGTGTTGAGCGAGAACCGCTCGCCGGTGAGCCCAACCGAAGTATCCCGATCGGCAGAGTGTGAGAAGAGGTATTGGAGGTGCGAGAGGAGAAGGGTGAGAAGGGGGTTGAGGACAGACGATGACGACGAGTGCTTCGAGTACGTGATGGAGAAGAGAGGAGAGTGGACTGGCTGGTCATCCTCGTCTCGATAACTCAACGACTGGGCGAAGTAGCTTGGGAGCATGTATTTCCGACCTGGCGTCTCAGAATCGGCGATGAGGAGTGCTTCTGAGATGCTTGTTGGTAGGGTGAATCGAGTGATCATCAGATTGAGAGGTGAGAAAGGCGACGAAGCATGCAGCTGGAGAAGAGAATCTGCAGTCGTGTTGGCAATGAGGAACGACAGCGATGGTTGGACAGGGTTTGAAATCAGAGTCTGAGTGATGCCAGAGAAGGTAGTTTTGAAGAGAGAGATCCATTCGGGGAGAGTGAGGAGTTCTGGCGAAATGAAGTCACGCAAGTAAGGAACAAGAAGAATGTTTGCGACGACAGCTTGGACCAGTTCAGTTTGAAGACCGCATGTTGGAGGGATGAGTGAGATCAGAGTGGTGATTGTTTCAGTGAAGAGTGTGGTGACAAGAGATGTGGACACAGTGGAATGGGTGGCGTTTGTGAGGAAGTGTTGAGAAACATTCTGTTCTGGGTCGAGCAGGTTGAGCATGAACGGATCGAACTTGAATGGAGAATTCTCCGTGTCTGTCGCCTTCAGAAGAAAATCCGAGAATTGCTGGATGATGAAGAGGACCCAATTCTGAGCGAGGGCGACAGCCTTTTCAGAAGTGCTCTGTTTTGGCTCAACCTGCTCTGAAGCACCCTGCTCGTCTGAGCGAGGAGGAGCCTCACTCGGAGTGGCGATGAACGAGTGGAGGATGGCTGCTGTCCGCTTGATTTGGTAGACAAGCGTGCTGATGTGGAGGTAGATCGGCGACGTGATTTCTGTTGCGCGGACGATTGCATCATTCCGCTCCCTCCTCAACAGCTGAATCTTCGCCCCGCGCGTCGAGTCGTACGCGGTTTGAGGAACAAGCGCCGTCACGTCATTCACATTGTTGCATTTTGGGTTGAAGAGGTTGAAGCCTCCGTCGCCCTTGTCCGATCCAGACGAGAGCTTGTGCGGGCATTTGACTTGTTGTGTCTCAGTCTTCTTCGTTCGAATGTAGACGTGGGTGAGGCTCGTGAGGAAGCTGAGTTCTCGCTCGACGGACGAGCGAATTGGTGCCTCTCGTGTCTCCCCTTCTTTTTTCGAGGCGAAGACTGATCCTGCGAGTTCTTCGAGGACAGTGGAATGGGCTCGAAGTGAAGCGTCAAGTTGTTCGATGGTGGTTGGGATGAAGGCGTCCTTCTGTGTTGGGACAGAGAAAGCGTGATAGCTGACAGACGGGACAGACTCTCGCTCATCCGCATGGCGAGGCTCGAACACGGCAGAGTCGTGCAGAGGAACGTTGCTGATGACTGTGGTGAGGGTGGAGTGCATGATCGACAGCTCCTTCTCGTTCAGAACGGTCTGAGAGCCATATTTGGAGACAGAATTCTCATTTTGGGCTTTCTTGTTTGTTGCTGTTTCGTTTTGAACAAAACTGCGGAGATGCTGGTCGGAGATGTTCTTGATTTCCGAATCAAAGAGCTGGATGGACGAGAAAACAACGAAGCATCCAGTCAAAGAGTCCTTGATTGCTTCTGCTCGTCCGATTTGAGAAGTTGGGTTCACTGCAAACGACGAGAGGACTCGGAGAGCAGCCTTCTCGTTAGACAGCTCGCTGTAGAAGGCGGGGACGATCACGTTGAGCAGGATCCGACACGACTCCGCATCGGCGATGAGTTCGTTCTGCAGATAATTGGATGGAATCGTCGGGTTGAGGAAGAAGGAGAGTAGTGACGTGGCATGCTTCGATTGGAGGAGGGAGGGGAAGGGTCGGTAGAACGAGGTTGGCGGTGTTGGCTTTTTCTCCTTCCCTTTCGTGAAATCTTCAGCACAGATCACAAATCCGACTTCCTGAATCATGGCGTGCTTGACACGGATTAGCATTTCTGTGTTCTGCATTTCGATTTGTTGTTTCGAGATGAATCCGAGCACGACCTCTTCGAGCGACTTCATCCGCCCAGCCGCAATGTTCAACGACTCGCAGAGCTGTGAAGTTGTTTTGGGTTTGATCGATTGAGCGAAGAGGACGTTTGGTGGGCGAGTGAGGTTCGAGAGGACTTTGAGAGTGAGGTCGATGAGCAGGGAGAAGACAGGCGAGAGAGCGTCCGAGGTGCAGATTGCGTGAATGAGCATCTCGACGAGGGGAGCATCGATGAGCCACGAGATGGCTTTCTGCGGCCCGCTTGTGCTGGCTTCAACAACAATCTTGAGGATGCAGTACAGAAGGATGGGGGCAGTGTCTGACAGGTCTCGCAGCCACTTCAGTTCTTTCGTGAAGAGATGGTCGAAAAGGAAGACGATGTCGTGCGGATAGTCGCCTTCGGGTTTGTTCTCTTTTTTGTTCTTTTTGTCAATCTCCTTCTTCTTCTTCTCTTTGCTGAGGGAGAATTGATGGAAGGCGTTGAAGAGGGTGCTTTCGAGGAGATGGAAGGAATGCGCGGTCTCTTCCTCGTTCTGCGACGGAGTGAAGACGAGTGAGATGCAGAGAGAATCCAGAACCGACAGCCAGAATGGATTCATGTGCCAATTCTGAACAACTCGACATGTTGTCATGAAGAGAGGAAGGAGGGAGTGATGCTTGTAAGGAAAGAGGGGTTGAGATGACGACGAAGCAATGAACTGAGGGAAAAAGGAGAGGGACGCGAGAAGGATTGAACTGTCCCTTGAATGCACAGTGGGAGAGAGCATCGGATGGAGAGACGACAGCGTGGAATATGCAACGAGAAAGCTGTTCAAGACAGGATTCGAGGCTGGCTTGAGCTTCATGTTGGGGACAGTGCGAGTGGTGAAGATGTCTGTTTGAGAAAGAGAGCGATCGGTCGGAGCGGGTCGTGAAGTGAAGAATGTGGAGAAGGCGGGGTATGTCTGCAGGAGCCTTTGGAGAGTCCCGAGAGAGGCTGAAAAGAAGGCGATGAAGTCCATGAAGGGACGCGGAGAGAAGAGTGTCGGTTGCGATGATGGCGGTTTGGAGAAGAATGAAGTTGGAGATGAGAGGGATGGATGGAATTGGATCGCTGAAACAAGAAGTTGGAAGAACCGGATGACGAGGAGAGGCGACCCAACTTTGAGGAGATGTTGAGTGTGGATCTCGATGGAATTCAGATTCAGAGTGAAGAGAGGGATGACTGGCTTCTCAGACGGTGCTTCAGTCGTGTCTGGGTATTCCTGCTCACTCTGATCTTGCGTCTTTGGCACAACGAGCATCAGCGAGGCAAAGTGGAGGAGAGAGGTGAAGAGGACGGGCGGGGTGAACGACGACGGGCGTGTGTCTTGTTCCGTCAGATACGACCGAAACCCGCCAATTGTGGCCTTCCCGTCGCGGAAGGGATTTGGCGACGGTTCTGTTGATTGAGTCTGCCTCTCAGAAAACGGCGTGCTGACGATATCGCTGGGAGTTGCATGGGAGGACACTTCAGACGACAGTTGCGGATCGGAGACGTGTTGGGACTGATCGTCGGTGAAGTTGTCTTCCACAGCTTCACCGCCATCTTGATCTTGTTCAGTCAGTGTGTCTTGTTGTGTCCCATCCATCTGGACGAGCTGATCTTGCAGTTGTTCTGGTGATGTCTCTTCTTGATTGTGAAGAGGGGTTGGTGCCTCTTCTTCCTGAACCGAATGCATCTGATGCTCCTGTTCTTCCTCCGAATCGTCCTCTGTGGCAGTGATGAGACGAGAGTTGTCTCTCTTTTGCGGCGACTCAACCACCTCTCCCATCAGATTGTTCAGCCGTGCAGTCGAATGAGTAAGACCTGGCTCCTCTTCCTCCGTTTTCGGCACTTCCGCTTTTGAGAACCTTCGAAGAGCACGCTTGATCGAGTTCTGCACCGACTTGATGTCTCCGAAGCTGGCGAGAGTGCCTGTCTGGATGAACGAGCCGAGTGGATACGCAGCGTCGTTGAACTGTGCCATCATGTTTGCAATCCACGCGTACAGCTGGCGTGACATTGTCAGCGATGGCTCGAAAGTGGTGAGGAGGTAGTTGGAGCAGACGAGGTTTCTGTGTGGGACGGAAGAGCGTTGCTTGAGATTGGGACTGGCCTGTTTGTTCAGCGATGCCTGCTCATCGCGGTAGTTCTGCATGATGGCGGAATTGATGAGGGCGAGGAAGACGTGTGACTGTGTCTGTGGAGAGATGAGGAGAGACGTGGAAGTGTCTCTCGGAGTGTGAGTGTTGAACGGGAGCATCGAGAGAGCCGAATGGGCGATGGAGAAGGGGAGAGATTGGATGAGAGGGATGTTGATTGGGACAAACGCCTGCTTGTTGGTGGTGAAGTCAACGAGGATGTCGATTGTGTGCGCAGTGGGGACCCAGTTCAGCGTGGAATGCTTTTCTTGGAGTGTGCGGAGGATGAGCAGGACGAGAAGGGGATACGACGGCAGAAGAGAAGCGTGGTGTTGCTGGCGGACACAGCGAGTGGTGTCGAGGAGGAAGAGAGAGAACAGGTCCGATGGCTCAACAAGTTGCTGCTCAAACGCGAGCAGAGAGGCGGCGAATCTTTCGGTGGGGGATTGCTGGTCTTGATCGCTGTCGACTCCGGCTTCTTGATCGTCCACCGTTTGAGTGAGCTGGGAAAGGAGGGTGAAAGAATGCGAACACAGCGACACCAGACTGTCGAGGATGGAGGGCTGCTGCTCGATCAGGTTGCACAGAACGCGGAGGAGCTCGTCTCGTCTTTGCAGCCTCTGCATCTCCTCATTCCCCACCCCCTTCTTCGCGTCCTTCCTCTGCTGGAGGATGGATGCGGCTGAATCTGTGTGAAGGGCTGTTTGGACTGAGGATTCTGTTCGGTTCCGATTCAGCTCCTCGCTTGTCCAGAACGCGTGTCGATGGAGAAGCTGAAGAATGAGGACAGGAAAGAAAGTGTGGCTGAATGTGCTGTCTTTGTTGACTTCGCAGATGGAGATGCTCGCCTTCACGTATTCGAGGAAGAGTGAGTGTGCGACGTGTTTGTTCGTCTCCTTTCGTTGGGTGAGCTCGACTGTGTGTGAGTCCAGAATGAACTCGCTCGTTTGGATTGGATTGGGCGGGGCACAGGACTCGTAGATCTTCATCAGAGCGAAGTGTGTGGAGGCCCGCTGTTGCAGCATCTTCTCCTCGCACGCTGAACCGAGCTGAGCATGGTCGTCCACTGAGTCGTTCATTTCCTGTTCAACGCGGGTGCAGATGAGGCGCTGATCGTCCCACCCCTGCTTCACCATCTCAGCGACAACAATTTCGAGAAGGGCGGAAAGATAATTGTTGCGCCTTCCGAGTGCCCATTCGGAGGACGAGTCCTTTGGAGAGAGATGGGTGGGCAGCGGGAGCTCCCAAGTGTTGAGGTACGTGGAGAAGGCGTCGTTGATGGCGAGCCAGGCCGAGTACGAGTTGAGGCCGAAGAGGGAGGAGAGGACGAGAGCGAGGGGAGGCAGCGACAACGACGAGAAGATGGATGAGACAGGAAAGAAGGAGAAAGTGAGGGGATTGAAAGTGCGTGTGGTTGATGAGAAGAGGAGAGAGAAGAAAGAGGGCGAGTGAGAGTTGATGAGTGCATTGAATGAATGTGTGACGAGGATGGGGAACAACACATTGGCGACTGCTGCGTTTGGTGTGGTCTGGTCGACCTCGTGACAGTATCGATGTGAATAGAAGAGGGAGTCGGAGAGGATGGAGAAGAGGGACGTGCTTAGAGACGAGAAGTATGCACTGAGTGTTGGTGAGAGTCGATGCGAGATGTTCACAGCGAGGATGACAGCGACGGAGAGAGGAGAGCTGGTGAGCGGGGGGAGAGAGGGGTTGATGGCCATGCTGAGGAGGGAGTTGAAGAAATTCTGCGAAAGGAACGAGTCCTCACTGGCGTCAGTGTTGAGAGCACGGTCGCTGAGGATTTTGGTGAAAGATGGATGGAAAAGGACGGACGAGAGGAAGGTGTGGATGCTGAGGGTGTTGAGGATTGATGTCTGGTCTTTCTCAGTCGAGAGGAAGTCAGCAGACTGGTCAGGAAAGAGGGTCAGAGCATACGAGAAGGTGGCTAGTGATGAGGTGAAAGTGGAGAGGAGGTATTCGACGACAGACATGAGGAGTGGGACGTCGATCGAGCCTTGTTCCTCAAATGTTTTGTATGTCTCTTTGAAGAAGTGAGAGAGAAGAGGAAGGTATGAAACAAGCCAGTCAGCCGAATTTGGAGTCGATGCGACGGAAAACGAGAGACAGCGGGCGAGCGGAAGGTTGAAGAAAACAGAATCGCTGGGAGGAGTGTTGAGTTGGGAGAAGGGAAGTGAAAAAGCAGAAAGGGAAAGGCAGGTGATGAATTGTTTGATGAGTGTTCGGATTGTGTTGCGAGTGAAGAAGTACGGCGAGTCTGACAGTGTTGAAGTTGACGGAGTTGCCAGGGATCGATTTGAGAACAAATTGAAGTGAATCCAGAGTAAGTTGTTCTGAAGACGTTCGTTCGTCAGGAGAGACACAAAATGGAGCGTAAGGACTCGTAGTTCATCTTCTGAGAAAGCTTGGTTCAGTTTGACCATTGTGGGGACCTTCTTGTCGGTTGTTGTGTCAAGCCACTCGAGTTTCTGGAAGAGATGCGAACAAACTTCGTCAATATGCATGTGCAGATCGATTTGGGACGAGTAAACAGAGAGTTTGATCGAAGGGATGAGATCATCGCAGTATTCTCTGATAAGCTTGAGAACATCAGTGAGTTCGTCAAAAACACCATTTTGAAATTCGTTTATAGGATTCCGAAATGTTGCAGAGAGAGATTTGTGGCAGTTTGGGCACTGGTGAGCGACGTTGATTTCGACGGTCTTTTTCATCCATGTTGAAGTTTCCAAAACTTCTGAACGTTTTTGAAACTGAACCAAAATCTGAGATTCTTTCCACAGCTGTTCGCAATATCGAGAAAACGTGTTTAGTAAGGAATTAAGGACGGGGAGAGATTTTCCTTCTGAGATTTGAGCTTGAAAAGTCATCATAGCAGATATTTCCGTAGATGGGAAGAGCATCTGTTCTGAAAGATGAAACAAGCTTGGTTCCATGACTAGTGAGGAAGGAATTTTCCCTAATTCGTCTCTGATTCGTATGAGTGACGGATCCTCTGCTGGAACTCTAAATAAGGAATATCTCCGTGAAAAATTAGATAAAGAAGCATACTCATTTGGTGCTTGAGGATAATCAGGATATTGTTCAGAGGTTATGTCTCTTTCCATGAAGTGAGAAACGATCTACCCAGCACATAATTATTTACTGAGCTCAAGAACCTTCTTCGAGATCTCTCGAAGATTGCGGATCCTGTCCACATATGGAACCACATTTACAGCCTCCTCCTCGTGATATTCCCCCAGATTATGTCAGTGCCGCCAACACGAGTTTGAAAACAATCACACTTCCATATTATGAAGGACAAATCGAAGGAAGCCGCTTTATCTCAATGATCGCACCATTATTCTCAATTCTTGGAGAATCTATCTCACAAGAAAAACATACACCCTTTGCTCATGAGAGTGTACTGATCCTCCTTTCACTTTTCAGTAAATACTCACATTGTGATCGAACACTCAAAAATGTTGACTTCCTCTTCCTCCCTGAGATTCTTTCATCAGATTTTATGATTACGTTGAGTGGTGCTCTTTCCCTCTGTCTCTTCTCAAAGATCGATCCTGTCCGTGTCATGTGTCTCTTTGCACCACTCTTCATGGGAAACAATCTCATCTGGCCGATTTGTCTCGATGCATTGAAATATGACAAATCATTAGAAACCAGCTTTATCAACGTCTACCACTCTTCGCTTGTGGAGATTCTGAACTTGACAACTATTGCTCCTCCGGGACTAACAGCTCCATCAGGCCGAGGCTCTTCACCTTTTCATCCCAATTCAAGTAACATCCTCCCATTTTACGATTTCTTAAAGGCACAACCGACAGCAACTCTTTTTGATATCATCTCTCCTATTATGTCGTATCTAAAACTGTGCAAATTGACCCTTCTATATAAGGAATCGACACATGCTGCCTTGGAAGTTGAAAATATGGAATATTCATTTTTGCAGAAAGTCAACACGGTCTCACAACAATCGACAACATATTTGTCTCCGCGGAATCAGGATGATATAGCATCAGCGCCACTTCAACAAAAACCGACTCTTGCTTCCGAAAAATCCATCACAAACGATCTATGTGCAATAATTGTTAACTTTTGCCAACACATCCCAAATCAAGCTCCAGCCAAACTATCCACCCTTCCAACCCTCACGACACATCTATCAACTATCACATTCAATACCAAACGGACTCCACGTGAGCTCCACAGGTTTATAGATAATTGCATTGTTCATCTCACCTGTATGATTCTGACCCATCTAACAATCCCCCCACCGACGACACAGACGTCAGTCCACCAAACACGCCCTGATCTGCTCATTACGTGTGTTCAGCAAACTTTGAAGATGATTAGTATCCCACTATTTGTTCATCCAACCTCAGTTCTGAATCGAACCCAACAAATCTTTTATTTCGGTGACTCTGAATTTCTCCTTTCGTCTCTCTTCTGTTCTCGACAACCCCTCCTCGCAGTTCTCCTCGCTCATGCACTCGGTCTCTTCGAAACAGCGACAAGAATGATCATCGCAAATTGTGTGACTTTATCCAGTGACCCAACAGCAATGAACGCCCTCCTCACAAAACCTGTCCAGACACTTGTAGAATACATCACTGAGCAAGCTTCATCAACAGGAGCCTCTACCAGCACTTCTGGGGTTGGTGAGTATTCTGCGTTTCTTTACCGCTGCATTACATCCTCAGTCGCCACTGCATATCTCCTTACCTTGCAGACAACGACTACAGATGCACTCAGGCTACCGTATGTTGCTGCAGCGATCCCACCTCAACTTTTGGGAACAAACCAACTTGTCCAATCGAAAGGGGTTTCCCACCCTTTCAGTGATCTCCGATTTTATCTTCTTCACTTGACAATGATGCATGCGTCCAATCCCTCGCTCATTTCACTCAAAACCCTCCTCTCCCTGCTCTGCATTTCCACCCCACCAATCGCACGCTTCGACCACGCGAGTGAACGCTCTTTTGTGTTCCAGCCGCATCTCCAAGGTCAGTATGCCACGTTTGGGTTCAATTTTAGCCGTCCAATCCTTCACATTCCTGTTATCCGATGGGCTGAACACTCGTCTTTCACACCACCCGACCACCACTTCTTCCGAAGCAATGCCCTCCCCCCATCGCCGATTGTGCAGTTTCTGAAAAAGAAATTGAATGCAAAGAGCAAACACAGGAAAGAGAAAAGGAAGTTCTTCCATCCGTCTCTGCAGGACTCGATGGAGTTGGCTGCGAAGGAGCGGACTGGCGGCAGCATCCTCCCCCCGCTCGCCCAAATGCGAATGAACAACGAAACTCAACTAACTGACCTCCCCACAGCAGACACAGACACAGATCATTCGTTTGACTCGCTGGAGTCTGTTGGATGGGTCACTCCGACACACTTCCTCCTCTTCGGCGACCTGGCGAAGGTCCGGTCGGTGTCGGAGTGGGGGCAGGACAGGTACAACCACCTGCCGCTCAGCCTGAAGCTGTTTGTGAACGAGACGATGAAAGATGCCATCGTCTCGCGACTGATCGATTTGGAGGAGTTTGTGGAGACTGCGTTTGATGCGTTCACTGAGGATCACTCGCTCGAGCTGGTTCTTCTGTTGGAGTGGCTGATCGAAGAGTGCCAGCCAGTCGTCACAAAACACCCGCCTCAATCAGACCCAGCTGGGCGAGATCCAGACGAGGGTGTGTGGAAGAAGATCCACCAAACACTGTTTGACCTCCTTGTCACGACCCTGCTCCAGCTGCACGTGGACAGAATGTGGGACGAGACCATCCCCTTCCAACGAATGGTCTTGTTCTCTCGCCCTTTCGACGATCTGACGATGAAGCTGTCTCTTCGTGCTGATGTTTTTGTGTTTTTGCGAGTCCAGCTGCTGTCTCTCATCCGCCAGTCTCAGCTCCTCGACACTGCTGGCTGCCTGGAGTTCATCGACGTTGCACTCGCCTCTCATCTGGCACAGTTTGGGGACGGCCCAATCCCGCATTCCTTCCGATTCTCGCTCGAAAAGGCTGTTCTGCTTCGAAGTGTCAATCGGCATCAGGAAGCCTTTGACGCACTTGCTTTGACTGAGCTGGGTTTGGATGGAGTGAAGTGCTACTGTTTGTGTGAAGCCCTTGCGATTGAAGATGTGTGTCGAGGAAGAACAACAGAACCCATCGACGAAGCCATTGCTCGCTGCCAGAGCACGATCAGAATTGGATTGGGAGAGTTCATCAAGCGACGGCAAGAGGGGCAGATTGCGCAGCTGTGCATGGAGCTGGTTCGAGTGATCCCGACCGACCTTCTGATCGACATCTTCCCAACCAACATGAGCATCCGCACTGTTTTCGAATGCCTCAAGCTGGTCTTCTCTTCGTACGAGACAGCTCTCCAACAGAACTCCATCGCCCTCTCCTTCCTCCACTACAAGGAACTTGCAGCTGAGTCACTGCACTGCGATGAGCTGTCGAGGTTCACACGGATCACAAAAATCAGGCGCTGCACAAAGTGTGGTCAGCTGTTTGTCGGACGGCCGAATGTCAGCATCGACGTGGATGGGAATGTGACACACATCGATTGTGGGATCGAGACGACGCAGGAACAGGACGAGACAGAGACGAACGAAGACGAGAACAGACAGCCAGAAGTCATCCGCACAAACAAGAAAGGAATCATTGTCGGATACGCACAATTCGACCAGGAGTTCATGTGCGAGTGGGTCAACCACAATGGCCTCGTTGAAGACCCTGTCCCTGGCGGCAGACTGTCTTCTGTGCGAGTTGCGTCTGTTGACGCCGACCAGCTCCGCACACGCGCACAAGAATTCTGGAAACGGAAGTACGATTACCATCTCGACGCGTCGGGCAGTGACGACGACAGAGGGAACAAGCAGTGGGCGAAGCTCTTCCAATCCACAGCCAATCTCTCGCCGATCGCGTCAGACATGAACGAACCTTACCAAATGGCCGACCACCCGCGACAGACACAGACCCCGCCGCCAGAGGACAACCCCGACTTGCTGGACATGGACTGGCGATGGTCGATGAAGCAGGGCAGGCAGACGCGGGACGAGGTGTGGGAGAGGAAGAACGGAGCGTACTTCAGACAGCCTCCGCCGTTTGCGGAGTACACGCCTGTGCCCGAGCGGGTGTTTGTGTCGAAGGTGGAGCGAGAGTGGACGGACGACGCGAAAGAGGCCGAGCAGTCGACGTACCGGCGCTTCTTCACACTCAACTGGAACGAGGCAGACGAGGAGATGGACCCAGGGTTGGATGGCAGGACGTGTGCCAGCTGGCTCGAACGGCCGACGCTGCTCAACTCGTCAGCGTGTTGGGGAATGAACCTGCGCGACGGAAGGGAATACCGCTCGGAGATCATGTCGCTCGATCGACGGAGTCAGCCTGTGCAGTCGCTGCGCGGGTCGACCCTGACGCACTACACCGTGCAACACACCCCGTCGCTGACTTCCTCGCTCCATTACTCGACGAACGCGTCTGTGTCTCACTCGTCGGACAGCGGGGACAACGCGTCGTCTCTCGCAGCCTTTGCTCTCTCGCCGAGTGTCGACCCGAACTACCACCCACACTTCTCAGGAGGAATCGACAGGGACAGCGAGTTCTTTTCGTTCTACACTTTTGGGGGGCGTGGTTGACTTGTTCTTGTTTTAGTCTTCATTTTGACGAGTTGTTCACTTGGATTTGATTCCAATCGATTGAAAAGCTGACTGGAAGGGTTTTATTGAATTGGGTCAGAAATCGGAAACGAATCTGTCCTTTCAAGCAATTGTGTTTCATCCAGTTTGTTAACGATCCATCCCAACAAAAAAAGTTTGAGCACCAGTCATCTTTTTTGTTCTGGGGTATTCAGATGTCGAATCCACAGGCAATCCCTCAGCAAACTGTTCAACAGATTCTTCATCAGAAAGGCTATCAGAATCCACTCTTTTTAGGTTTGGTCCTCATTTCGTCGAGATTTGTCAGGCCAAGGGCAATTTGGAGCGTATCTTTCTGCTTTCTTGTGATAGATCAATAGAGTGTATCGTGTGGAAAAAGATTACAAGTTTTTTGCAGCAAAGTTGGTCCTGACAGAACGTGTCGCTCCTGGAGAATTGCGGGCGGGGACATTTCTCTTGCAGAAAGGACTCACAAGTCAATATCTTGTCAATTTCCTTGAACATGTCCTGATTCCTCCTTATACCCTATTCGTGATGGATTTTGCAAATCTTCAGGTGTGGACATCTTCATCATGGACATTTTCATCGTAGGACTTGAGTGAATCACATAAAATAACTCCACAAATGCCCCCAAGCACTGTTTTTATGATCGCCTATCAAATTCGTTTGTTATTTTTCTTTGTATTCCGTTCAGTTGGAGGATTGAGTGTCATGCATCAATCTGGACTCATTCACCGGTATCCTTGACTTCTCTCATTTTTCCAGAGACATTAAACCTGATAATGTCCTTTTCCATTACGATCATGACCTTGATAAGGTATTTGCGAAAATATCGGACTTTGGAACAGCAACCGATCTCAAATCAAGGAATGAGACGCAATTTAGCCAAATGCAGAAGATTCAATTGGCTAAGACATTTGCAGGGTCCTCTTTTCTCTTGATTATTCCGTTTAGAACACCCATATATATGGTTTCACTCATTTCTCGCTCGATTCTCTAGGCCCCGGAAGTTGCGATATATGGAGAAGATTACGGATACACAGTCGACTGCTGGGCGGTTGGGATCATGATCTTCCAGTTTCTATATGGCAAGTATTTGATTCTCACTATATCATCATCATCATCATCGTCAGACATCCATTCAACATCTCAAGTTATCTCAGCATGGCAAGGTCACCATCTTACTCCTTCATTGTTCCAGGTCCATTGAGCAGGGTGTTCAGTTTCCTGAAAACCCTTACCACCCCAACAATCCCGAATGGGTGTACATGGACCCGCTGAATTTCCTCATCAAAGGACTTCTGGAGCCCAAACCCCAAAATCGTCTCCGTGCACGTGACGCTATCAGCCTTGAATGCTTTCGGAATCTCTGGGATCTTCCAAATCCAAGCTTGACATGGCCTCAATACACAGCCCTGATGAAAAATCCATATCGTCTGCCACCCCCTTTCTCACCTCTCGTTCAGTTCAACATCCCACACGACCGACCCTCCCGAATGTTGTCCCACATCCCATCATTCAGCCGCCCAAACCAGAGCCAACACCCTCCTCATCTCTCCCCACTCATCATCAACAAGGCCCACCACCTGAGCCTGCTCCTCTCGCACTTTCTCATCAACAAACCACCTCTCTCAAACCCAAACAAGAAGATACACGCCCACGTTACGAGTTGGTTGTTAGCTTGAAGGAGATTCCAATCAAGTGTGGGGATCGTCTTATAGAAAGACGACAATGGCTCAGTGAACACTTCCAAAATGAAACCTAGTCCCTCAAATCAAAATGGTGAAGCATCCTGATTTCTTTTGTTCTTCGTGTATTACCTTGCACTTTTCACAGCACATCTTCAACAACCACAATAATTTTCAGTCGTTCCGGTTCAGAGAGAGTTTCATAAAATGAGTTAGATCCTACCCACATGAAGATTCAGTCGACTTTGAGACAGACCTTCCAAGTCTATTATGCATCAATTTCCCTAGGAATCTGTTGTGTTGAGGTGGCGCGAACGAGATTTTCAATGACATGACATGTGACCTCCTCCTGTAGAGCGTTTAAAGGGCCTTGATCATGAGTCAAAATCAATCATCATCTTCCAGTCCCGTTGATCCAATAGACGAAAATGATATCCCTTCCAGTACAGAGTCCGACGAACTCTCGGAGATTGAACGTGAAATCCCCCCCGAAGAAGCAAGACGAGCCATGAAGGAACTAAAACAGACCAAAAAACAACTCAAACAGAGGGATAAGACAATCAAACAGCAGGATGTAGAACTAAAACAGACCAAAACACAACTCAAACAGAGGGATGAGACAATCAAACAGCAGGATGTAGAACTAAAACAGACCAAAACTCAACTCCAACAGAGGGATGAGAAACTCAAGCAAAAACAGCGACGAGAAGCTAATAAAACCATTGTGGATTCTCAATCTTACACAATCACTCAGATCAAGTCGATCTTGCAGCAGCTCTTCTCAAAATTACGAGATCATATCAAGGATCCAATTGACGCTTTTCGATTCCTTCCGGATGGCTATGTCTTTTTTTCGAAGAATTGGCTGAAGAACCATTTAGCAATCGTGTCGACTCCCCTCCTCTACCGCCCCATCTACAACGTCATCCTCCACCGCCTGTTGAACTACATCCTCAAACACTTCGGCGACCACAAAAACCCAAGCAAAGGTCATCCAGGAGCAGTTTTCTTTATTAGTGGTGACCAAGGGATCGGAAAAACATCGTTGATGCTGCTTCTGATGAGTGCCTTGTCAGAACTTTTAATCGTCTTTCTCTATCGGAAAGGCTCCGATCAAGACTCTCACACAGTTTACCACACAGTCGACGGCAGAGAAGTGGAGTTTATCCAAAAAGTTGAAATGGAACCAAACACTCCTTGTTTCATCCATATCCTTGATGACTGCCTCCCTACCGACCATATTGAACCGAACCATCTCTATATCATCTTCACCTCTCCCGATAAGGACCGACTGGCGATTGGAGCTAACTCGCGACTGATCCGTTGCTTCTTCCGCCTCCCGACGTTCTCGCTCGCTGAGAATGCCGTCGCGATGGTGGGCTGCACGCCCACTGTGCCCTTATCTCTGCTCTCGCCAGAGGACATGGAACTTCACGCAGAAGAGCAGAACACGCTCATTTCAATCGAGCGAGAAAAAGAGGAGAACGCCAGACGAATACCTTCCGAAACTAAAACCGTGACGATCACACCGAAGCAACAATTCGCCAAAGACTTTCTGAAGGAAATCATAAACAAAAAAGGTCAAATACCTTCGACCTTAGCAATATATGTGAACATCATCGTCGCACACCTTTTCAAAGCTCCCATACTTGATCAAAACGAAAGTAAAGTCTTTCAAGACTTCTTGGTCGATGTGAATGTTAAAAACGATTGGAGCACCATCAAGAAACGACTGACAGACGACGCCGGACAACAATTTGAAAACCTCCGAGACAATACAGACTCAATTGTGGATCACATCACTAAGTGTGTTGAAACTGATGAGTCAATCCTCGAGTTCTTCTTGCCGTTGTTTCGTACTGTCCTGGACACTCGGAAACTGCCGAGTGAAGAACGCTTCAACAATTTCATTGTCAGCTGGATCAACTGCCTCGATGTTCATCCACGGCTACATGACAAAGAAGCTCCAATTGTGAAAAAAGTGCTCATCCAGCTCATGCTCTCTGATTGGAGCAAACCAGTGAAATTGTCCAAGCAGGCTAAAGAACTGAATAAGAAAGAAAAACCAAATATGAAAAAAGAGGAACTGGATATGGAAAAGGACAAAAAGAAAACGGACGCACTCTTCGATTTCATTCTCAAATGCCTTCAGCAACGACCAGATGCCCAACCTCAAGTCGACAGAGTTGCGACCAGAATCCAGGAAACGCTCCCGTCTCACCAGTCCCCGACAGAAGACATTCTCATTTCGCAGCTGAAAGAACTTCAAATCCCTTCCACCGCACAAGACGCCGATGATGACTCTTTTGTGACACAGCTGAAGAATCTGAAAAAACACTTTGAAGAACCAGACTTAGCTGATGGCAATGCTCGCAAAAAATTGCTCCAGAAGGTGGAAGAAATGAGACCATTGCGCCCAAAAGAAACAATCGAAGCATCACCCGCACCGAAAACAACGGGAGCATCGCCCGCACCGAAAACAACGGGAGCATCGCCCAAAGATGAGGAAAAAGAATTGAGAAACTCTCTGTTGGACACTTTAATTGACATCCTGATCACTCCTCCTTCATACGATTCCAGCCAACACGTCCGTCAGTCCCTCTTCGTCCTCCAACAGGAGAATTTAACCTCCACTGACAACACTGTCAGAGACTGGCTCCCATCGCTTCTCCCAGCATCGAATGAGGGACTCTCGGAAACAGCACAATTACAGATCATTGTGACAGAACTTGTGAAACATCTCCATGTCACCGAAGAGAAGCAATCATCGCAGCCCTCAACTCAATCCAGTACGCCGTTCGTTCAAAGAAAGATGGCATGGATCGCGTGTGATCTTCTGACAACGATTGTGGATTCAGAGCACAAAACAGTGTCTGCCCTCCTTCAGACAGTGAAGAAAAAGATCTGTGATCTTCGAGATCAGCTGTCGTTTGTGGTGATGATGGATGGTCACTTCGTGATCGCTCGAAACATGAATATTCTCGTGACCCCTCACTCGATTCTGAAGGGTCTGTCTGAACGAGCAGAAGAAACTCCTGCTCTGTCTTTGGATGAGGAACGACGAAAAGTGTTTTCCAGAAATCTGCGAGACGTTGGATTGAGTGAATGGATCCAAACAGCAACTGAAACAATCCTTGAACTGAATGACACACCAGAAACGAAGAAAACGCCCTTTGAGAAAGTGAGCGACTCAGTTGAAAGCAATCTGGACGCAATTATCAACAAATTCAACAATACACACAAACAATCACCGAATTCAGTTGTCACCTCAAAATGGCTTGCCATTGTTCGTTCGTTGATGAATACCATTCTGTTCCTGATCGATGCAGGAATCCATCGACGTGAAATCTTTACAACGTACAAAGGACTAAAAGATTTACTAGCAACTGTCAACGAGACCCACAATTCTCATTTACAGAGAGTGGCTGACTACCCGATGAATGCTGGAGTTTGTGATGACGATTCCGACTATGTCAATGATATCACCATCATCTCCCAACATCAATTTCCGGAACACACACAATCGAACAGTGGCGAGCCTTCAGGAGACTTCGATATGCCATCTCTGAATGATCTTCAACTCCCTCGAACACTCCAAATGAATCCTGCATCGCAGGATCGCCTTGAACGAATGTCGATTGCTCTCTTTGCTCGGAACCTGCTCTGGTTCCTCCAATACGAGAACGAGCTGCCTTTCGATGATCATCAATACGTCGATCAGTTCTTCAATGAATTCCTTAACAATTTGAATCCTGAAGATGTTGTTCATCGCTCGTTCGTCGACTTCATGAACGCGACAGGTCTGCTCTCTCAACGGAACTTTGGGCTGGAACATGACGAGTTTAAGAAGAGACTGGAGGACGAGAAGGCTGCAGAGGAGAGTGGGACTCGAACACTGCGGATGATGAAGGAGAAGTCCTCTCTTTTCTCACAGGTGACTCCACGGATCAATCCTTTCATGAATCCATCTCTCTTCGAACAACTCAAGACGCTAGAGTTTGGTGTATTTCTTCTGGTGTGGGCTTCAACGGAACTCCTGTGCAAAGCGGCAGGTGCAACTCCACGGAAACGTGAAAGCGAGCAGAAGGTTGAAAATGAAGAGAAGGATGAAAGTGAAGAGAAGGATGAAAGTGAAGAGAAGGATGAAAGTGAAGAGAAGGATGAAAGTGAAGAGGAGGATGAAAATGAGAAGGAGGCTGAAAGCGAACAGAAGGTTGAAAGCGAGAAGAAGGCAGAAAGTGAGAAAAAGACGGCCAGTTGTCTGAATGTAGCTCGTGCATCTATTTTCGGGCCCTCACCTCGCTGGCTGACGTCGACAGACGTTCGGACGAACAGAGGACTTTCATTCTTGTGGGGTGGAGTTCTGGAAAGTGAGAAGACTGAAATGTTGACGGAAGTTGCCAAATCGAACCACAGCAGAATCATGACGTTTAAGACGGACCAAATATTCTTCAATGAATCTCTGGATGCAGCTTGGGACAACATCACAGCGTTGATTCCAGTACTCTCGGCTTACAACGAAGAGGGAAGACAACTCTCGAAGTTAAGTTCAGTGTTTTCTTTGCTAGTAAGGATGGATGCAGCAATGATCCAAAAAATAAATGAACAAATACCTTTCGTAGCTGTGTCGCCCTTCATGGAGCTCATCGTGCAATCTGAAGTCGTCTCCGCATTTGCTCGACTGATGACTCAAACCGATTACGACAAGTTCAAGACTCGTCTGGAGCGTCCTGGATACAACTTCCCCAAATTTGTGGAAGAACCACTTGTTTGTGTGTCATTCCTTCTGAATATTGCAACCCCGATCCGTTTCAATACAACGACCACATCCATTAGCATCAAATTCACACGATCCATCAATGAACAACATTTCTCGACATACTCACCAGTGTTTGAAACAGCTTCAGAGATTGTTACTTCAATACCGATGCTGTCGTTCCCCAACCTCTCGAACAAAAGCGTAGATGGCACCCAATTTCCAAAGATCCTCTCCATAACAGATCGAGGAGAGTCAGATTTCTATGCCGAAGACCTTCAGGTTTTGGGGGTTACATTGGAAGGAATTGACTCATTGATCGTTTCAAGAGGGAAAGAAGCAAGAAGTGAAACGATCTTCATGCCGATTCAAGCAACTTGTTCTGAAAAACACTCACTGGTGGACAAAGGTATTGAACTCATCCAACAATTGCTGTTCCAGACAATGCGTCATTTGGAGCCGTCCGAAGGAGTTGTCGCACTGTACAATTATGCAACCACGCAGCAAAAGCCTATATTTCCTCCGCAGACTAAGATTCTGGGGTTCCACATGGTGTCGTCTCTCCTGGAGTTCGGAGATAACATTCTGTCGAACATGCCGAGCATTTTGCGCCATCGCGACAATCCACTCGTGACATCAACCGAGCCACAGCCCACGATGTCCACGCATTCCATCACCGAGAAGCTCCTCGCGAATCTCCCACCATATCCGGAATTCTCGGTGGAACACGATCCATGGAAGCCAAAACTCCCCACTGTGACCAACCCCAATGATCCAAACTTCATTTTGCCCTTCCGATGGTCCCACTTTTACGCTGTCTTTCTGAAAACATCAGCCGTTGGATCATTCCATTTCATCGAACCAGCTATAATCAAGGATGATGAGAAGAAAACGAAGGATTGGCGAGATGGAATGATTCGCAGAACGATACATGAACTCCATCGAATCGGATTTGGTCCTGATGACCTGTGTGAGTCAGAAAAGGAGAGAATCGAGACATTTTCAAGCTTCCTCCTCTCCACAGCCATCTCGTGTCAAAGGAACGAATTCTTGAAGATGGACCCGATGTCCACCACTGGAACAGATGATGCTGATTTTATCGAGCTTATTCAATCAATCATTGGGACTGACAAATCTGAAACCGCCGAAACTCTTCTCGCCTCGCTCAGTGACATCACATCAACCATGATAATATCCATTGGTGATGAGCGTCTCGGATTCTTGAACAGCCTGTGCAGACACCCTTCCATCGAAGCAAGACTGCACACCGTTCACTATGTCATGACGCAATTTGTCCAGAAGCGAGTCGGGAATCCAGTACAGGAATCCCTCTCTGTGCTTCAGAGCAAGAAAGATGGTGGAGAGTTCCGAGTTCCAGCCAGAAGCGATCTTTCAGCGATACTACACTGCGGAACGGTTCTTCTGGACCATCTCACAACATCTTCTTCCCCTCCCTCCGAACCATCTCCTTCCAAACCCCCTCCCTCCGAACCACTTCCTCGTTCAAGAACGCTGCGAATCCCTTTGCATTCGTTTATTCTAGCGAAATATGGCTTTTCTGATTCGATCCCTGCTCTGTACGAGCTTGGACGGGATCAATTGGGGAAGGAAGTGATGAATGTTGTCCCAGCCCCACTCAATCATTGGCACCCGTGTCGAGTTGTGATTGATCCTTCATTCTTCCCGCAGAAAAATTCACAAGCGGAGTCTTTGACACTATTCACCACATTCATCCATCGCCTGTTCGACAATCCATTCATTCCTGTCACAACATCTCTCTCGACAGACTTTCCAGACAGTACTCATGATGGCACATTCCTTCTCTCTCAGATTCAGAAGATCGAAAACATACTCACCTCGCTCAATCTCAAGGAGAAACCAGCCATGCAGACACTGGTTTCCAAACTTACGAACATTGTAAAGACAAAACAGGCCTCGGCTGTTTTCCCACTCCTCCCCGAAATCATTGCCTCCATCAAACCGGATCTCCCCCCACAAGAACGATCCGATCACCAACAACAAACCCTCTCATCAGACCAAATGAAGGAACTGCTTACAGCCATCAAATCAATCGAGGCAGCAGCACAACAACCAACACTCCTATTTGCTCGAGCTGGGAGTGATTTCTTCAAGCTAACAAACAAAGGTCGCACAGAATTTGTGAACACGAAGGCAGAATCTCACACTTTCCCGATTCCGTTCAGCACAACATACAAAGAAATGGAACTCCAAAAAGAAATGAAACGATTATTCCATCCTTTGACAGAACTTCTGCCCACTCGCTTTCTGGAAGGGTGTCTGAAACTCAATATTCCTCAGAATAACCCAAAAATGGAACAAGGTGAGATTTCATCATCGAAGGATGAAGCAGGAAACGGGATTGGAGAAACAACGAACGCGACGATCTTGAAACTTGCGAAGACTTGGAAAACTCCTCTGTTCGTGTTTGTTGTCGATGAGGATCCGTCCAGCCAGCCGAGTCTGCCCATGTCACCTCTTTCGTCAAAGGACAACACTCGATGTAGGATTATGCGACAGAGAAGCCTTGCAGATGTTCTTTGGATCCTTTTCCTGACTCGCATTTTGCGTGAAGTGATGGCTCTCCCGCTCAACACAAAAGTCGACATCACTGACATCACTTCCTCTCTCGTTCCATTCTTCACAAATGCTTTCAGCCAAGCATGGAGCTCTAAGAAACAATCGCCCGAATCCATTCAACTCTTATCTCCCAAACCCGATCCAGCTAAATCTCCCAAATCCGATCCAGCTAAATCTCCCAAACCCGATCCAGTTGAATCTCCCAAACCCGATCCAGTTGAATCTCCCAAACCCGATCCAGTTGAATCTCCCAAAATCTTTGAAACACTTCTCGACGATCTCATCGCTGTTCAATCCACACCAAACATCAAGACCGACGACATGATTCCCAAAGTCGGTCTCGAGCTTCTCGTCTTGGCATATCCGCACCTGAAAGTCGAAAAACATGTCTTTCTCCTTTCACGTCTCCTGATGCTCTGCCCGTCTGATCAAGAAGGTCAGTCGCGATTGGATCTGCTCATCCTCCACTCATCGCCAGAAATCGGACTCCCTGCTCTGACTTTCTATTTCGAGCTTTTGCGCTCAGACACGCTAAAAGTGATACTCAAAGATGCGGCCATTTGCAATGGTTTTACACCCGCCACGGTTTGCACTCACATGTTGCATGCACTCTATCTCATCATCGAACATAACCGTGAAGAGGACTTCATAGAAACGAAGAATCAACTGTCATTCGTATTACGACTTTTCGAAGCTATAAAAGCAATTCTTGACAATACCGAACACACATTATTCGATGCAAAACACAAAGAAACACTTGAAGCACTCCATAATCGGGCTCAGGAGATCAGAAATGGGAATTCAAAATCCAAAAAACGCCTGATTGTTCTGGGAGATATTCGCTCAAGGATAGAATTGCTTATAACGGAACTCAATCAAACCCAAACGACGAATTAGTCTTTGGTGGTGATGGAAGTGTGAAAACGACAAGAATAACACGAAACTCCAGACTCGGGTGAATATCTTCTCTTCATTTTCATTTCACATCGGATTTATGTGGCAAACATCAAATAGTTTCAGTTAATCAAATGAACGATATCAAGAGAGAAAGCAGTAATGATATTTGACAATCAATAGACAGACAGAAAACAATGCCTTCGGTTCTCTCCTCCCAATTGAACTTTATGCACTGAAATCAAAACGGTGAAGCATCCCGATTTACTTTGTTCTTCGTGAATTACCTTGCACTTTTCACAGCACATCTTCAACGACCCAACCTCTTTTTTTGAAGCGATCAGGGCGATGCAAAAACAGACGCCGCTGTTTACCCTTGCGGAAACAGAGAAGAAGGGACGATGTGTGGTTGCAGTGTGTCCAATTCAGGCGAACACGATTATTTTATGTGAACCGTCGATTGCGACAGTGATGTACACAACATCGAGAACATCATTCTGTGCGTACTGTACGGATAGCCTTCCAAACACAAGTTTGACACATTCATGATGCACTTTCGCCGTTCTTTTTTGTGATGATTCACTTGGATATTGATTTTTTGTTATTTTAGCAGAATAATTCTCCTTTTTGTCTCATGATTATTTCTGGTGTTTTCTGTGACAGCAACTCAACTGGCATGCCCTGACTGCAAGAAGATCTTTTATTGCTCGAAAAAGTGTTTCCGTGCAGATCAACTTCTGCACAAGTTTGAGTGTCGGGCGTACAAGTCAGCTCGCGCTGAATTCATTCAAGATTCGGATGCTGTGCATCTGCTGCGGATGATGTCAGTGTTTGCATACAACGAAGCTCACTCGACGCGATTGTACTCTGATTCGTTCCCATCTCTGCCTCCATTTAACACGTTAACGCCTCTTCAAAAGCTGTTTGATCTGACGGGACATGAAGGATCGTTCACGGGAGAATACGAGACGAATCAACGGCCGATCTGTGAGGAAGCGCTGTCTTACTTGAAGTATCAGGAAGTGCGTGGGATGTTCGAGAATGTGTTGAAATATGGACTTCACGAGAACAGGTGTACGATCTGTGGAAAATCGCGACACACACTGCCCGGGCAGGCACGGCATGTGTGTTTGCGAAAGGATTCTGCTTGGAAGACACAATGGAGCTTGAGCAAGCTGGAGTTTGAGGCGATCACCGAAACGCTGATTTGCTCGTGGGAATCGAAGCACGGGAAGCGGAAGCAGTCGGAGAATGAAGAGATTCCGCTGGAAATGATGCAGGCGACTTTGGTTCCTCTGTTAATTTCGGCGCAGTCGATTGCAGACTGCAACGCTCACACGATCTTCCGGGACACTGGGTTCGGGCTGTTCCACATGGGATCGATGTTCAACCACGCGTGCTGTCCCAACAGTGCGTTTTGTCACGATCGGCGGGGGCGGATTATTGTTGTGACGCTTCGTCCGATCCGGACGGCGGAAGAAATCACAGTTGACTATTCGGAACTGTGCATTGCGATGGATCGTCGGCAGAAGGAGCTGAAGGGAACATACCACTTTGATTGTCGATGCCCGCGGTGTGTACGGACGACTCTGAACCGATTGGGAAGTGGAACGCGAAACAAGACTTGGGCCGCAGTTGTTCGCGCTGAGGAGGAGTTTGAACGGAAGCAAGGAAGGATGGGGGCTGAAGAGGCGGATATGGTTGATTCTCTCTTTTTTATCAATCTACAACCACTTCCTTCCTCTATCTCTCCATTTCTCTCAGGATCAATGTATTCATTCTTCAACATGTGAGTAGGCCATCCAATCCCTCTATCGTACGCCTTCTAGTCTGAGATGAAACAAATGTGCTCCAATACGACCAAAGACGGAGGAGCCATCACATTCGGTTTGCCTCTCTCGCTTCTTCACTTTTAGACGACTTTTTATCTTCAAAGTTGCCCATCTTCAGTCATATTTTAACTGTCATCGATCAGATCGGGAAAGTGACTGAAAAGAAGTGGAAAGAAGCAGAGGAGAGAAAAACAAGGAAGGCTCAATACGATGAGATGAAGAAAAAGGAGTCCAAGTCACAGAAAACAGAGGACACCCATGTTCTGGAAGAGTTGGAGGAATCGCAATTGGAGGAAAAGAAGAAAGCCCTGTGGACAGACGGACACCCTCTTTTTGGTATCGATGTCGAACACATTCTCATTGGTTTATTCATGATTTCTTTGTTTCTTAATCTCCCAAACATCATTTTTCTGATTATCTTTCTCTCAACTTTTTACAGCTGTATCTTGGAGAATGTAGGCATTGCGTACCAAAAACTCTGCATTGTCATCATGATGTTCCTCGTGGATCACACTGCCCCGTGGAAGATCGAAACAACTGTTCCTTTTCACAACCGAACAAAACATCGCTTCCTTCTCGTCACAAGAGATGAAAGCGAGGTCTCAAATATCTTCTTCGCATAAATAATCTGCTGATTATTTATGTACAGCTGACAAATCGCTTATTTTTCCACACAAGTTCAGTTTAGTGAGGAAAGGATCGCAGAATCGTAGTCCAACGTCACGCCAACCAATTCGCTTCTCGTCCAACGGAGCATCCTCAAGATCACTCCTCATACCCCTCTGTCATCTTTCAGCAAGAATCAACAACTTTGGCGGTCGCATGCTGCTCTCTAATCAAGTCTCTCAGAAGATGGATTGCCATCTTATCTCCGTTGTTTTTTCATGTTATATGGTCGTCTGCAGAATATCGTTTATTCGTTTGACGTGATTTGTCGCTGATCCCCATTGGGAGGGGCACAGATTTTTGGACACTTTTGATCGAATTCACCGAAATTTTGACACCTGTCATTTTCACCGAAATTTGGACACCTAAAGTGGTTTTCAAAACCGGAATTTGGACACCACCGATCAATCGCCACCTCCGTCTCGGAGGTGGCGATTGATCGGTTTTGGGGATTGCAGACAAGGGATAAATAAGACGTAGAAATGGCAAAACATGCAGGATTAGCACGAAGGGAGGCGAATCGCGAGGAGAAATTGAGAGAAACTGGTGAAAGAATGAGTACAAATTCAAATATCAATAATTCGGTAATACGAGCTGTAAAACGAGGAGAGTATGAAAAAATAAGAGGAGAAACACACTGGCGGGTCATATCACGTGTCACTGTCGATCCCTTTGCATAGCCAACGGATCATCGTCCATCTGATTGCGATCGTCAATAATTCGGTAATACGAGCTGTAAAACGAGGAGAGTATGAAAAATAAGAGGAGAAACACACTGGCGGGTCATATCACGTGTCACTGTCGATCCCTTTGCATAGCCAACGGATCATCGTCCATCTGATTGCGATCGTCAATAATTCGGTAATACGAGCTGTAAAACGAGGAGAGTATGAAAAATAAGAGGAGAAACACACTGGCGGGTCATATCACGTGTCACTGTCGATCCCTTTGCATAGCCAACGGATCATCGTCCATCTGATTGCGATCGTCAATAATTCGGTAATACGAGCTGTAAAACGAGGAGAGTATGAAAAATAAGAGGAGAAACACACTGGCGGGTCATATCACGTGTCACTGTCGATCCCTTTGCATAGCCAACGGATCATCGTCCATCTGATTGCGATCGTCAATAATTCGGTAATACGAGCTGTAAAACGAGGAGAGTATGAAAAAATAAGAGGAGAAACACACTGGCGGGTCATATCACGTGTCACTGTCGATCCCTTTGCATAGCCAACGGATCATCGTCCATCTGATTGCGATCGTCAATAATTCGGTAATACGAGCTGTAAAACGAGGAGAGTATGAAAAAATAAGAGGAGAAACACACTGGCGGGTCATATCACGTGTCACTGTCGATCCCTTTGCATAGCCAACGGATCATCGTCCATCTGATTGCGATCGTCAATAATTCGGTAATACGAGCTGTAAAACGAGGAGAGTATGAAAAAATAAGAGGAGAAACACACTGGCGGGTCATATCACGTGTCACTGTCGATCCCTTTGCATAGCCAACGGATCATCGTCCATCTGATTGCGATCGTCAATAATTCGGTAATACGAGCTGTAAAACGAGGAGAGTATGAAAAAATAAGAGGAGAAACACACTGGCGGGTCATATCACGTGTCACTGTCGATCCCTTTGCATAGCCAACGGATCATCGTCCATCTGATTGCGATCGTCAATAATTCGGTAATACGAGCTGTAAAACGAGGAGAGTATGAAAAAATAAGAGGAGAAACACACTGGCGGGTCATCCCGCTCTTTTCTACGTTGATTGCCCGTCGACATGTGTTGGTTTTAGCTTGATCTTCCCCATTGCCTAACAAAGATCTTACTTGTTTGGCGTCCCTGTCTGTCCCCGGTTGACCCACATCACCGCTCCAACTTTCGAAACACCCTTCTCATGAAATCGCATGATCGTCCCAATTGACTATTTTTCATTTTTGGGTATAAAGGTACCAAAAAATAGACACTTTCGATAGAAGAACATAGGAGAAGTGTTCGATCTCTCAGAAGTTCATCCTTGACGTGAGGTCCCGATGTCCAGGGTTGGGAGCCCATTTCGTGTAGGGCGTAGAGGCTCTGCTCCTAGGTGCCCATTTTGAAGCCCAAGGCGGCCATACGGTGGGAACAACACTTATCATGGAGCATCCTCGCAATCGCGCCTACACACTTACTGGACTGACGGTGTCGATATAGGTTATGAACTTTGAGATTTTCACTTCTCTTTGTTTCTTGATGAATTCCTTTCAATAATACATAATTGTGTGAATGTGAGAAAAGGTTTTTTAGAATTGTTCCTACTTTTTCGTCATTGTTTCTTCCTTCAGTTTCTTTTTGTCTTTCTTTACTTTCTTCTCATGTTTCTGAGCCTTCTCCTTCTTTTTGGCCTTCTTGTGACTCTTTTCCTTCGATGAATGAGTTCTTTTCTTCTTTTGAATTGATGGTTCCCATTCTCCTTGACTAAGAATTCTTTTCTTCTGTTTCTGTGTGATTTGAATTGATGGAGGTTGAATGCAATTGTCTCCAAGGCTTTGGAGCGTTGCCTGGATCCCCTGGAGATTGCATTGGGCAATGTTTGAAAGTGACAGTGTACGAAAGAACGGAGCATATTGATTTGTGCTGCTGAGTCCGAATGAGTGACAAACAGCGAGGATATGTCTGCAGGGGAGGTCCCCTGATTGATTGTGGATACACTCACACACCAGGCGTCCTTCCTTGAAGTGGACAGGAAAGCCTTCTTGTTTGTCCATTGATGTCACTTGATATGAAGTTCCATCCACTTGAAGAACTGTTTGAGTCGTTGATGCCACTATTTCACTGTGATTCATTTCAGTAACAGTGTCAGGGACATCTTGAACAAGTTTACCCACGTTCATCTGATATCTTGCCCAGGTATCAAGCATTTGAATATAGAACCGTTGAAAGAATGAAGTGGGGAGGAGTTCTCGGTATGGGAGAAGACGAGCGTTCTGAATTTCCACCGTCTGACTCGTAATTCTGCCAAAGCAGGGCAAGCGGAAATGTGCCACAGTCCATTTCGATTTATCGATTGCATCCAAGTAGGTATAGGCTTCTCCATTTCTTTCCGCTAATGCAGTCATAGTCTGAGAGTGTACTAGAGAATCTTCAGCTCGTGCGGCAGTGAAGAGTGTGGCAACAGCTTCCTTCACAGTTTCTTTCTCTTGATCCTTCAAGTGATGTTTGAGGTTTGTGGCGAGATGATGCACACAGAAGTGATGGTCGTATTCAGGAAAAGAGGTCGCTATTGCTGGAACCAGGGCGGAGCCACGATCACTGATGATGACTCTCGGTTTTTTCAGTGAATCAAGGTGTGTTTTCGAAAACTCAAAAAATGTTTGCCAATTCCTTTGTGTTTCAGAACCGAAGATCCCCAAACTGATGATATGCACATGTTTTAGTGCATCCACACAGGTCATCAAGAACAGACATTGTTGGATCTCCCATTTGAAGAAGGTGGCATCAACACAAATAATTGGAAGAGAATTGTCAAGGATCGTATTCCCATGAGGAACGACCAACACACAGTTTTCGAATCGATTATCAGCAGAATGAACAACAAATTTGGCAGTTTGATTTCGTGTACAAATTTCGGAGAGGATTGCGGTTAATCTACTCCATTCCTCCTCCTTCGAGATTGAACGTTGACACTCCACTTCTTTTCTAATAATGCGTGAAGTTTCAAGCGAGACTGTTGAGCCAAATGTTGAAAGGATATGCTCTTTTGTTGATTGTCGGGAACAAAAACTCGTGCTTGGAGGATTCGTAAGAAGAGTTTTGGCGATTACCTCAGCAGGGAGTTGTGGGCTTTTTCCACATGGTGTGTTTCTGTGGAGATCTTGATACGTTTCAATAATCCACTCATCTTCTGTTCCTTTTTTAAGAAATATTCGAAATGGGCATTCTGATGATCGACAGGTTACAACAAATGTGTCAGGTTTCGGAGTGCCATTCTTGGTTTTTTGGCCTGTCCGAACTTTGAAGCGAGGTGAAAATCGATTCGAAGCAGCATAGAGCCAGAAGAAGGATTTGGCCTCGGCGGTGGAAGGGAAAGATTGGCCAGCCTCTATATCAAAGGAGTGACTTTGGAAGAAAGTCATGTTGAAGAATGGATCGGATCAGAGAGAGGACCGTTCGCTGGGAGCAATGAGAAGATAGAAAGAGAGGTGATATGACCCGCCAGTGTGTTTCTCCTCTTATTTTTTCATACTCTCCTCGTTTTACAGCTCGTATTACCGAATTATTGACGATCGCAATCAGATGGACGATGATCCGTTGGCTATGCAAAGGGATCGACAGTGACACGTGATATGACCCGCCAGTGTGTTTCTCCTCTTATTTTTTCATACTCTCCTCGTTTTACAGCTCGTATTACCGAATTATTGACGATCGCAATCAGATGGACGATGATCCGTTGGCTATGCAAAGGGATCGACAGTGACACGTGATATGACCCGCCAGTGTGTTTCTCCTCTTATTTTTCATACTCTCCTCGTTTTACAGCTCGTATTACCGAATTATTGACGATCGCAATCAGATGGACGATGATCCGTTGGCTATGCAAAGGGATCGACAGTGACACGTGATATGACCCGCCAGTGTGTTTCTCCTCTTATTTTTCATACTCTCCTCGTTTTACAGCTCGTATTACCGAATTATTGACGATCGCAATCAGATGGACGATGATCCGTTGGCTATGCAAAGGGATCGACAGTGACACGTGATATGACCCGCCAGTGTGTTTCTCCTCTTATTTTTCATACTCTCCTCGTTTTACAGCTCGTATTACCGAATTATTGACGATCGCAATCAGATGGACGATGATCCGTTGGCTATGCAAAGGGATCGACAGTGACACGTGATATGACCCGCCAGTGTGTTTCTCCTCTTATTTTTTCATACTCTCCTCGTTTTACAGCTCGTATTACCGAATTATTGACGATCGCAATCAGATGGACGATGATCCGTTGGCTATGCAAAGGGATCGACAGTGACACGTGATATGACCCGCCAGTGTGTTTCTCCTCTTATTTTTTCATACTCTCCTCGTTTTACAGCTCGTATTACCGAATTATTGACGATCGCAATCAGATGGACGATGATCCGTTGGCTATGCAAAGGGATCGACAGTGACACGTGATATGACCCGCCAGTGTGTTTCTCCTCTTATTTTTTCATACTCTCCTCGTTTTACAGCTCGTATTACCGAATTATTGACGATCGCAATCAGATGGACGATGATCCGTTGGCTATGCAAAGGGATCGACAGTGACACGTGATATGACCCGCCAGTGTGTTTCTCCTCTTATTTTTTCATACTCTCCTCGTTTTTACAGCTCGTATTACCGAATTATTGACGATCGCAATCAGATGGACGATGATCCGTTGGCTATGCAAAGGGATCGACAGTGACACGTGATATGACCCGCCAGTGTGTTTCTCCTCTTATTTTTTCATACTCTCCTCGTTTTACAGCTCGTATTACCGAATTATTGACGATCGCAATCAGATGGACGATGATCCGTTGGCTATGCAAAGGGATCGACAGTGACACGTGATATGACCCGCCAGTGTGTTTCTCCTCTTATTTTTTCATACTCTCCTCGTTTTACAGCTCGTATTACCGAATTATTGACGATCGCAATCAGATGGACGATGATCCGTTGGCTATGCAAAGGGATCGACAGTGACACGTGATATGACCCGCCAGTGTGTTTCTCCTCTTATTTTTTCATACTCTCCTCGTTTTACAGCTCGTATTACCGAATTATTGACGATCGCAATCAGATGGACGATGATCCGTTGGCTATGCAAAGGGATCGACAGTGACACGTGATATGACCCGCCAGTGTGTTTCTCCTCTTATTTTTTCATACTCTCCTCGTTTTACAGCTCGTATTACCGAATTATTGACGATCGCAATCAGATGGACGATGATCCGTTGGCTATGCAAAGGGATCGACAGTGACACGTGATATGACCCGCCAGTGTGTTTCTCCTCTTATTTTTTCATACTCTCCTCGTTTTACAGCTCGTATTACCGAATTATTGACGATCGCAATCAGATGGACGATGATCCGTTGGCTATGCAAAGGGATCGACAGTGACACGTGATATGACCCGCCAGTGTGTTTCTCCTCTTATTTTTTCATACTCTCCTCGTTTTACAGCTCGTATTACCGAATTATTGACGATCGCAATCAGATGGACGATGATCCGTTGGCTATGCAAAGGGATCGACAGTGACACGTGATATGACCCGCCAGTGTGTTTCTCCTCTTATTTTTTCATACTCTCCTCGTTTTACAGCTCGTATTACCGAATTATTGATATTTGAATTTGTACTCATTCTTTCACCAGTTTCTCTCAATTTCTCCTCGCGATTCGCCTCCCTTCGTGCTAATCCTGCATGTTTTGCCATTTCTACGTCTTATTTATCCCTTGTCTGCAATCCCCAAAACCGATCAATCGCCACCTCCGAGACGGAGGTGGCGATTGATCGGTGGTGTCCAAATTCCGGTTTTGAAAACCACTTTAGGTGTCCAAATTTTGGTGAAAATGACAGGTGGGTCGTTCCCACTCAGAATCGACACCCCATTTTTATTGGATTTATTTATAGATGTGGGACACAAAACAATTTGGAGACATAATTCGCTTTTCTACCTAAATAAGAATCAATTTCTGTTGGAGAGTGAATTACAGGTTGTAGGGAGCCTATTACACATCCTCACTAAGTATGAACTAAATTGGAGATGGTCCAAATTCTCGATCCTTTTTCCACTTTATGATGGGTCTCTCCATTTTTCAGAACTGATCATTACATCACATTACCCAAAAAAATCATCAATACAAACAGTAGTGAAATACAAGTGATATGACCGAAGTCTGAGTGACGTTTCTCCGCCATCTTATTGCAGAGATCTCCTCCTGTGTCATGGATCATCGTATTAACAACATGAAATCCATGCATCTGCCTAAAAATGTGAAGAGAATGAAAAGTAAGGAATAAAAATGAGAGCAAACCTGAAAAACACGGGAAATATGCTGGATCTGAACTGATTGGTGGAGTGACCAAACTGTTCGTCTAATTTGTTGAATCAATAAAGTTTGACCGACAAACACTGAAAATGAGGAAAAGAGGAAGAGAATGAGTGATGAAGGAGAGAGACAGATCCATGCAAGAAAAATGAAGCAACAATTGCATTCCATAAAAGAGCGAATTGAGCTTTGATTGGTGGAAAGCATACCGGGATTGCACTGCAGTGACCATCAGGTCATTGTCCGTGAGTGCGTTAATCTTTAAGACAGGATCCTTGAATGGGGATTTTTGAGCGGGCAAGGGGGTATTTTGGATGTTTGATCCCATCCATTATTGGGTTTCTCAATTTTTTCGGACTCTTGTTATTAGGTTTGTGCCATGTCATCTGAGACGTGGAAGGTGAGAAGGACTGGGATATGACTTTTTTCGGAGAACGGAGATTTTGTCGCATTGATTGTGGGAAGATCAGACGTTGATCCTCCTTTCTCCACTTCAAGACAATTTTTCCTTTCCGTTGACTTTTGTGGCGTGAACAGACCAGTTCACGAATTATTTTCACAAATATTAGACCTTAATTGTCAATAGATCGCTCAAAGAGGGAATTATGTCCCGAAATTGAATTATGTCCCATGTCTATTACTCCTTTTTTCAAAATCAACATAAAAATTGGGGCAAAACCTTATTTGAGTTGTATTTCTCCGATTCTGAAGAAAAGTGCGGCAATGGGTTGATCCCACCGATGGAGTTGATTTCACGAGTTCAGGAAACAATGGTCACTATAAGGTACATAGCTCAAATTACGAGGTAAAATGGAAGAGATGCCGATGGCTCAATGATGAGAAATTAAAGGACAGATAATGTTAACAAGTTCGACAAGAAAACAACACCCAACGCGATGGCAACTCCTTCAGTGTGCCTCTCTAGTGTAGTTCTCGGCACAGCTTGAGAACCGTGAATGTGTCGGTGTTGGCTGTGTAAGAGTGGGTTCTGGCTGTGCAGATCGTCTGTCGAGGGTTGGGCACAGATCACTCCTGTTTTTTCTTGAGTCTGACGATCAGACGACGCGCCGTTTGAAGGTGACGGTCGTGGACTTGGTGTCAGAGCGATGAGAGAGGCATACGAGAGGAGTCGCGATTGACGAGACACTTTCACTGGTTTGTTGTTGGCAGTTGGTTTGAGGAGAGAAGTCGAGACACTGCCTTCCTTCGGAGCAGCTCGAATACCATGCCGTTGTGTCTGATGACGAAGAGACGAGGGAGGATGAACGGCGATGTCTGGAGCGATGCGAGTGATGTCTGCCCGATCTGTGTCGACGTCGTGATGAGTGTGTCCACTGCGAGCTGGATTTGGGGCGCGTGGAGAGCAGACAAACGAGTAATCCAGCGCTGAGTGGAGATTTATAGTTCCGAAGTGATTGCTTAAGTCTGGGAAGGAGTGACGGACGAAGCTCGTGCGAGTTGTGCTGCTTTTCACTTTGCCTTTCTCGCTTCGTCAATCTCCTGCTCCGCAATCCGCTCCTTCTTCAGCTTCTTCTCCTTCAGCTTCTTCTCCATGAACTCCAATTCCTTTCTGTCCGAAGAGCGAAGGGAAGAACGCGCCAGGTACCCGTTTTGGAGGTGTCGCATTCTTCATCGTGCGTGCTGTCACCCAACACGCTGTCCCATCCAACGCGGTGAAGAACACCCGGCGGGCAGTGTGTGGGCGTTTCGAGGAATACGCTTCGGTCACTTCGGTGACGACAGGTGCGACTGGAATGGACGACGATGCTTTCAAAACAGGCGAGAGGAGAAGCGAGGCGTGTGACGAACTTGAAGACGTCGCACTGGACTGTCGCTGTTCGTTGCTCGACGTGGACGAGTTCGAGGGATTCGTCATACCTGACAGAATTGGGGTGGCTCGCATTGAAGGTCTGACAGTTATCGACCCGTCTGTTGTCTTGAAGAAGAGGATAGGCAGGCGTATGGGAGGACCGAACTTGGCTGCTGGCTTCTTCGTCGAGTGGTCGCAGTCGACAGTCACGTTGCCGACGGGAGTGAAGTGGATGTGCTTGTTGTCTGGTTCGGTGATCACAATCTTCTTCTTCTCAGCCGAGTTCCCTGGATCGACAATGCGATGTCCTCTGACCTGTTGAACTGGTTGAGGAACGACCAGATCTTCTTCTGGACGAGTGAGATGAGGATGCGCGGCGAGTTGGGGTGCTCCACACACAATATCGCCTTCATCGGCGCGAGGGACTCGGTTTCTTGTTCGTACTTCTCAACCAGCTTCGGGCTGTCTCCGAATGCGAAAGAGTGGAAGACTCGAGTCCCATCCGCGTGATGGACAACCCGCTCTCCGGTGTTGTGCTGCACAATTGAGACTCTGTCTACACGCGTGCGGACACTCGTTGTCTCGTCGCTGTTGATGGCCTCGACAGATCGAATCGGAGGAAGAGCGGACGGATTGAGTGTGGAGGAGGTGGGGAGCAGGAAGAACGCTGGAAGGTGCTGAGTGATGGCGTTGAGATTGTGAGGAAGCGTCTGGAGCGATCGTTCTCTTCTCTGAGTTGTGGTTTCGCGATGGCGCAGCTCTCTTCCGCTGCTTGGTCGATCGGAAGATGAGACGGGAGGGAGACATCTTTGAAGCAGTCGCGAAGGAGGATTATGACAGGATCGTCGCAGTCAGCAAAGTCGATGTCGGGTGGGAGGAGAGGGGATGGCTGGGTTGTGGTCGACACTCCTTTGTGAAGAGTGTTCGATGAGGACGTCTTTGAGATTGAGGCAGGGTCCGCAGAATGGAGAAGGCGAGTGAAGTGTGCAGTGAAGACACGACGAACCACTTCCTGCGCTTCTTCTGTAGTTGTCTCGAACGGATTGTCAATTGTCTCTTCCACTGTCGCTCTGTTCCTTCCTTTTCTCGATGTTTTTGCTGTTTTGTGGAGCGATCGGTGATGGTTCAGTTTTCTTCGCTTTCGCCTTCTTTCCTTTCATCGCCTTGAGATCGTCGTCTTCAGCTTCTTCCTCAATAGGAATCTGCATCCAACACACCTTCTCTCCATTTCGATACCGCAGAATCCCATCCTTCCCCTGCTCGTTCGAAAACACTCTTGCAGCCTCGATAAACGCTTGACACGATTTGTGACGGTGGTCGAGGAGAGTCTGTGTCGAGATCGCTGTTCTGTCTGGCATCAGAAGATGTCCGAATCCTCTCCCCGTCTGCTCCGTCCCTTCCCCAGCGATGGGCGCGGCTGTCACTCGAACTGTTCCTGTCTCGCTGTCGATCGACACAACTTGACCGCCGACTGTGGAGGATGTGACGTCGTACGGAATTGAATCTGAATTGTCTGATTTGTGTGTCTTCATCGACACTGTTGTCTTGTCTGAGATTGAGGATGTGAAGGACGGTGTGGAGACGTAGTCAAAGTGGACTGGCGCTGTTGGTGATGGGAGGGTGTCTTCGTGGAATGCATTTCCATTGATGATCAAGGCAGGCGACGAGCTGTTCAAAGAATACGAAGGTATATTAGAGATGACGGATTGCCCCACAGTGAGTGAGTGAGAGGCAGGCAGAATGGCATCTCTGAACACAGGCATGAACAGCGAGCGAGAGGGTTCCGTATCAATCGCGTGTGGAGATACTGCACGTCAGCCGTGACAACCAATTTCGCGATGTGTGATGGGTGCAGTTGAGACGACGCATACTGACTTCGGAAAATGTCCTCGCCAGCGGCGGGATTCTTTTGGTTGGTGATGGTCTGCTTGACTTGGGCGAGGGCTGGCAACACGTCAAAAGCATAATTTTGGATGGATGTCATTTGGTAGGCGAGGGACTTGATCTGCGAGGAGATGTCGGGGAGGAGGTGGGAGGAGACAGTCTCCTGTTTGAAGTATGAGTGGACGGAGGAGAGGAGAGGCGAGAGAAACACGTTGAGTGGAGAAGTGTTGTCGATGGGCGAAGGAGCCATCTTAAATGGGATTCCAAATCGATGGAATTCGCTGACGAGTCTGTCTTTGTGCGGTCCTCTGAGCGAAACGGCGAGATATTCCCGATTTGGCATGAAACGAGTCTGAGCTGATGACTTGACTTGTTCAAGTTGGTCTCCCTGCGAAGGATTTGCTTGTTCCATTTCTTTGTTCTGGCAGAGCTCCCTTTCAGCTCGTCGGAGGTCGTTGACAGCAATTTGATATGCTGTTCCAACCGATGCGAGTGGGACTGATTCGAGGATCTCGCGGAGTGAGAGAGCAAACGACAAGAGAGTTGGAGAGATCGATGCAGTTTGCTGTCCCTCGTCAGGATTGGAGAACATGGCGAGTGTGTCTGCTGAGAGTGGGATATCCGTTTGCGGTTGAAGGCCGATCTGAAGACGAGCTCGTCGTCTCATGGAGAAAGTGTGGCCTCTCCGATGGAAGGCACTCACCGACGTCTCAATTGACGCTCAGACTCGCTCGACTGTCCGTTTTCCTGTTCCTTTCACTTTCTCATTCCCATTCGCCATGTTCCGCCTTCCTCGCTGGAATGTTTGGTTTGTTAGATCAACAACGATTATTCCCCCAATCACTGCATAACATCCAGCAAACGGTGTGATAGAATCATCTGTAAAGGTTTTTGTTGTCTGTGCAACTGAAATATCTCCTCCATTTCCACTGGATGAGCATGGGTTCATTTGTATTCATCGGCAATGCTAATCGAATGTCAGCTGTGCAGAATGATGTTTCCAGTTGTTTCGTTGAAGTGCTAGACATCTTTTTTCATGCTTTTCGTGTTCGTTCTGTTGTCTTGAAGTCCTTCTTGGCTTTCTTTATCCTGATCTCCAGACTCGTCCTCCATCATGAAAGCGGAATAATCTGGCTCCAGAAAGGATGTAGTCTATATCCAATACCCCATAGTCATGATACGTTGGATCAGCTCTTCCCCTTCGTTTCATAAAAGTGAGATCTGGTCGATCGAAATCTGGTTCATCATCCCAAAGAGTAACTCGAACAATGTGTAGTTGACTATGTTTGTCCTATGTGACTGATGATCGTAAAAAGCCACTGAGATGACAATGAAACATTACAATCATGGTAAATGGAGAAAATGCGAACCTGAAGATGTGAATCGGCAAAAGAACATGAACAAAGAAATATTCTTTGTTTCTTCGCAAAAATCTGGGAAAAGACAAAAACATGCGAGAGATTTTGACTCGTGAAGGGCAAAAAGTCTGATCTCGTCCTGACAACAAGAGTGGTTTCCACGGTGACAACGATCGAGACATTTGAGAGATGGACAGATGAATAGAAGAGACTGGCAATGGATTTGAAAGAAATATTAACAATATATCCAAAAATATCAGACAGATTGCAGGTTTCATCGGTTGATCGTGAGAAGTTGGTTTGACAATCTGAAAAGAGGGATTGTTTGATGATATCGCGTCTTTGAGGAACTAGTGGCGGAAAGAGGCTAATACATCCGAATGAGAACTGTCAGAAGACATAAGAACGGATATTGAGAGAATGGAGGAAGAAAAAAGAAAAGATGGGTCGGATCAACGCAAGATGTGATCTGATGAAGAGATAAGGTTTTGCCCCACAAAACTGCTTGAATATAATGAAAGAAATGCTTTGCAACAATAAAATGAGGGTGTTCATTCTGTACAAAACTAGCTCAGGTGTAAAAATTTCGGTGAATTCGATCAAAAGTGTCCATTTGGGTGACAATAGACCCAACCCGTGTATAATGGGAAAACTCGTGATCACGAAGGGCAATTCGGTTAACGCAACTTAACTCGAGATACCTTGTGAAAACCGAATAAACAGCAGAAAAACCGAATAAACCACACTTCACTCGAGTTCTCACCCCATAACATTTTTTTCAGGTTGATCTTGACAAACTTTCGTCGAATTGATTCATTTCATCGTGTTTCCTCATTTATAACTTGTCATTAGTACGAAAAGAAACAAATTATTGAAGAAAAACTCTTTTAAAAAATTCGAAGTCGATCCGACCCTTATATCGAAATTTTTCCAAAATTCTCACTATAACCGTCGGCGACGCCCCTACGTATTTGAATTGAACTTACCTCAAGTAGGTTCTGTGTCATCTCGATGTAAGTCGCTCTTGCTTGGATATTGGTTCCCCTCTCGCTGTCCGCAGACATCATTCATGGAACTTGGGTCGGGTAGGATTTCATGGGCTCGCGCTAATATGGTCCTCCCCAAGTGTCGAAGTGAATGTCAGTCGCCAGGAAACAGAATGAGGATGCCCAGAATGTGGGCCTAACAGCAAGACGTTGTCTAAAGAATTAGACACAGAAAACAAATCAAATATTTCTAAAAAAACATGAAAAACAAGAATGTGGGAGTTTTTATCATTTATGACAGTTTAAGACTCTTCAACGTCGTTTTGAGAACATTTTCAACAAAATTGAGAAAAAGTAAGTGTGTGTTGTGAATTGTGATGAATATTTTAGTCAGAATCTGAAATATCAAAGACTCCATCGAATCCTGTTGTTCTTGGATCATAATCATTCTCAAAGTCCTCAATCTCGGCTTGATGTTTTCGATAGAGTTGTTTTCTCCGTGGAATTCGTGATTCTTTTCTTGAAGAGGCCGAAAGAGCCCTCTCATGAAAATCGTCTGGAAGTCGGTAATTGTGTCCTTTTCGAGGTGAATATTGGTTAACCAGCACGCATTTTTGAAGTCTTGCGTGATATGTTTGACGCCAGCAGTGTATTTCCCTCCCATTCGAAGCCACAGCCATTTGAGTCTTCCGAAGAATCTCTCCACTTGAACTCTGTCAGACGCAATTCTCACATTGAGTTCATTCTGTTCTTCTTCGTTTGTTCTTTCTTTTTTTCTTCTGTTCGGACGATTGAATCGAAGAGTTGGAAAATCTCCGAGATATCCCATGTCGCCTTGAATTCCCCATTTTGGGTCGTTGTCTTGTGGATAGAGCTCTTTCTCCTGGTCTGTCTTGTTCAGATATTGTTCGATCGGTTGGAGAGTCTTTTGGAGTAGAGCAACATCGTGGATTGAGCCAGCAACACAATCAGAAACGAAGAGCGCTTTGTAGGGTGGTTTGGCTTCAACACACACTTGAGCCTTCATCGCATAACAATAATGATGACCTTCCCAAAGTACTTTCTTATCTTCAAAAATCCGTCAATGGTCTGGGGACAACAATTGTTGTTGCATCAATATAAAGCGCGGTGAAAGGGAAATTGGCTTGAAAATTTGGAGTTGGGCGAGGCGGGACAGAATATCGTTCCTGAAGGACAGTGAACAGGAGAGGGCGAATGTGTAGAATTGCTTTAGATGCGAGATTTGGACTGATTCCCAATGCCGATGCCAGTCGATTGATTTTAACTGTTGAGCTCAACCATTCAAGATAAACGACTAATTCATCTTTGAGAGTGAGTTTCCCTTTGGTCCTGGATGATTGTATTCTGGACAATTCGATTGGATGAGAGCGGAGAGATGAAGAAGAGTGTCTTTCTCCAATCTGAGTTGTTTCCACAAGTTTGCATCGTCATACTTCGACCAAATGATTCCTCCACTTTCTGGAATTGGCACAATTGGTTTTGCTGACAGAAAGACTTGTCTTTGTTTGTTTTTGAGTTCTCCAAGAGACGCAATGGAAGTTGAAGATTCTCGCTTTTGAGGCCTGATAGTGGGCGAAGCTGACCGAATATCAACAGATGATCGTGACGATTGTGAAGATTGAGGTGTTGAAAAAGTGATCTCGAATCTGTCAACGAGTTTTGTGATGAGAAGGGAGAATTGATGGTGAAACTTGGGGACGGGAATCCAATGAAACTTCCAGCAGAGGGTCGTAATCTTCAAAGAGAAAGAACAAAATATCAAAATAAAAGCTCACACTGGAATGGTGTTTGTGGAGTTCCAGGTTTGAGAATGATCTGTGAATGTTGTGGTGACGGTGTCACATTTTCGTCCCTCAAATCTTGACTATCCATCTTTTTCACCTAATATGATCAGAAATCAGTTGAAAAGAAGTGATAATATCAACTTTTTCAGATGTTCTTTTTTTCTCAAAAAACAGTTATGGGAAGGAACTCGAGTGAAATGTGTCAATTCGGTTGTGAACGTGTGCAACTCGGTTTTCAAGAGTTATCTCGAGTTAACCATGAATAACTCGAGTGTCCACAGTCTTACTCAATTGTTTCATTTTTCTCGAGATTACCCATAAAACTCGGGTTGGGTCTAATTTTTGAAGTCATAAAAATCTTCGGTCCGGATCGATGTCCCACATCGTTCTAGTTCTCAGACTCAATTCACCATCATATTGTACAAAACCATTGGAACTTAAGTTTCTGAAGAAATGATGCGTGAAATACTATTGTTATGATCACGAATGAAGAGGTGAATTGATCGGCCCAATCGTATCTCCTGGAATGTGTGGAAACTTCAATATCGGGAAAATCCAAGGTCTGACATTCAGCTACATTTTTTTATTCGATAAGTGTGTGATATTTGAACCATTCTGTCGTGAAAGGCCGAGCGACAGCGACGATTTCGATGATGAAGATCAGAACAGGTGGTTGATAGGTTTCGTTGAGTTTATTGTTCACTGATTCGTGTTCGGAAGTGGACTCGAAAGTCTGCAGGGATTTCTACCATTTTGGAGCAAGTCTGGGAATCGGTGCAAAAGAAGAAGTCGGATTTAAGATTGACGCGATGGGATGGCGAATTGGACCATTTGGTGGTCTAAGCCATATTCTAATCTTGGAGAGCCGAAAGATGTTTACCATGACATTCAAAGCCAAAGTTGATATGAATCGCACATAACATGATTGCTGATCTTCTGTTCCTTCAGAGGCAAAACAGGTGGTGGGAGGTGTTGTTCAGACTTCTTCTTGAATCTGTCTTCAATAAAAGGCGAGTTGTTGAAGAGTGTGACTGGATATGGGCTTGGGATGGTCCCACTTTCATCTTCATCAGCAGAGCGACGATGGCCTGTTCGATTGTCACACTGTCCAGTGGATAGTGGAGAGGTACGATGCGTCTGGCGACTCTTCGATATCATCCGCCTCTGAGAGAAGACTGAGCTGCTGGAAGGAGTGACGTTTTGTTTCAGTCCATTCACTGAGTGTTTCAATGTGATCTTCGGATTGTGAATCTGCATGGGACAGAAGCTGAACGATAAACTGTCCGTTGGCAACCGAATGGTTGGTGGTTAGCTCGTTCTGAGGATTTCGAGTGGTGGTTTTCGGCAAGATGGGGGAATTGCGAGGGGAAGAAGTATATAGTGACGGTGAGACAATTAGTGTCTATGTGGCAATATAATGTCCTTTCTTGGTTTTGGATAAATTCTTGACTGTGGTTGAGGGGATTGAGTATTCGACTTTATTTCCTTCGGTGTTTTGCACTCAGAATAGGATGCGCTTGGAATCTTCACATATGCTTGATACAAATGGAGAAATCTCGTTCTGAGACTGGTCCCTTCGAGACATCTTTTAATATTGCACCTGTCAATCTTTTGAAGCTGAAAACTTAGAGTAGGTCAGTATCTGGGTTAACAATTCGACAATCTTGTTTTAGATGCCAAATATAGATGATCTGATTTGAAAAGGACGCGTAAAATAATACGACAAAGAGCAAAAAACAGGTCATGGGTAGTTCTGCTCAAACTCACCTATTCTCGCTTTGGGATAATGAATAAGGTGTTTAAATTTAGCTATCTGTTTTCTTATTACCAATTATTCACCCGTCTTTTGTTCACCAATGTCACTCATCTCACATTTCTTCGTCTCGCCATCCTTCTTCCTTTTCATAGCTTAACAGACTGTCTCAACCATCATGGCTGGATTAATCCGACTCAAAACGAATCATTGTATTCGACATCTCCACATCGTTACACATCAAGTTTGCTTTATCACAGTCACAGCCATGATCTTGATCACCTCTCCACTAGTCCATCAGAATCACTTGCATGTCATCCTCAGCGACACCCCTCCTTCAACACTCTACCTATATCTCACTTTTCGCCACAACTGACTTCTGAAACATCTTTTTTCGTCTTATCTTCACCGTTCTGATGATTTCGATAGATTACACTGGTTTCAACCCGTTCACGTCCAATCGAGACAAATCCGCTCGTTTCTTTGGTGAGGACAATCGTCAACAATCCTGCCTACTTTCATTCATTCATTCATTCATTCATTCATTCATTCCTTATCTTCCCATTTGCACTGCACAACTTCTCACCTCCTGGAGACGTTCTTATACGTACTCTCGACTACTTACATGGAAATATGCCGTAGATCTTATTCGGTCCTTTCCCTTTCAAAGTATTTGCGAACCGAACCTTCGCCTCGTTGATCCATCGCTTTTTCAGTCATCTATGAAATTACCCTCGATAAATCTTCATACGCTCCTCGGCACTCTTTCGCAGGTTGGAAAAGGGAGTGTTGAGTTCTTACAAGTTTGCTTCGTGACCAACGATGAGCGCTGAAACTACAACACTGATTCAGATACATCCCAACCTGATCGAATTTCACACTCTCTTCCTGGCCCCCTCAACATCCCTCGAGGGAATATTTCTTCACTATCCTAAAACCATTCATCATGCCGAAAGGTTAATCTCCAAAACCAAACCCATTTCAACCAGCATCAGCTCTTAACCTCCCATTCGAGCAGCCTGTCTCCCGAGTGGCCTCTGAACTCATCCACCCCCTGCATGGTTTAACAGACATCTCTCTCCTGAACACTTTCCTTCAAACACACCAATAATGGGCGATGGACGCCTCTCTCCCCGTACGCTGGCCACCCTCCTCCACTCGCTTGTCGAGCTGAAAAAGGATGCTCTTCCTCTGGAGAAGGACAAACAACGCGCTCTCGGTGATCTTGCAAAGGATATGGAATCGCCTGCCAGTCTCCAACCGTTCTTCACTGAGAACCGGGCCGACATAAACAAACTTCACGTCTGTTTCCCAAATCCGTAGGAGAAAGTTTTGGAGGGGTGAGGCCTCGATACACCATGATTCTATTTAACGAGCGGAATGGGACAGACACTTCGAACTGTGATGAGACAACGCTGGCTGAAGATGTGTTCAACCGAACCCTGCCCGGCGTGACTGGACAGGTTGATCGTCAGATGCAGGAGAAGGACGCGACATTCCCGGTGTCTTAGACCGCCCAGCAGGAATGATCCAGTAACTGATTATTCATTTCGATCCGATCTGAACGTTTTGATTCAATTAATGGGTGCGATCTGTCTAAAACACATTTTCTACTCACGCATCACGTAGGAATTTCCATGATCACACTCATACTAAGAAATCTCCTCTGTACACAATCTTATGCAGAAATCAATGCCAACAATACAGTCAACTCCAACTAAACAATATCGGACTCCTCCGGTCTATCGAAGTGCCAGCCCAAGTTGTTCGATGTTGGTAGTACATCAGAATGTTTTTTCAGATATGAAAAGACGTTACACTCACAGAGAAGGCGATAAAATTTAGACATGAGAGGAAAAGGATTGACTGACAAAAGTTTGGAAAGTAATTTGAAGCGAACACTCGAACATCAATTCTGATGCACGATATGGTTAGGTTTTGGACATTACCTTGCTGGAAGGTAAGAAGATGAACAGAGCAATGCAGGATGGCGCGAAGATGAACAGAACAATGCAGGATGGCGCGAAGACGAACAGAACATTGCAGGATGGCGCGAAGACGAGCAGAACAATGCAAGATGGCGCGAAGACGAACAGAACAAAGCAGGATGGCGCGAAGATGAACAGAACATTGCAGGATGGCGCGAAGACGAACAGAACAATGCAGGATGGCGCGAAGATGAACAGAACATTGCAGGATGGCGCGAAGATGAACAGAACATTGCAGGATGGCGCGAAGACGAACAGAACAATGCAGGATGGCGCGAAGACGAACAGAACAATGCAGGATGGCGCGAAGATGAACAGAACAATGCAGGATGGCGCGAAGACGAACAGAACAATGCAAGATGGCGCGAAGATGAACAGAACATTGCAGGATGGCGCGAAGACGAACAGAACAATGCAGGATGGCGCGAAGATGAACAGAACATTGCAGGATGGCGCGAAGATGAACAGAACATTGCAGGATGGCGCGAAGACGAACAGAACAATGCAGGATGGCGCGAAGACGAACAGAACAATGCAGGATGGCGCGAAGATGAACAGAACAATGCAGGATGGCGCGAAGACGAACAGAACAATGCAAGATGGCGCGAAGATGAACAGAACATTGCAGGATGGCGCGAAGACGAACAGAACATTGCAGGATGGCGCGAAGACGAACAGAACAATGCAGGATGGCGCGAAGATGAACAGAACATTGCAGGATGGCGCGAAGATGAACAGAACAATGCAGGATGGCGCGAAGACGAACAGAACATTGCAGGATGGCGCGAAGACGAACAGAACATTGCAGGATGGCGCGAAGACGAACAGAACAATGCAGGATGGCGCGAAGATGAACAGAACATTGCAGGATGGCGCGAAGATGAACAGAACAATGCAGGATGGCGCGAACATCCGAAAATCGTGCCACCGATACTCCTCCGGCCTCACGTTGTTGTTTAAGGAGTAATTTAGAGGAACTCTGAGCTTTAAGCCACTTCCAACTCGTTTTCCGTCGTACCCATCTCTCTCGACCCTCGCCAACCAGGCCACGCGACCCTCCCCCAACTCACGCCAACCGACTCTCCCCCTACCATACAGCCGCCCGTCTCCCTCCACTCAAGCTAGCCGCCCGCCTCCCTCCACTCAAGCAAGCCACCCGCCTCCCTCCACTCAAGCTGGCCACCCGCCTCCCTCCATTCAAGCAAGCCACCCGCCTCCCTCCACTCAAGCAAGCCACCCGACTCCCTCCACTCAAGCAAGCCACCCGTCTCCCTCCACTCAAGCAAGCCACCCACCTCCCTCCACTCAAGCAAGCCGACTTCCCTCACTCCAGCCAGCCGACCTCCCTCACTCCAGCCAGCCGACCTCCCTCACTCAGGCCAGCCGACCTCCCTCACTCCAGCCAGCCGACTTCCCTCACTCCAGCCAGCCGACCTCCCTCACTCCAGCCAGCCGACCTCCCTCACTCCAGCCAGCCGACTTCCCTCACTCCAGCCAGCCGACCTCCCTCACTCCAGCCAGCCGACTTCCCTCACTCCAGCCAGCCGACTTCCCTCACTCCAGCCAGTCGACTTCCCTCACTCAGGCCAGCCGACTTCCCTCACTCCAGCCAGCCGACTTCCCTCACTCAGGCCAGCCGACTTCCCTCACTCCAGCCAGCCGACTTCCCTCACTCAGGCCAGCCGACCTCCCTCACTCCAGCCAGCCGACTTCCCTCACTCCAGCCAGTCGACTTCCCTCACTCCAGCCAGCCGACTTCCCTCACTCCAGCCAGCCGACTTCCCTCACTCCAGCCAGCCGACTTCCCTCACTCAGGCCAGCCGACTTCCCTCACTCCAGCCAGTCGACTTCCCTCACTCAGGCCAGCCGACCTCCCTCACTCCAGCCAGCCGACTTCCCTCACTCCAGCCAGCCGACTTCCCTCACTCCAGCCAGCCGACTTCCCTCACTCCAGCCAGCCGACTTCCCTCACTCCAGCCAGCCGACTTCCCTCACTCAGGCCAGCCGACTTCCCTCACTCCAGCCAGCCGACTTCCCTCACTCAGGCCAGCCGACCTCCCTCACTCCAGCCAGCCGACTTCCCTCACTCCAGCCAGCCGACCTCCCTCACTCAGGCCAGCCGACCTCCCTCACTCCAGCCAGCCGACTTCCCTCACTCCAGCCAGCCGACCTCCCTCACTCAGGCCAGCCGACTTCCCTCACTCCAGCCAGCCGACCTCCCTCACTCCAGCCAGCCGACCTCCCTCACTCCAGCCAGCCGACTTCCCTCACTCCAGCCAGCCGACCTCCCTCACTCCAGCCAGCCGACCTCCCTCACTCCAGCCAGCCGACTTCCCTCACTCCAGCCAGCCGACCTCCCTCACTCCAGCCAGCCGACTTCCCTCACTCCAGCCAGTCGACTTCCCTCACTCAGGCCAGCCGACTTCCCTCACTCCAGCCAGCCGACTTCCCTCACTCAGGCCAGCCGACTTCCCTCACTCCAGCCAGCCGACTTCCCTCACTCAGGCCAGCCGACCTCCCTCACTCCAGCCAGCCGACTTCCCTCACTCCAGCCAGCCGACCTCCCTCACTCAGGCCAGCCGACTTCCCTCACTCCAGCCAGCCGACCTCCCTCACTCAGGCCAGCCGACTTCCCTCACTCCAGCCAGCCGACCTCCCTCACTCAGGCCAGCCGACTTCCCTCACTCCAGCCAGCCGACCTCCCTCACTCCAGCCAGCCGACTTCCCTCACTCCAGCCAGCCGACCGCCCCCACTCCCCTCCTCACGATCTCCCCCACTCCCCTCCTCACGTTCTCCCCCACTCCCCTCCTCACGATCTCCCCCCTCCCCTCCTAACGATCTCTCTTCTCTCACCACTCCAACTATCAACCTGCATCTGACTTTTTGACGTCAATCTTGATGAGCGTCACTGTTTTGTACTAAATTTTGAATCTATGATAGACATGGGACATAATTCAATTTCGGGACATAATTCCCTCTTTGAGCGATCTATTGACAATTAAGGTCTAATATTTGTGAAAATAATTCGTGAACTGGTCTGTTCACGCCACAAAAGTCAACGGAAAGGAAAAATTGTCTTGAAGTGGAGAAAGGAGGATCAACGTCTGATCTTCCCACAATCAATGTGACAAAATCTCCGTTCTCCGAAAAAAGTCATATCCCAGTCCTTCTCACCTTCCACGTCTCAGATGACATGGCACAAACCTAATAACAAGAGTCCGAAAAAATTGAGAAACCCAATAATGGATGGGATCAAACATCCAAAATACCCCCTTGCCCGCTCAAAAATCCCCATTCAAGGATCCTGTCTTAAAGATTAACGCACTCACGGACAATGACCTGATGGTCACTGCAGTGCAATCCCGGTATGCTTTCCACCAATCAAAGCTCAATTCGCTCTTTTATGGAATGCAATTGTTGCTTCATTTTTCTTGCATGGATCTGTCTCTCTCCTTCATCACTCATTCTCTTCCTCTTTTCCTCATTTTTCAGTGTTTGTCGGTCAAACTTTATTGATTCAACAAATTAGACGAACAGTTTGGTCACTCCACCAATCAGTTCAGATCCAGCATATTTCCCGTGTTTTTCAGGTTTGCTCTCATTTTTATTCCTTACTTTTCATTCTCTTCACATTTTTAGGCAGATGCATGGATTTCATGTTGTTAATACGATGATCCATGACACAGGAGGAGATCTCTGCAATAAGATGGCGGAGAAACGTCACTCAGACTTCGGTCATATCACTTGTATTTCACTACTGTTTGTATTGATGATTTTTTTGGGTAATGTGATGTAATGATCAGTTCTGAAAAATGGAGAGACCCATCATAAAGTGGAAAAAGGATCGAGAATTTGGACCATCTCCAATTTAGTTCATACTTAGTGAGGATGTGTAATAGGCTCCCTACAACCTGTAATTCACTCTCCAACAGAAATTGATTCTTATTTAGGTAGAAAAGCGAATTATGTCTCCAAATTGTTTTGTGTCCCACATCTATGAAGTTTCCCCAACACATTTTTCGTCAATATGAGTGAAGTCAACAATAAGAGAGATGAAAAGGATCTATTAAGGTTTCTTGTTTATTTCAACGATTTCTCAGTTTTTCTGATCATTTTTCACCAATTGGGTTGTTTCAAACTAAAATCAGGAGTAGACCACTCCACACACACCTCCACCTCACAGCAGCCTCCACCTCCCACTCAACTGTCTCACCACAATCGCTGGGAAACGATGGCTGGGCCCAGGACCTGCAAGTACCTGAGGCGCGACCTCAAGTACAGGAAGGCCATCGTCTAGCCTCGTCAATGACCATATGGGTTGAAATTTTTGACATCAGAGATCGTAACGGAAAAAGTTCGAGTGACATTTCGATTTTCGAATATCCTTTAATCCTTCACAAATTCACATTGTTTACATTTCTAAATGAAGATTCCGGACGTTCTGATCTGCAAATTTGTTCAGTCTCGGGATGTGGTCTGATCCAACCATAATCGTATCTTTTTATGACATTTTCTTACGGGGCCGTTTTTTCGATTTCAAAAGTTGTCGAATACATCGTTGTCAAGAATGAATGAGTTCTCAATAGTCTTTTTTATGATTATGCTCTCTATTTCGTCATCTCAAATCGATACGTTTTATTGGCCCGAAAGACAACTTAGTCATGAGTTATGTGCACAGTTTTAGAAAAAATGTTCATGGAACCAATACAGTGAAATGGATTCACGAGAAAGATGCACACTTCCAGTTTGGAGCTTCTGAAGTTGGAAATGTGTGGGTGTGGAGAATTGACTTGACGACGATCTCCCACTCGTCCTGCCGTAGCTGCTCAGCGTCTAATCTCGTCTGCGTGTGTTGTGGTTTGATATCGACGAGATCTGCCTCAAGAGTCCCACTTTCGTCCTTTGCTTTGGATACAGCTTCGCACAAGTCAAAATGAACTCTACCCGACACAGCCATTCCAATTCATCAGCCATCCCCATTCCCTTCACCTCGGGCAGCTCAAGAAGAGAGTGGCGTGTGAAAGAGATAAGGCGAGCGAGAGAGTGGCGGTTTACGGTCTGAACTGTCGTGACTGAATGACAGTCAAAACGAGCCAACGACCACTCCACACAATCAATGATAATGTCTTGTTCTGCCTCCGTTCTCTATTTAGCGTGAGTTGGGATCTTCATGTTCTTCTTTGGTTTAGATGAAGGTATCTGTTTGTTCTGATGTGAGTTCAGGACAGGTAGGATCGCTGGAAGCAGATTGGACAGGTTATTGAGGGGATGATATGGCTGGGTGTCTGAGTCGATGGTCGTTTCTTTAGTGTCTTCATTTCTCGTCAATTGATCATTTTCCTCCTTCAATTCTGTTTTCGCTTCCTTCACTAGTGTTTTCTCTTTCTCTTCTTGTGCTTTGTTTGTTTCTGCGATTGTGTCTCCATATGAATCCCAATCTCTCGGGATCTTTTCATTTTGTGATTCCTCTTGAATGTCCGATAGTGGTTCTGAGATAGTTCCTGCTTCAAGATGTGGTTGATGTGCTTCTGGTGGTTCTAGTGTTTCGGATCTGTCCTGTACTTCTACAGTTTTTCTCTTCTCAACTTCCTCTTCCTTGTCCTCTTTATCCTTCTTCTTTCCAGTTGGTTTGGTTCATTCCGATTTCCTTGACTGTTTTGTGTTCTTGTTCTATCCAGTGAACCATCCCAATACTCTGCATTGCCCGATTTTCGTGCATTCATCCTTCTGAGTCTTCCTTCCGACTTTTGGTGGTGGTGGAAGGGCCTCCTCCTCTTTCTCCATGTTTGATAGCAGTTGAGTGGGTTGTGAATATGTGCAGGGTGCTTAGGCAGCTTGGGAGGTTGGTCGGTGGTTGACGGTGGATACTTGGTAAATAGTGAGATCTGGTTCCCCATTCCACCAAGGATCTCGTTTGAGATTGTCAACTGGGAGAGTGGATTAGCTTTGTTGTTGAATGGGAGCGGAAAGACCGATTCGGTGCGGACGATGATTTCAGGTAGTGCAGTTTTGTTGCGGTCCTGTCGATGTTGCGAGGGTGTAGGCTGCAGAGAGGGTAGGTTGTTTGTTTCGTCAGTGTGGATAGGAGATTGGGCGATGGAGGAGATGGTTGGGAGATGTTAGGTGTTCGACCTGTGCGTTCACGACCCGATCTGGACAGTGAATAGGGTCTGGTCGGTGGAGGGGGTATTAAAATGAATATGCAGGGACATTGAAAGGGTGAAGTGTGTAGAGTGGCACGTGTGAGTAATCCAACTGTTGGGTGGTGTGGAGGTGGTCAGAGGGTATGAATTTACAAAATGACGAGTTCGAGATCACGGGCGGGTTTGGGACATTGGGGTGAGCAATTTGAAAGGATGATGCACGGCCATAGTGGGTATCTGGCGTGCGATCACAGTGATTGACATTTTCTCGGTCGGATCTTGCTCCGGGGCCTCCATCAGCTGGAAAAGACTTGTTAAGGTGCAGAAGTGCAAAAGGGGGTGTAACAGGTATAAAAAAGCGCGTCCAAGCCGGGAAAGTCTGTCATTCGAATTGTGGCGAAGCGTGCGAAATGGGTAAAACCAAGATTCAATTTAGAGATTGTTGTGAGATTCACGAGTGGATGTGAGAATGTGGAGAGAGAGTAAGGATTTGAGATCTCGAGGATGGGAATGAAGAAATGATTTGGAGAAAGTGAAACGAGAAATAAGACGAAATGAAGAAGTTTCAAGGCAGAAATGAAAAGAAAAAGATCAAGTCTCGAAGAGACGGACATCAGAAGCTAATAGGATCTCCGAGCTGAGAATGAGATGTCAGGATACGTTTGGGTTGCGGTAGGTAAGGCAGGTGCAGAGAGGCGTGGAGCGAGGAAAGCGAGTGCAGAGAGGCGTGCAGCGAGGGAAGCGAGTGCAGAGTGGCGTGAAGCGAGGGACGCGAGTGCAGAGAGGCATGGAGCGAGGAAAGCGAGTGCAGAGTGGCGTGCAGCAAGGGAAGCGAGTGCAGAGAGGCATGGAGCGAGGGAAGCGAGTGCAGAGAGGCGTGGAGCGAGGGAAGCGAGTGCAGAGAGGCGTGGAGCGAGGGAAGCGAGTGCAGAGAGGCGTGGAGCGAGGAAAGCGAGTGCAGAGAGGCGTGGAGCGAGGGAAGCGAGTGCAGAGAGGCGTGGAGCGAGGGAAGCGAGTGCAGAGAGGCATGGAGCGAGGAAAGCGAGTGCAGAGAGGTGTGGAGCGAGGGAAGCGAGTGCAGAGAGGCGTGGAGCGAGGGAAGCGAGTGCAGAGTGGCGTGGAGCGAGGGAAGCGAGTGCAGAGTGGCGTGCAGCAAGGGAAGCGAGTGCAGAGAGGCGTGGAGCGAGGGAAGCGAGTGCAGAGAGGCGTGGAGCGAGGAAAGCGAGTGCAGAGAGGCGTGGAGCGAGGGAAGCGAGTGCAGAGAGGCGTGGAGCGAGGGAAGCGAGTGCAGAGAGGCGTGCAGCAAGGGAAGCGAGTGCAGAGAGGCATGGAGCGAGGGAAGCGAGTGCAGAGAGGCGTGGAGCGAGGGAAGCGAGTGCAGAGAGGTGTGGAGCGAGGGAAGCGAGTGCAGAGAGGCGTGGAGCGAGGGAAGCGAGTGCAGAGTGGCGTGCAGCAAGGGAAGCGAGTGCAGAGTGGCGTGCAGCAAGGGAAGCGAGTGCAGAGAGGCGTGGAGCGAGGGAAGCGAGTGCAGAGAGGCATGGAGCGAGGGAAGCGAGTGCAGAGTGGCGTGCAGCAAGGGAAGCGAGTGCAGAGAGGCGTGGAGCGAGGGAAGCGAGTGCAGAGAGGCGTGGAGCGAGGGAAGCGAGTGCAGAGTGGCGTGCAGCAAGGGAAGCGAGTGCAGAGTGGCGTGCAGCGAGGGAAGCGAGTGGAGAATGGACTGACATAACTAATGTTGCTGCAGTTGGACTGGAGTGAGTCCGAGTTCACTCCACCGTGCACAAACATATCAGATTCGTCGTCGGGGAGAGTGTCGTTGCGCGAGATGGTGCGTGCGTGGGATATAGGCATGCTGGCAGAGTGGGTGTCGATGATGGAAGCGTTGGTGATAAGGGAACCCTTCGTCAGAGTAAGCTGGGTGAGTTGACTGGCGAAGTCTGTATCACTGGTTTGATGGAGCTGTGGCTGTCCGCAGTTGAACATTTAACTGAGGACGATCGACTGGAGCGCAGAGAGCGACTCTGTCGGCGTAGTCGACCAAGACATGCTTGTGAGGTGGTCGACGTTTGGATCGAACCCGGAATGCGTCGTGTGAACGACTTGATGTCGTAGGATAAATGTGAAGGGTTTACTGGACCATTCTTTTGAAGGAATACCACGAGAAGTACGTGCGCGTGCAGTTCTTGGTGTTTTCGAGATTGTAATCCAGCACGATGCGGTCGTCGACGTTTGGATCGAACCCGGAATGCGTCGTGTGAACGACTTGATGTCGGAGGCTAAATGTGAAGTTCTGTCCTTGACCTCACACGCTGATGGTTTATGAGTGACTGTAGAGTGCCACAGGAGATGTCAGCTTTAAGAGCAGACGCGTCGATGGAGGATTTCGTCAAGGTAAACTTGACGATTGTGATTCGCGCAGAGTGGACGTAGTTGGTTTGTACACTGCACTGTTGATGGTAATGGTCAATTTTGTGAGAGTGCTGTCGATGTTACTGGGCTCCACGGACGATTCAGGAAGGATGAGGAGCGTGCAGAACTCGCATTGATCAATCACTTAATCCATAAACTAAGTGGCAACAATTCGAGATTCACTATGTTCGATTAGTCTAGACTATTGTGTGAGGCACTGATTTTCACCACTTTTCAGGGAGATAATGATATTTCAGAGATGAAGACTGCAGACGAGTTTTGAGATCCTTTGGAGACTATGGCATTTGCGAAATTTCAAGTTGTTGCTATTGCTGTATTTTTCTGACAGAATATCCTTCAGGAGCTGTACTTTGCTCCATATCTTTCAGGGCAAACTGTTGTTGAATGGCTTGTTTTGTTGCTCTGTGGAGACAAATTGACCAATTTTGAGTTGGATCGGGCTTGCTTGTTTTATTTGCATCTATTGTTGATGGTTCTGTTGGTGGTACATGTGATAGCGCTGTTGAAAAGTGTTCAGAACCAGAAGGTGTTGTTTCTTGCCCACTAGTTGTGATTGCTGCATCTGAGCTTGAATGAAGGCTTGTTGTTGAGTTTGGTGAGGCGGTCGGAAGTGTGTGCGACACGGACAGTCGGAGGAGATGAATGAGGAGTGAGTGAACACTCAAAAGTTGGGATTGGTGTGAATTGGTCGAGTTGATGACAAGGAGGAGGGAACACGCTTTGTGATAGTTGACAATGGACGAAAAGATATTGGAATTGCGGGAAAACATGCATAAGTACCATCTAATCATCAAGAGCATGATATTCCAGAGCTGAGAGGAGTGGTTTTGACCGTCGATCCACTGGCGGAAGTGAGGAAGGAGGTGAATTTGCGATGGGTGGAGGGAGGAAGGAGGTGAATTTGCGATGGGTGGAGGGAGGAAGTGAATTTGCGATGGGTGGAGGGAGGAAGTAGGTGAATTTGCGATGGGTGGAGGGAGGAAGTAGGTGAATTTGCGATGGGTGGAGGGAGGAAGGAGAGTGAATTTGCGATGGGTGGAGGGGAGGAAGTAGGTGAATTTGCGATGGGTTGAGGGAGGAAGTAGGTGAATTTGCGATGGGTTGGAGGGGAGGAAGTAGGTGAATTTGCGATGGGTGGAGGGAGGAAGTAGGTGAATTTGCGATGGGTGGAGGGAGGAAGTAGGTGAATTTGCGATGGGTGGAGGGAGGAAGTAGGTGAATTTGCGATGGGTGGAGGGAGGAAGTAGGTGAATTTGCGATGGGTGGAGGGAGGAAGTAGGTGAATTTGCGATGGGTGGAGGGAGGAAGTAGGTGAATTTGCGATGGGTGGAGGGAGGAAGTAGGTGAATTTGCGATGGGTGGAGGGAGGAAGTAGGTGAATTTGCGATGGGTGGAGGGAGGAAGTAGGTGAATTTGCGATGGGTGGAGGGAGGAAGGAGGTGAATCTGCGATGGGTGGAGGGAGGAAGTAGGTGAATTTGCGATGGGTGGAGGGAGGAAGTAGGTGAATTTGCGATGGGTGGAGGGAGGAAGGAGGTGAATTTGCGATGGGTGGAGGGAGGTAAGAGTGAATTTGCGATGGGTGGAGGGAGGAAGTAGGTGAATTTGCGATGGGTGGAGGGAGGAAGGAGGTGAATCTGCGATGGGTGGAGGGGAGGAAGGAGGTGAATTTGCGATGGGTGGAGGGAGGAAGTAGGTGAATTTGCGATGGGTGGAGGGGGATGGAGATGAATTTGAGATGGATGGAAGGGAAAGGGGCATAACCTGTTCGAATAGAGTGGCGGGATAAAATTAGGTTATTTGGTGAGGATGTCGGAGCATGAAGAGGTCGTTGGGAGATGGGTAGGGGTGGGAAGAGGATAGTTGGTGATGGGTTGGAGGAGTAAAGGGGGGGAGTGGACATCGGTTGAGGGTGTTCTCACTCTTGAATAGAGTCAGAAGATGATGACCCAGACTTGTGGGCCATTGAAGACAGATTTCTCACATCTTCAGACAACCCCAAGAAATATTCAAGCAAAACTCGAAAATTCTTATCCCCATCATATCTTCTCGCAACCATGGAAGCTTATATTACAAAACCCAAATCAACCATTAGCACGCACGGGAAGGAGATTTACGACCTTCTCGTCAAACAATATCGCGACTATCCAGCAGCACCTCTCATCAAAGCTCTGGATAGTCGTCATGAACTCATACCAATCAAGGAGATTGTCCTTGCTCATTACAATAGTTTGGCTTTCTTTTCTCTCATTCTTTCTCTCTTTAGATAAATTCACTTCACTTATTTCGTCTTTAACTCATTTACATCGTGAAATGAGGTGCAAAGACGACAAGGTGAAATTGATGCAGTGTGTCTCCCAAGTACTCTCACTTGGCGAGACACAGGCTATTAGATTTCGACGTCGAGGAGGGGCATATAACTATGCCCGCTCCCGATTCGACAGAATCGGTGGGAGACCTCGGAATCCCACTCGACGTCGACCGGCCTCAAAACAGGTTCCTTTTCCTTTTTCAATCATTCTCACAGAAAATAAACATCCTCGAAGACACTGAACTGATGAAAGCAATAGAAGATAAAACGTCACCAAGCTGCGAAAACCAGAAAGAAACCACAGAAGAGGGTTAAGAAACGTATGCTCACACTCCTTTTCACCCAATTCTCTTTATACTATTAGAAAAGCCAGCAGTTGACACACTGGACGACGATGACCTGCTATTCCTCCTCAGCAGGTCAGATAGTCCATCAACTCCGGACAACTCCCTCGAAACCATAGCAACCGAAACACACCACATCGAAACAAGGCTCCTTGAAACAACGAAAAGGAGCTTCACCGTCAACTAGTTGAGGAAGGAAAACCAAAATCTCTTACTCTACTTTCTGCAAACAAACAAAATTCCTGAAAAAGCAACAAAAGAACCGACCTCTGTTCCTTTGTGAACGAGGCAAATATTCTACAAAAAAGAAAGAAACATTAAAAGCACAAAACAAAACTCACAGAAAAGAACAAAATGAACTAAAAACAATAGAAAAACACAAAAAAATAGCCGAAACACAAAGAAATTATTACAATTCATCCATTTCATCCATAGACGATGACACATTGGTCATCGTCATGGACTAAAAAATTGGACATTACCTCTTTCCAATGACCAAGTCGGACACGATTTTTATCTAAAACTTCAGTTTCTCATCTCTGCATTACTTGTTTCACCTCACAGAATTCTGTTATCAAAAACATATCACAACTTTATTTCCCTGTTCTTTCTCATGATCACCGTTTTGTTCAAGAATGTCTTGCCGATTTATTTTCTCTTGATTCATACACTTCCAAGAAACACATCACTGTATTTACTGATACTGGTCCGCATTTTAGGAACCAGTATGTTCTCGGTTACTTTCTGTCTTCTCAAAATCCCTTGTTTTCAGGGAAGAAAATTCAGTACTGTTTCTTTTCAGAGCAGCATGGGAAAAACTGCTGCGACTCCGAATCGGAGTCCTTTCAAATTTTGTTTCACATCACCTCACTGAACCAATCCGCTCCTCGGATGACCTTATTGATTTTTCACTTCACATCTCACTCAATTGAATGGGAATGACGGAAATTCCGTTCATTCCTTCCACCGGTGTCTCTTTTTGATAGTTCATCTTTTTATTCACTTTAGACATACTGTCTTCCCAGACAGTCACTCATATTTTCGGGTCATAATCACCGGTCTGAAGGAATACCTTGGATTTTCCGATCAGATACCTCCTTGACCAGGGCCCCTGTTTGTGTGAACGCGTCTTCATTTGACTTCTTATTGCGTTTTTCAGAGAGGGGAGAGGACAAAAGGGAGAGGAAGGTGTTTGAGAAGGAGGAAGTTGAGAGACAGGATGAGAATGAGGTGAGTTCAGGTCTTCAGTCTCTTACATCTTTTCGTTATTCATATCTTTCAAATGTTTCTTCTTCAACTCCTAATTCTCATACTCTTCATTCTTTTCCTTCTTCACTTCATTCTTCCCTTCTTCACTTATTCATTCTTCTCCTTCTTCACTTTTTCATTCTTCTCATTCTCTTGTTCATCCAATCACTCCAACTTCTCAATTCTATATTCACCTCCAAGCTCTCCTATTCTTTTGATTCTAATTCATTTTCACCTCGCCATTTTATTACAATTAAACCCTACCACCTCGCTCATTCCATACCTGGCTTATCCTGCCAGGCCTTTTACCGAAGGGGCTAGCCTAGTACCATTTACGGCCTTGTCCGGTACTAGGTTCACAGCAGGACTTGGAATGAGTGAGGACAACACTGAAAGACATATTTTTCATTATTGATTTCTGTTTTAGAACAATTCCGTTTATATTTCACAAATTTTTTCTCTTTCATCAACAATCATTCTCATTTTTGTCTTCTCCTCTTGTAGGTTGTCTGTCATTCACTCAATTCCTCCACTAGACTTTGGATCATAGCATCAAA